>VYXB01001743.1:97696-133087 GCA_013397135.1 Pachyramphus minor | reverse complement strand
GGCCAATGTGAGCAATTCACAACTGTGTTTTGCTAATCATGTTTCATCCCCCTTGGTTTTGGAGCAGAGCTCAAAATCCTCCTCATCATGGAGAAGGTCACTGACAGAATCATCATAAGTTCTCTGCCACTCATTCAGAAAACTCCATGCTTCAAGGAACATAACATTTCTGGGATAGGTTCTCGGTTGCTTGAGTTGCACAGGGCACCTTCAGTTGAGTATCCCTGGAGAAAGAAGGGTGAGTGGGCTGAGCATGAGCCTGACTGTAAATTGTATAGTACATTCTCCTTTAAGCCCAGGGATTGGTACTAAAGTCAATACCATGGCAGACGGGTTACATGATCTCTAAGGTCTCTTTCAACTTAACCCAACCCATCATATGATTCTAACCAATGGCAAAAAAACAAAACCACCACCCTCCCTTGCCTTCCCCCCCACCCCCTCCAAAGATGCTTAAGTCCATAAATATATATATACACACACACATACATATATTCACACTCTGCAATACGGCAGGGAAATGGGACAGGCAAGCATGGAAGCAGATCATGTGATTAAGGTGTTGTCCCCAGGCTTTATGTCTAGGCTTCTCTTGTCCATTTCTTAAATCTTTCTGGACCTTGCCATGTCATTTATAAAATGATGGCTTGAAATACTGCTTTTGCCTTTTATCCAGACGAAATTAAATTATGTCAACGGATGATTGTTAGGAACCGAGATAACATGATGATGAGAAAAATACTATTTGTTTTTGAATCTATGGACCTACTAAGATAAAATCAAACTGAATGCATGAATATCAAAGATTGTTTTCTAAAATTACAAATGGTCGCCAAATAAAGAATTCAAGATACCTTTAATTAAAGGCCTTGGAGCACTTTGGGTGAAAGTCACTATAAAATTGTTCATTCTCATATTTCTACACTGGACCAGAGAGTATCAGCTTCCCCCTTTTTTTTTTCTCTCATCCTACCTTTCCTTAGAAATGTTTGATGCTTTGATACTGTTTCTTGCTTAAATTATAACACTCTTGTTTCTACAAAATGGCACAAGTCCAGAGCACATGTCCCACTTGTGCTTTTCTAAAAAGTTACCACCATGATGCTACACTGTGCCTACAAATGTGACCAAGCCTGCCTTGGTTAAACCTC
This sequence comes from Pachyramphus minor, assembly GCA_013397135.1. Taxonomy (NCBI): domain Eukaryota; kingdom Metazoa; phylum Chordata; class Aves; order Passeriformes; family Tyrannidae; genus Pachyramphus; species Pachyramphus minor. Next base: position 131,936 of record VYXB01001743.1, on the reverse strand, counting down.
CGGTAACGGCTGATTCTGAAAAAGCTGCTGAACTAAAGAAACCACACGCTAAAGCTGCTTGTCACAAAACAAGCCATTAGTGCTACTTTTAAGCCATTGGTTCTAGTAGCGCTAGCAATATATCTGAAGTCTGGGGAGATGTTCGGCTCCTTTCATTTTGTCTTGGTAAACCATGTTGTAAGAAATTACTTAGTCTAGCTGAGATTTAACAAAGCAGTGCTATTATATTTTATGTTGTGGAAAATGTTGTTGAGGGAAGAACATATTCAGAAGGAAAGAGGCTGTGCTCTTTTCTAATGGTTGTCTCCCCAGGAAAGAGGCTGTTGGCTGCAAGGACTTGCTATTCTACAGCTCTTCTGGAACTCTGAGGTCTGGTTCTCACTGCTGTTAATTAATGGGAAACGCTCCTCTGTGTAAAAGCAATCTCTGCTGGCAGCAGAAAAAAATCAACTAATTCCTTTCTTTCTCTTCCCTTCTTCAAATTTTTCATAATTTTGGGAATGACTGACATTACTAGTTTAAAATAAATAACTACCAAATTTTTCAGATTTGAGATATACTTCTGTTATTAAAAAAAAACCCCAAAAACCAAAAAACAAAACCCCACAACAACAACAACAAACCAAAAAGGCAAATTGTTGCAATGTGAAAACATGGGTCCCGGTAGTAAGTACAGTGGAGTGAAATGAAATCAGTCACACTATTACTTAAAAATCTGTTGTGATTATCAAGCAACTAGAATGTTCAGGGATTATTCCCAATTAGTTTGACATAATGACACTTTTCCCTTTGCTGTATGTACAGATATTTCTACAGTGGCCAGAAAAATTAAGCCTTCCATGCACCTGCAGGTTCTGCTCTCATACGCAGTTTAATATGCCAATAAGAATAATGCAATTTCCTGAGGATGAATAACTAGGGGCTTGCTGGTTCAAGGTATGTACAGATGCAATCACACCCTCCTGGTCATTAATCCCTGGGTTCAGCATGTTCTGATTATTACTGTGTAATTAGTTAATAAAGCCCCTTTCAAAGTGGAAGAGAACTGCTTTCTCTGAGCACAATGTGCACTGCATCTATCATGGCTTTATTCATTCCAGATGAATCTGATTCCCATTTAAGAAAATGTATTCTGAGAATTTAACGTCTCTATTGTGATGTTTCTGTTGTTTCCAACACTTAAAAAATAAAAGATGGTAACAATTATTAATGATTTTAATCTGAAGCAAATTTCTAAGAACTAACTTACATTGGGCCCAGTGTTTTGGCTCAAGTCCAAAAAGTCCCATGAGGTAAAGAAGGAAACTGATATTTCAGAGTGAGAGGTTTCATGTGCGTGACTTGGAGAAGATGACATATATTCTGAACAACAAATATTTTCACTTTCTGGTGTCCAGAAATGGAGTTAGTCATATTTGATTTACTATCTACTATTAAATTCCTATTCACTAAATTCCTATTCCTGCTATTAAAGTATTTTTTAATAACTGTCTTGAAGAGTAGCTAGCCTTCAAAAATAATTATCTTGAGTTGTTTTAATTTAATGCCTATATTACATGGCATTTAAGTGTAAGTTGCCAGGTCAAAGGTTTTGGAACTCCAAGAAACTTGACATTAGTGCTTTCCATGTCAGATCACAAAGTAAAATGTTGGAACAGAGAATTCACAGAAACAAATACAAAGACATCTTATTGTGATCATGTTAAATTATTGTACTATCTTAAACAAATATTCACTGATAGGGTAGGTTTTTGTTGCTGGTGGTGGTGGTTGTTTTTGGTTCTGTTTGTTTTGTTTTGTTGGTTTTTTTTCTCCCCAGCAGTACTTGGCCAAGGTTAACTCATCAACTTTCCAAATTAGAAAACAGGTCCTACTCGTTCCTCTATGAAAGTCTGATGAGTTTATGTAATGGTCCAGAAGATGTTGTGAGAATCAAATCCAGCCAAAATTGTCTCAATCTCTAGTCAGTAGCAACCTGAATTTTTCATTATTAAAAGGGTATTTTTCAAGATACCAACCATTGCCATCATCCTGAAATGGGAATGTTGATCTCCTTGCTGATACTGCTTGACAAATGGAGCCGTTACACACTTGTATAAACAATGAACACAAGGTCTCTCTCCTGATAACCTCAGATCAATAGTAGTCTGTTTTAAATTACAAACCTCTGCTTGGAAGTTACTGGTAACACCTTTGTGCCCCTTATGGAACAACAAAACCTGAAGAAGAGGTTGATTAAGTGAGCCCAGCAGAGAGCCACTGGGGTGCTCAGGGGCTGGAGCACCTGACCTGCAAGGGGAGCCTGGCAGACAGAGCTGCTTCTGCCTGGTGAAGAGTAGGCACTTCAGAGCGGCCTTCTGCCCATGGGAAGGTCACTGAGGAGAGAGAGCCACGCTTTCCACAACACAAGGGAGCAGGGTGAGAGAGTGTGGGTCCAAGCTGAAACAGCAGGAGCCCACATTATATAAAAAGGGAAACCTTTTTTTCCCTGTTGGGGCAGTCCAGTGTGGAGCAGGTTGCCAAGAGAGGCAGTGGAGTCAGTGTTCTTGGAGCTTTTCAGAACTGGACTAAAGAAAGCCCCAAGTCACATGCTTTGACTTTCCACTGCTGCTGTTTTGAGCAGGCAGTTGCACTGGGTACCTCCAGCTGTCTCTTCCAGCCTGGCTTACCAAAGCCCTTTAGGAAAGAGTCCATGGACATCTCTGTGCCATGACTCTTTGGTTAAACTGTGGTATGTTGAATTTGGTAAGCCATGCAGTCTCTTCCAGTCCTATCCATGTAAGACTTTTTTCTGTTTATTCACTCTTTTATTCACTTGTTTTTTAAACCAAATTTATAGTTCGAAACCCTTGCTAGTCCATTTTCTGCTCAATGTCTGACTCATGCTGTGACACACTCATGTCATACTTCTCTGTATCTCAAAACTTCCCATTTTAAGAAACAGTTCTCTCTCAAAAGCTATATATATATATACACACACAGAGCTCTCTAAGTATTCAATATGTTCTCCCTTATTTATGTGCATCAGTGTGATCAGTCTTCAAAAGCCAGCTGGATCCCTGGGTGCAACAGAGCTCACACTGCATAGGCAAGGTTGGTACAGTCTATATTTTTTAGGTCAAATGAATGTTTCTTCTTCTACGATTGAATTTTCTCAGCTTTGGGATTACCTCAGTGAGGATTCTGCTGTGCATATCTGCTCTCTGCTGATTTCTCAAATGCACTGTACCTTGTTTTCAGTCTTCTGCTGTTACTATGCAAACTTTCTGAGTAATTCATGTTTGGTTTTTTTCATGGTTTAGCTCATTGCTTAGTTTATGAGCAAGCCTCTGTGCACTGGAGCTCTAGAAACTATAGCTGCTGATGGTTTTTAAGATATTGGGCAATATTTTTCCCTATTATCTTATAAGAAACATACCAACACATTAGCCAGTTCATGTGCTTTGAAGGTATTTTAGAGTGCTCATCTTTCAATCGTGACTGTAAAAAACAATCAAACACATTTTACTGCCACCATTCAAGACTTCAAGCCAGTTCCCATTACATTCTGTCACTCAATAATTAAAGCCAGTGTCTGGCAAAACTTATTTTCCCAAATTCAATGCATAAGCTATTTCTCCAGCTTCAACTAAAGAGCATCAACTCTGGAAAATAAAAGGAGGCCAAGGAGCACAGAGAATACAGAAAGCTGGGGGAAGGCCACAAAGACCTTAACCTTTGAGATCAACAGTGTCTTCTTCTTGCCTGCGGAGAAAAAACCTTTGCTAAATATTTGGGCAGAATAAAGAGCAGCAGTGGCAGATGTGTTGCCATGGTAGATGCAAGATGGCTCTTTTTCTGTCGGCTGAATCTCCTACCGTTGATTATTTGGTTTTCCAGCATTTTGCCTGAGATTGCTGTCATATTAAGCCACCATCTGTCATTCTGTTTGCTCCTGCTGAAGTGTGGACAATGTTGCAGCTCTTCCGGGCATCAGATATTTTCTCTGGCCTCTCCTGAAATTTATTTTATATGTAAAATCAATGGTCCAGAATCTTCCTCAGAAGGTTTACTTCATGACTTGGGAAAAAGTCACCTGGTCCCATTGTCTGAAGTGTTTATATCTGCTAGAAGCCTAGTGTGCTTCTTTGGTTACTGCTGTCCTGGGAATCATTTCATCATTGTCAGGAAAATTCTTCAAGTACTTCATCTTGACTTTTTCCAGATACAAAGCAGATTATATAAAGGCCGTTAGTAATGAGGTAGAAAGAGGTGTTCACTAAAGAGGTGCCCATCTCACTTTTGAAATTTTATTTTTTTTCTTAAAATGCTTAAATGGAAGTTGTTTTGTTCTTTACCCAGACTGCCATGGATCTTTATATAACATATTAACTTCTCTTATTACACCTTCCCATACTCAGAGCTAGACAAAATAGTAATTTTACCTATTCCTCCTTGATTCTTTTTTGTCTATCTAGCTTCTCTTTGGTCTGTATTTATTTAAGAGGAGTGTTTGACAAAAAAAAAAAAAAGTTCCCTGCTTGATTGTAGCTTTTTGACCATCTAAAACTTATCTTAAAGAATGACAATATTCATTCTTATTCATTCTCTTTTGTCTGGTCTTTTCTTTCAGAAGTTGCCTAAAACTATCTTCAAATAAAATAGAAGAACTGTCTCTTTTTTATCACTACTGTCACTAATCCATGAATTTTACTTGACAGGATTCAGAAAGAACTGGAACAGATAAAACTGTTAGACCTTGAAAGACTTCCAAGTGGGAATGTATACAATGAAACTTCGTGGAGAACAAAACAATCTTCTTTCAATTACCTTTTAACACAAAATTTAGATGTATGAACATTTACTGAAAGCTTAAAAAAAAAACCCATCCCCACCCCCTTCACCCAAAACCCCAAATAAAACAAACCCAGTGAAATACCAGTCGGCAATCTGAAGGGATGAACAGATAGGATACAAACAGAGCTGATAGGATCCAGCAGCATCACCTATCATCCAAGCTAAATATCCAAGAAAAGACTTAAAAAAGGAAAAGCAAACCAGTTCATAAGTGATACAACCAGATTTCCCCCCCCTTTTTTTTTTTTTTTGGTGTCCTGAACTGTAATTTAAAGCCCTTAAGGTGAGGAATTGTCCCTTTAACACATGCTGTAATTCTTCCACTTCTGTTACACCTGTTTTATTCGTCTTAACCAGATTAAAAGAAATGCTTTTAACATTTTAGACATGCAATTCCTCCCACTAGGTGTCTGTAATGCCAATTATATTAACTGTCTTCTTTAAAATAAGAAATTCCCAATTCTTCTTGCTTCTTGCTGCAATTTCTGGCAATTGGAATGCTCTTTCTATTCTGGTTTTCTGTCATTATAGGCCAATTTGTTTACAACTTGCTCACTTAAGGCCAATGTTACATTTGTCTCATTTGCATGCTACTTTCTATTTTTGAACTACTACCTTCCTTAGTTCTCTGCTTCCCTCTATTCCCAATAATTACTGCTGCAACACAGGAGATACTAGTCACTCAGTCTTTAAAAAAAATCTTCTGTTTGTAAAGCTCTGTGAAAAGAAACCCCATTTCGCTATATTAAAATCACTCATGATGTGTCCCTGTTCTTTCTATCCTGTTCTTATCTCTCTCTTGGAGACAGAAAACACGGATACAAGTATTTTTTTTTCTCTTACCTGTCTAGTTTTGTTTGATATCATATTGGTCCCAGAGTGCACCATCTTTAGCAGTGTTTTTTTTGGATGTCTTCATAGTACTGTCTAATTCCTGCAGTTCAAGTAAAAGAGTCAGGATTTGTGCTTTTCTTTTCCAAAGACAGTGCAAGCACTATCCTATTCTTGAGCCATGACGAAGAACGGATACCTATCAGGTAATGTCCTGTTTAACTGAGTTTTGTTTTTTCAGAAAGTTTCTTGGCAGTTGATTTCCTATCAACCTGTTTACCATCTCATACCTCCAGCCACATTGAAAACTGTTTCTACTTCTCATCCTTTACTAGGAGACTCCAGTCTGGACTGTACATGAGCAGAAGTACTGGGGTATGCCAGAGAATAGTGCTTTTCATCCAGTCTTCTGGAAATTCCTGAATATCATCAGAAACTTGAAGTGACTTTATTTTAACATTTCAATTAGTTGTTTTTTGAAAGGTTTGTTTGATCTGGACCAGCATTAGGACCTGTCTAGCTTTGTTGAGTAAAGGACTCTTTATGACTGATAAAGGTCTCAGCTGAAGTGTCCTCACTGGTATGGCTGAGGACAAGAAGGTCACAAGTTTTTCCCACAGCTTGAGAAACATAAGGTGCCAGTGGGGTTCCTCACACAAAACTGCAGAGCACATCTTTGTTATTTATGCATAAGCAAACACAGGGATGCTAGCAGAGATAAAATCAAACCATATGATGCTCTAGTGATATTTTGTTCTCAATAGTTTGTTCTTTACAGTGGATAAACCAGTGCAATTACACTGGTTTACACCAGAAATGTTGGAAGTTCCTATATTTGGACAATGACTGATAAATAACCTTCAGAGATAATCTTTCAGATGAAGGAACTTCAATAACTGCTTTTAAGATACATGCAGGGCAATTCTGATTTTCCTCAACCTGATCCCACCTTCCCTGAACTCTGAGCTGCACCTGGGTTTATGAGAAAAGCTTGGAACCCTGATTGTTTTGTAAGCAAATAGTGATATTGCAGCGCTGTTCAAGAGGTGTGGTCTTGAGCAGCGTAAAAGTTGTTGTGGTTTACCAGCCCCCTGAACTGAAATAGTCAAGTCCAGACAGATTTCCAGAGAAAAGGCCAATCAGAAGTTTTACTAATGCCTCTGCTAGTGACATATTTAAGAAAATGGAAGAGAAGGTGAATTGCGCAGAAGAAATTAAGCAGCCATGTAGGAGGGAGACAAAGTCAAAGGGAAAGAATTGAGGAAGAATGTCACAACAAAAACATTAAGTTTTAACCGGGCAAGTTGGTGCTACGTATTTTGAGTGATATTTTGTGTCCTGTTTCACGCAGGGAAAGGCAGCACATACTGCTGATCCTGTAATGCCTCTAAACTTGGCACCTCCTTCTTGAGCCACGTCGCTGCTCTGCCGGCTTCAGACAAAGCTCTCAAAAGTTTTTTGGGGAGGAGTTCAGGCATTAGGGTTGCTGTTCACCAGGAACAATCTGTTCAGTTCACTGTATCTCATAATAAATCAGTTTTCAATGTAGAATTCGATATATATTATTTGATAAGCAATTTTTTTTTCTTTGTGTCCAGCAAACTCAAGGAATTTTATCAAATAAATCTAATCTTGAATTCTGCTACAGGTATTTTATTTGACTTCTAATTTCCATTTAAATGTTCCTTGACATAACACAAGTATGAAGTTTCTTAGAGACAGGGCACACGCTGTTTACATTGATGTAGGCAGCTATTGAATTGTAAATGGATATTTAGCTTAACATAGTTATGCAGTCTTATTTAATCTTGTGAAGACATTGTATGCATCCTTGTCGTATCTAAAACTATAAAATCTAGAGAAGGAACTAGAGAAGTGGAAGACCTACAGCAGATGAAAACTCACATATAATTATAGCTTCACAACATGAATCAACTTTTCTTTGGCAAAAGAAAAAGAGAACAGGAATTAAATGCATGACAACATGAATGAATACCTTTTATGTGGTGTTGATACGGTATTTCACATCAATTCATCCTGAAAAAAAACATGTAGATCAGGCTTTTAACTCAGTCTGGTGTAATTTGAGCATTATGAAATATTATATATGGTAAAACTGTCACAGTGGGGGGTGTCTTTGTCTTTGCAAAGTAGCAGTGAGATGCACCTAACACTGATAAGCTGCCAAAATGCAGCAGGAGTAACAAATGTTGGAATTTGCAGGAAAAGCTAATGGAGCTTGAGTGCATGTCCATTTTCACCAGGAAGCTGCCTCTCCCAGCCCGTGGCTCAGGAAGTGCAGGGCTTGCAACGTGCAGCACAGAGACGTGCTCCAGCCTGATGTGCACAGCCCCTGAGCACTGTTGGGCTAGTGGCTGGAAACCACTGCAGGCCCAAGCCCACAATGAGACCAAATTGCTGGAAACAAGCAGTTCTGAAACTGAAGAAACTTTAGCCTTCATCTCTGATTAAACTGGTTCTGTGTAAGTATGGATACAAAAGCAGCTCTAGCCCCGTTCGTGGCCAGAGTCCATGCAGCTGCCAGCAGCAATGCAGGTGACGAGACAGCTGCAGCATTGCCCTTGCCTTTCCTTGAGCTTTTACACCACAGGGCTGACTTGGGCCAGGGAATAGCAATGGGAATGCTTTAACACCTACTGCTAGTAATGATTCCAACAAAGAGTGTGCTCTGACTGCTCCCGTTCTGTCTGGGGAGTTGGATGTAAAGGCTTAACTCTGCAGTCTCCGGCCTTAAAGCTGTCTCTCACTCCAGGGAAAACCACTGCTTTCAGAAGGGTGGCTTTCTTGCCTTTTCTGACATTAAAGCACTGCTCCTTCTGGGATTGATCTGATTCTGATTAGGTGCCTGTAGTAATATCAGCACTCATGAAAACTCAATACAATGTAGGGGAGAAAAGATAGAAAACCCATCAGAGTTTCTACCATATATTTTTCCTAGCTTTATCCATTTAAAGTACCATGGCTGCCCAGCAAGGTTAACAGGTAGAAGCAGGAGTTTGGCACTTGGTTTGGTCTCTAGCACTGAACACTGTCCCATGCATGTGAGCAGTTCAGTGCCATGTCAAGACCCTGTTTGCTAGTCCCTGTCAGGAGCTCGAGGAACCGGGCAGGATCATAGGCCACGTGTTGGTGGGATGGAAAATGGGCTCACTCAGCCTCTTCATGTCCAAAGCTGGCAACAATCACAAGCACAAGGTCAGCACCTGAGCCTCTTCAGTGAAATGTTGTGGCACTAAAGCACGAAAATACTGCACTTCAGACTTAACTCTTCTTTAATGACAAAAATCCCCAGTGAATCTGTTCAGACTTAATCCGAAACATCCAATGAACACTGTTTTAAAGTGTTACAGGAACACTTTAAAAATATATCTGCATGCATCTTCTGTCTCGCTTTTCACGCATTCTCAGTTCCAACCTTTGAGGGAAAAGAACATTTTCCCTGTAATATGAAAGCAAAACAGACAACAGATGTGTGAGACAAATACTGCTGGGGCACTATTTGATAAAATTATTTTAGACTTGCTCTTTGCCTCTGCTTTCGAGACAGGTGTTTTGAGGCAAGGATCAGCGCCTGCGTTTGGGCTGGGGGTGAAAGTTGTAGAGAAGAAACAAGGATGTAGAGAGGACACAGGGACAATGCAGAGAGGAACATCTTCAAATAAGCCGTGCAGAAAACAAAGGGGCTTATCACCCTTTAGTTTCTCTGAAAGAAGCATAAAAAGAAGCTTCTTACTTGCTTATATGAGTAAAGGTGTACATATCCAGACGTATATACATATATAAAAGTCTTTAAACGTTCTTAGAAACTCTTCTCAGGAAAGAAGGACTTCTAAAAATCAAGCAGCTGGAAATTAAGAGGAAGGAAAGTTACCGAGGCTGTTTAAAAATCCTTAATCTCATTTATGGCCTCTTTTAAAACAGGCTGATTGAATATGTGAGTGTTCCTCATAATAAATAGATCTATTTTGTTGTGCTGTCAGATTACCTCATGGGAAAGATACCAGACTCTTAAAAGCAATCATAATCTGGTTATCAGTTGCAAACTCTATTGATTTATTTTTAAAATGAAAATGGAACTGGAAAGGTACAATATTTGCTGTTAAAAGATGACAATTTTCCTGACTTGTGTGGGTTGCGAATACAAGAGGCAGCTGATTGAAAGTCTGCAGATCTGATTGAAGAATGAAACAGAAAATTATTCCTGCATGAGCTGAAGCATAGACAAATAGCCCAGTCTGCTGTGTTTATGATGGCTGTTAGTGGATCTGGGACCAGGGAGGGGGCAGGGATTAATAACATTTTATTGCTGTTTAGGGAAATTTTAAATGGAGCCATTGTGATCCTTTACTGGTTAAAGCTTCATCAGGGAATGAAAAATTACTCTTCTAGACAGTGAGTAAAGAAGCAAGAACTACTTGCAGATGGGTTTTGCATGTCAAGTGGGAATTGGTACCTCTCAGGCTAACGTGTACTTATGATGAAGGGTATAGGCACAGAAGACTACTTCATTAGGCATTTTTTCAGGTCACATAGACCAGAGAAAAATCTTCAGGAAATGACATGTATGTAATTGAGCGAAATTTGCAAATGTGCAACACACTTCAATGGAACTCAAATAGAAAAAATTCAACCAGCCAACCAACCCAAACCCCCCCAGACTTCCAGATACATAGTTCAGTGCCGCTGGAAGAGCTCGAAACTCATCTCAAAAATGTCAAGCACAGACGTTTCAGTGATGCTTTTTCATTTCTATGACAATAAGAAAGGAAGAAAAAGCAGCAAGTGTAGATTTTGGGACATAAAGAGTTCAATGTTGAGCTGCCTCAAAAGGGTTCAGAAGCAGAGCCTCTTCACTGTTTCTTTCCTGAGGTGTAAAGAGTCACTCCAGGAGGGAAAGTGTTTGTCTGCCATTTGACCTTTCTGGTCCAATGAAGAGAGGAGACACAGGACTGTGCTCCTCTCCTGACCTCTCCCCTCATGACAAGCCACAGCTTTCTGGATTTATGAGGAGAGAAGTGCCTGATGGACCTTAAGTTCATTTCAGGAGTTCTGAGGAGGAGAGAGGGCAGGATTTATGAAGAACATGTCCTTTTAGAATAGGCACCCACCAACCTGGAGCTGCTGACCAGTGACTGGGTCCCCAGATGCTGTCGTCCAGCCCTGAGGGCACAATTTCGATACAAACCCCATGGCTGTGTCTGGGTTTGCTTTAAATTCATCTTCCTCCCAGTCTTCTCAAGAGGGCACCATCTTAAGCTCTGCCAGGGGAGGTTTAGGTTAGATATTAGGAAGAAATTCTTTACAGAGAGGATTATCAGACATTGGAATGGGCTGCCCAGGGTGGGGGTGGATTCTCCGTCGCTCCTGGAGTTATTTAAGAAGGTACTGGATGTGGCACTTAGTGCCATAGTCTAGTAACCACAGTGGTAATGGATCAAGGGTTGGGCTTGATGATCTCACAGGTCCTTTCCAACCCATCTGATTCTATGATTCTGTGATTCTTAGGTGGTGGATTTAGTCATTAATGCTTTACATCAACTTACTCCTAGAAATTGCAGTGATTTGATGGAAAAGACTACCTCCAACTCTTCCAAGGGAACTGTGACATGCAGACTTGCTGACAGCCCATTTCACCTCCAAATTTAATTAGTTATACTAGGACTAGTGTAGAAATCAGTCTTCCATTATCCCATAGTCTGACTGCTCCCTATGCAGCACTAAATATAGACTGAAAATCCATGAGCAGCCTCACTAGGACACTGAAGAAATTGGTATTTATGAACAAGCTAAAGGGTACAAGATTAAGATAACAACTTTGCTCTAACAATTGCTGGGTGCTTATTTCAATTAAAATAATGAACAAAAACAAAAGCATGCTGCATAAAATGAGCTTCCTAGAAGCAAAGAAGTACACATGAGGCATAATGGCTAATGGAAAGGATAGCCTGCTGATGAATAATAAAACTTTTGACACTTTTAGCTCATCCTTTAAATGTTCCTGAAGGAGAGATTATTAAAGTAAAAAAAAAAAAAAACAAAAACAAAAAATTGTGTGCTTGAAGCACTTTTTTCATTCTTTCAAGTATAAGAAGCTGCAATCCCAGGAAAGCATAAAGAGATTTATATTTCCATTGTGATAATTTTAAACCTCACATTAAAAATATGTAAAATTGTGTAAAATTACAGCTAAAAATAATAAGCATGTGAACATTAAAACCAAAATGCATTTGCATTTTCCACAGGTCTGGTTCTTCTTTTGCAGAGGTTTTATAACAGAAAACTTTATTCAAATCCATGTATTTGACAAGAGGGACATTTATATTTTTCATTATTCTAGAAGTATCTAGAGACTGTTTGGATCTCTGGGAGACGCAGGGAGCCTTTCCTTGTGTTTTGTAGAGAATTAGCTTCTCAATTTTAGTATCTTGTGCCATCTTGCAGGGGAAGCAGTGTAGGAGTAGAAGACAGGTGCATGCCATAAAACAGAATCAGAATTTGTATCCCAAATTAAAGAAAAAGGGATTTGAGCTTGTTGATAGAACCAGACGTGCAGGTAGTCCCACAAGTCTGGTGATACTATTCACCTGATTAAAGTTCTTTCATAGCTTATAAAAGAAACTAGACTCATGCTTAACTATTTTATAGCTATAGGGGCAGTTAGCGTTTCGTGAAGCTCTGAGGGATTGATTTTTTTATGTAAAATTCTGTGTTTGGTTATGTTGGGTAAAAAAAATGGACCAGGAGAACAAGTCTGATTTTGGTACTGCATTGGGCCTCAAAGATCTTGTGTATTTACTTTTTAAATATTGAAAATTGCAGTGACATCTGATCTACAGAAGCAGTGTCAATGGGAGTATATACGTGCAGTCAGGTAGCAAATCCTAAGGGTTTTTTTCATACAATATTGAGCATAAATCCAGGCTTATATTACTGCAAGAATTTATCATTTCAGGTTAAAATGCTATTTTAAAAAATCAGCATTATGCATTACAGTTTTAGGCTCTTTCTAAATTAAGGAACAGCTACCAGCTGATTTTGACAGAGTATCATAAAAAGACTTCAGTGAGAGGTCTCATAGAGAAGGTCTTGACAGAAACATGACTTTTAAATTCAAGACAAATACACAAGGTAAAGGGGGATAGTCTAATAAGCAGAAAAGTTCTGCAGTAAGACTCTGCTGTTACTTTTCCAAAAGGATGAGGCCCAGAAACAAGGGGGGTAAAAAAAACCCCCAAACACAAAAAACCCACCCAACCAAAAAAAACCACCACCAAATCAAAAATGGAGAAGGAAACCATTTGGCACAAACATACACAAGTAAAAAAACCCTACAAAAACCAACGAAAAACCCCAAGCAGTTTTCACAAGTACAAGGGAAAGAGGCTATTGCCTAATATGCTGAAATTAGAACCATAGAATCATAGAATCAGATGGGTTGAAAAGGACCTCTGAGATCATCAAGTCCAGCCCTTGATCCAACACCACTGTGTTTACTAGACTATGGCACTAAGTGCCACATCCAGTCACTTCTTAAATACCTCCAGGGACGGAGAATCCACCACCTCCCTGGGCAGCCCATTCCAATGCCTGAGGCAGATTGGCATCAGAGTAAAATTGCTTAGGTAGAAGCCCAGGAATTGAAACCTTGAAAGCTTGAAGGGTGGTGGTAAATTGATTTCTGTCTGGAAAAGGTAGGAATTGTGGTTAACTGTGGTTGCTGGGCTGGGATAAACCCTGACCAGTGTAGCCAGGAGTAGAGATACAAATCTAGCCCCAGCAACACGGCTCTCAAGAGACCTTCAATGCAGCCACATAACTGCTGAAATTTTGAAACTGATCCGTAAAAATGAGGACTGCTCTAGTGATCTTTTAGAAGTTTTTCCTCTGGTTACTGACAATGGAAGCCGTAGATGCTGGTGTGGCATCCAAGCCACATGAGGGGAAGACCCTGGCATGCAGGTGTTTTCCATTTCACACAGACTGAAAGAAAACACACCAAGTTCATGCTGATGCTGATGTGGCAGAGAAGTGCCAGGGAGAGGTGATGCTCTCTGCCCACTCTGCATCAAGGCTGGCATGAGCAGCACGTGCTCAGACGTGTGAAACAATGGTGCATTGGTTACAGCATCAGTAGGTGGTGACCACTGGGGAGATCTCAGCATTTCAGAGGTTTCATGGATTTCCAGTAAGACTAAGAGAGCAGTGGGGACAAAATGTTGACATAAGCAAGTACTCACTTGCCTTCTTGCTTTCACCCACAGGTCTTAGCTCTGCACCTGAAAAGCACCTAAAATGCATCACCCTGGGGAGCCTGGTGCATAAATGGCAGCTTTTCCTCATAAAGTCTCAGCTTCGAAAGCAAATTTCACCTTAACAAAAACTGTAATTTTTTTCAGGAAAATAGCACTATCTGTCATGATTGCATTTGGCAAGCCTCACTAGCTTTACAGTTGTTATTTAGAAACACAGTGTTTGCCAACATGATACAATCAGATGCAAGCCTCTTTACTTCAAAGAGGAAACAGCTTTGAAATGGCAAATTAACTTTGGCAAATTCTGGCAACTATTTAACAGTGAATTATCACTGATTTTTTTTCTATGCAATTACTCCATTTTCTACAAGAACTGCTGAACAGAGACTCTGAGTAGACTCCTCTGAGCTCAGAGACAGGAGTCAGAGTGGTACCACTTTCATATGCTAAGGCAAAGGCTTGGTAAACTGTTAAGACACATCTTCAGCTGTCTCCTAAACTGAGTGCTTTAAAGTAGATTATTCTTTGCATACTGAGGATTTGGCAGGCTGAACTGATATGCTTAGATTATTTATTTATTTCTATGAAAAACCCATGTCTGTTCAGTCTTGCCTCCTCTTTGATGCCAGGGATAGATATTCAGGCTCCAAAGGTTTCCCTCAGCCCTCTCCTTATATTGTGCCTACAAGAGTTGGCACTGCAGTTTGTTTTGTTGCTTGGAGACAGCTGCAGGAACACACAGTGGCATAAATCACACCTGACTCTGTTGCTAAGGAAATAAGACCATCTCCTGCTTTTCCTTCAGACCTTTTAGTAAAAGAGGCAAACAAAATTTATATTCAGGATATTTTAAAAATTGCTTTATTTTAACAGAAGAAAAAAGGAAACTATGTAATGCCTATCTATAACAGCTTTCCTAAGGAACAAACACTGAAATGTCATTCTTCTGGAGGTGATTATTGGAAGCATAGGATTTGAATATGTTGTGTGATAGAGGAAGATAATTAGACGCAATCTGGATTTGGGGTATAAAAACCTCTATAAACTTTTTAGTGGGCTTTTAACCTTGCAGAGCAATGCCTGCCTCCTGTTCATCCTAATGTTCATGGAATTACAAAGAAAACAAAAAAGTAATTTTTGCTGCTAAAAGTTTGACTTTGGTGAAAATTGAACTTGAGGCAATTTTAATGTGAAGCAGGTTTAATGTGAGGCAACCTCCAGGATGGATCTTCATCTACATTGTCATTTGCCAGGTCCTCAAGTTCCAGAGGCTCACATTTAATGTTTAAGGGCCCCTGGGAAGGCAAAGGAGGCCAGTAGGGATTGGCCTTTCACCTCAACAAGGGACCTGTTTCCGATACCTCCAGTACCACCACAATCCACCCTGTGGCTGAAGTTGATCTCGCTTGTTCCAGAGTGATGGTGTGGTCACCACTTGCCTCTATGCTTTTAACAGAGATACATTATGCTCCAATTATAAACCGAGGGAAATTTTTTATCAGGTTAACTGATTTGGGTTTTTTATATGGACATGTGAAAAAGTCTGTGACAATGCTAATATGCACACTCTAAGATATAGAACAATATTCAATATAGAACAATACACAATAAGTGTAACATGACATAAATCAGGAAAATTCCAATAGAGTGCAGCATTAGATTTAGAATTCCTGTCGTTGATGGAAACCACATGAAAAAAATGTCCCACCACTGATGTTACACAAGTTTATTCTTTCCAAGCCGTGGTGTATCTCTTCTATATCATTAGAGTTCTTTGTCCATTGTTTCAGATGTGGTCCAGCTGTTGACACAGGCGGTTGTGCTGCAGCAATTTTTTTTACCAGTGCAAGGTTCATTCCAATGGGGGTGGGCAGTAAATCTTGACAGGATGTGTAGCTAGATTGTAGCAATTCATGGGTTGTGACAGAAGCCCCTAATTTGGGTAAAAGCACAAATGCAGATGTTTGCTTATTTCTATAGTGATGTTTTCTCTAAGTATGGAATCACAAATATTTCTCATACATCCCTTTGCAGTGTGTATATGTACAGGTTCAAGGATTTCATCAGGATATATTTCGAACTGATATTTTGTTCACTCTAATGGTGTTACTTTCACAAATCAATCCCCGTTGTTCCCCTGCAACACATGCATCAACATCGACAATCTGCTATTTGTTCCTACTTTGTTGAACCCACAACTCTGTGTTATATAGGATAGAGTATAATTCCATGGTGATTTAACCCCAGTGCAATGATGGGGTATGTGATACATACTGAAGCATTGCATATTGTTAAAACAAAAGTTTTACTTGTTGGTAGGGTCATAAGTGAAGATGCCACCAAGACTGAAATTTCCTTTCAAATTTATTTGCATTATTCCAGATTACTTTATGAATTTCAGCGGGCAAGATACCCCCATCATCTTCCCTTACAATTGTTGCTGCAGCAAGTTGTATCCACAATTGAGCTTGAATACAACTAAGAGGTACTGGTATGGGCTGCACTTATTCACTATTAATTGATGATCCTTTTCATCAATCCTTTTCCATTGAGGTAATATATCAAAGAGCAGTTGGTTAGTTCCTGTGATCCAATTGGCATAAATCACTTGGCACACACTTTTTTTTGTTTGCTAGAACTTCAGCATTCATGCTCTTCAGTACTCCTAATGCTGTCCCCAGGATACCAGTCACATCTCTCCTTAATTGTTTTGGAGATGTGAGAATCACTGCATGCAACCATGATAACCATCCTACGTAAAATGTACTTAGGAATGGTGAGTAAGCAGGTTTAATTGCAGAGATATTAATCTGTATTGATAGTTCCACTTATTTGAAGGACCATGAAAGATTAAATAGCACTTTCTCTTGGCCTTTATATTTGATGGCACAGCGCCCAATTTTGAAACATGTGGAAACAGGGTTTCAACAGTCTTAATGGGAATTTTGGAAATTGTTACTTTCAAGTAAAACTGGTATGAAGAGGAGTTTTGTCAAAAGATAGAGGTGATCAAAAAAAATTAACTATTGTACCAAGAAAAACTGTATTCAATTTTTGTACTGAACTACAGTCATCCTCTACTCTGTACACTCCTTTTGTCACTCCATGACTAGGACCACCACAGACCAGAATATTAGGATGCTGCCACCAAAGAATTCAGAACAGGATCAAGCTGCCCACTTGTTCACTCACACCAGTGACATGCAGCAAGTTGCATTAGTTGTAAACTGTGACCTGACGGGTCATGTGCAACACATGGTATGAAAACATAACCAATACCTTTAGGAAAATGTTTAACTCTACACAGTCCTCATGCTTTTGTTTTGCTTGTTAGTTTTCTGTGCAATAACTGATAAAGCCCCTGAAGTGAAAAAAAAAGATGTGTCAACTTCATAGATGATCAACTTTCACAAGGCAAACCTGACTTGTCATGAACATATAGACACATTCAAATCTTCCCACATCAGGCAACCTAGACATGCTTCCTTAGCTTGCACAAGTGTACTTTGAGTCACAAAAATCATAGAATGCCTGATGTGCAAAAGGACCTCCAGAGGTCATTGGGTCCAACCTCCCCTGCTTAAGCACAGATGGTGCCCAAGGACCACAGACATATAGCTTTTGAGTATCTCCAAGGAGGGAAATTCCATGAGCACCCTGGGCAACGTCAGCCAGTGCTCAGTCAACCTCACAGCAAAAAAAGGTTTCCTGATGTTCAGAGGGAAGCTTTTAGCTTTGTTGTGTTCTGCTTTGTGCCTGTTGTCACTGAGCATGCCTGACAGGAGCCTGGCTCAGTCTTTGCTCCATCCAGATTGATACACTTTGAAAAGTGATCGCCCCTGGAGTCTTCTCCAGGTTGAACAGCCTGGAGGCAGCACTTTCCGCATGTCCTAATAGGAGAGATGCTCTAGTCCCTTCATCATCCTTGTGGACCTTTGCTGGATGCTCTCCAGTATGTCCACCTCTCTTGTGCTGGGGAGCCCAAGACTGGACAGAGTACTCCAGGTACAGCCTCCCCACTGCTGAACAGAGGGACTTGGATCAGACCTGGAAAGTCAGCAGAGTACAAAATGCCTTGAGATGACTTATTTTGAACAAAACAGTTCTGGACATGAAGGGTGAGGCCTGTGACTTTATACAAAAAATAAAGCAAGGGAATTCTGCTTGACAGCAAGGCAGTCTAGTGAGATGAGCTATTTGGGAAGCTTTTGTTCCCTGAGGCCAGGGCTTGTGTGTTTATGGGCAGTCCCTGAAAACCCTGTGGTGCCACCAGAAAATCACTGTGACATGTGTGACATCAATCCTTGTGCCTTATTGGTGTGGTTCCTGAAAGCTCTCTGATGTCGCCACAGAGCCATTGTGACATGTGTGACATCAATCCTTGGTGTGGGGCAGCCCTGAAGGCCCAGAGTGCCTGCCCTCCTCCTGTGCGAACATCTGCAGTTGAGCATCCTGTTGGCTGCCTTCTAAGGGATAAAAAGATTTGTCAAGAAGCAATAGTGGCAGAGCGTGGGGAGCTGGTCCCAACTGCTGCACACAGGCTCTGACTGCTGTTGCTGAGAGGCCAGGAACTGCTTTCCCTGCCTTCCCAATTCCTGCTTGCACATGTCAGAGAGGTCAGTCACCACTGTGCTCTGAGAGCTGTCACATGCAAAGACACCTCTGATGCCACTTGTCTGCCTCAGGATAGTCCCTGGTACTTGTGGCAGCCCAATCACAGCCCCGAGGCCAAGCAGGAGCTCTTTAGTGCTTGATTGGGGCATCTTGGCTGCTTTCTGCAGACTACATCTCTGGATTGTGTCTCCAGAGCAAGTCAGGAACTTTGTGTCTCTTTGGTTTACAGTGCCAGATGGCAGAGGAGGTCTCACCAGAAGGCAGCACCTCTTCCCCTGCTGCCAGCACCAACCAAGTGCCCCAGGCTGTGCCCCCACGTGGTCCTGAGTGCCCAATCTGCATGGACGTCATTAAGGACCAAGTTTCTGTCAGCTGGTGCAGACATACTTTCTGCTTTCCTTGCATACTGCAATGGTCCCGCATCAGACCTGTTTGTCCAAATTGCCAGGAACCTTTCCAGTACCTCTTCCGCAAGGTGGGAGACAACAATTACGAGGTGTACTACATTAGCTTTGATGGACCTAATCGAGCACAGAGAGCTCGTCGTCACTCTGTAGGAAGGAGGCAGAATCGTTCCACAGGCCGCCAGCAGCGCAGCTCTTCCAGCAGGGAGCATGGCACTGGCCGTGCCAGGGCCCGAGAGAGGGAACGAAGCAGGTCCCCGAGGCAGCACCACAGGAGCCACAGCAGGGGTCGACAGGCCGAGGACTACGACTCCTCAAGCAGCAGGAGCCAGCAGCAGAGTTGGACTGAAGGCACATCTACTGACACTTCCAGTGATGAGGATGAAGCTGAAAGGCCCGAACAGGATGCCCCGGCCCGCTCGGGGAGGAGCAACCGGCATCAGCAGGGACGTCAGGTTTCCTCCCAGGAGCCCCAGGCAACAAGGAGACGATCCCGGCAGACATCCCGCAGTCCTGACAGGCGCAGGAACAGGTAGAACACCCTACCAAGAAAGGCACTACTGTATGTCCTGCTATTAGTGCCATGAATTAGAATGCTTCACACCAAAACTGCTCCTACTAGCAATTTCAAAAATAAATTCAAATCCAACTACCAAGCTTGGGGCCAACCATCCAAAAATGCACCTGAAAATCTAAAAAGACCCTTCAGGGCTGCTGAAGGTTATGAGCTTATTAAAAAACCTATAAAAGGTTGTATTTAACAGTTTGTATGCATGTGCCTTTTCTCCCTATATTGCATTTCCATATCACACTATGTGCATATCACACTATGATAACTGAAGATGAAAGGGAAAAAATCCTTTCTGCCCTGGTACCAACAACACAAGCAGGTTATTATATTAGATAACATCTTGTCCTTCCACATTATCCATTTTTTCACTCTTTACTCCTAATATCCACCAGAATAATTTCTCATCTTACCAATCTTCTCACAAGGTGGCAGTGATAACTGAAGTTGGTTTACAATCACTCTTCTGAATCACAGAGAGACTGTCTATGATGCCAATCCAAAATTAACACTGGTAGCAAGCCTCTGAGAATCCTGTTTTCTTCTTCTTCCTCCTTACAGACTTTAAAAGCACTCCCCAAAGCCTTTATAGAGAAATTTGTCCCCATGGTATGCTCTGCAAAGAGCCTCACCTTTGAATGCCTGCAGTACAGACTCTTCAGACGCCATCCAAAGACCACAAAGACATTGAAAAACCATGGTGGACCAAGAACAATGTTACTTTCAAGTGAGACTGGTGCAAAGAGGAGTTTTCTCAAATGACAGAGGTGATTTGGAAAATTAATTACTGGACCAGGACAAACTACTTAATTTTTGTATTGAACTACAGTCATCCTCTACTCTGTACACTCCTTGTGTGTCCCTCTTTGACTAGGACTGCCACAGAGCACTAAGCATTAGGAATTCTGATCAGGACCAAGCTGCCCACTTGCTCACTCACAGCACTGACATGCATCAAATTGCACTGGTTGTGAACTGCTGACTGTTGCAGTCACTCCATCATCCAGAGTGATCTGTATTTGTAAAGCCATGCTGTCTATCTTGGATCACCTCCTTGTCTTGTATGTGATTTAACATTGCTTGCACGAGGATCTTGCAATATTATCTACCCAGGCACATAGGTCAGGATAACTGGTCTGTAATTCCCCACGTCTTCCTTACCTCCCTTTTTAAAAATAGAAGCCATGTTTCCCTTTTTCTAATCGCCAAGGATGTGGCCTCACTGCTATGACTTTTCACATATGATGGAGAACAGCTTGGCAACGACACAGCTCAGTTGCCTCAGAACCCTGGGATGCATGTTGTCAGGCACCATAGACTTGTGTTTGTTCAGTTTCATCAAGTGGTCCAGAACCTGCCCTTTCTTTAGAGTCTCTTCTGACTCCCACCTGAAGGTTTCAGGAACTTGAGAGATGTGGGAAGCCTGACTCCCAGCCAGTGACAACTGAGGTGAAGAATTCCTTGAGTACCTCAGCCTTCTCCATATTTCTTGTTAACAGTTCTCCTTTCTCATTTATATGGGGCCTTTATCTCATTGGCCTTTCTCTTCTGATCTATGTCCTTACAGAATCTCTTCTTGTTATTCTTCGCATTGCTTGCCAAGTCCAGTTCCATCTGTGCCGTGGTTTTGTTTACCGTCCCTACAAGTCTGAACTGTATCCCAGTACATTCCCCAGGTCACCTGTCCCTGCTTCCACCAGCTGTGTATTTCCTTCTTTCTTCTCAGTTTGAGGAACAGACCTTTGCTCAGCCATGCTGGCTTCTGGCCTGCCTTGTGTATGTCCTACACATTGTGAGGGAAAGTTCTTTCTCTAAGAAAAGTGGCTTTTAAAACTTGCCAGGTCTGGTTAGTCCTTCTGTCCTTAAGGACAGTTTCCCAAGGGATCTAATTCACCCAATCCTTGAATATGTTTAAGTTTGCTCTTTCAGGATTCTTCAGGATTCTGACTTCTTTCCTTGCCAGGTCCATGCTCCTGGAGATTAGAAACTTCACCAGGGCATGGTCATTACAGCCTAGATTGCCTCCAGACTTAATTCTTCTGATTAGCTCATCCACATTAGTGAGCACCAGGCCCCAGGCCCAGTAATGCTTCTCCTAGGTTGGTCTGCCCCATACCTAAACCAGGAAGCTGTCCTATACACACTCCAGGAGTGTTCAGGATTGCTAATAAACAGCTGCTTTGCCTTCCCAGCAGATGCCTGTGCGGTTGAAATCAGGATGGTAGCTTGTGAGCAAGGTGTGTCCTGAGCCGAATCAAGAAGGCCTCGTCAACGGGCTCCCCCAATCAGGCAGCCTACAGTTACCTCCACCTCCAGGTGTCCTTTGTTGTTCTGTCCTTGATTTTTACCCACAGGCTCTCAACCTGTCTGTGACTTTTTCTCAAACACAGATCTTCAAAACCTAACCCTTTCCTCAACAGAGAGTGCAACACTCAGCTGTAGTGTTCCAGTTGTCCCACCATGCTTCCATGATGGCAATTAGGTCATAGTTTTCTAATTGCACCATGGTTTCAACTCCTCTTTCTTGTTACCCATGCTGTGTATATTTGTGTAGAGGCACATGAGCTGAGCTGTCGACTTCTTCACTATATCGTAGAAGGCCTCTCTGATTCTTTCGGAATGACTTACGGTGCTTCCTAAAGTGTTGGTTCCTGTTTTCTCTGACACTCAGAATAACACCCCCTTCCCATGTCAAATCTAGCTAGTAAGTCCTATCAGTCCCAGAACACTCTTAACCCACTTGGTCAGGTGCACCCCTCCTGGTGTCAACATGCCCAGGCTCTTGAAGGTGCATCCCACATCACAGAACCCAAAACCCTGAGCACAGCAGCAGCCACGCAGGTAGTCATTCATCTGATCCATTTTCTCCATCTTCCATTTGTCCTGGATCTCAGTCTCCAGCTGAAAGGGCAGAGGACAATATTACTTGTGCTCCTGACCCTTTCAACTTCTTTCCAAGGGACATGAAGTCCCTTTTGATATTTCTCTTTAATGCAATCTCTTTAGTGCAATCTCTTTATTGCAGCCTCATTTGACTCGAAATTTGACACAAAAGAGTAGTAGTGGATGTTAGTCCTCTAGTGTTTTTGCAAGGCTTTGTGATATCATGAATCTGGGCCCCAGCAGGCAGCAAATGTCTCTGCAGAGATTATCCAGTTTCAAATAGCTGGTTCCGTGCCCCTCAGGGAGAAGTCTCCAGTAACTAACAGCTTTTGTGCTTTTTTTTGGTGGCACTTGTTCTAATATGGTTGGCTGATTGTTCCTACTTTGTAACACTGTCCTTTTCTTGATCTTGACTACTTATTGTGGAGTCTTCTCCCACCAGTCCCAGAGCGTCATATCTGTTATGTAGGGGCACATTGGTAGCAAGGGCATCACTCTTCTATTCCACGCAGAGGCGAGAGTCTAGTCTCATGTGTCTTGTGAGTTGGTGAGGCCTGCCAGCTCAGATTTGAACGATAACTTACTTTCCACTTCCAAGGACTTAAGGCAGGCCTGTCGCTCTGCCTGTGAGCCCACACAATGATGAATCTCCCACTCAGATTCCCACCTAGAACTTTGCCTGGTGAGCTCCTAATACAACGCAGCAACCTGCTCCGAACCCTTATCCGCCTGGACATACCTGCACCGGTGATACCCACCTCTGCCTTCGGGGGACTTCCAGGTTCTGGGGTTCCCTGCAGGCGGGGTTCTCAACCATTTTTGTTACACCATTTTTGTTACAGAAGGATGCCTCTCCGGGTTCCTCCCCGGTGAGGATTCAGTGCTCCTCCCTGCCGCCCCATCCTGTTTATATCCTGGTTACGTGCCCGCGCGCTCCTGCAGCCACTTGGCACTTCCCGCGCTTCCCCCTGGCATCGCCCTCGCCCCGACAAAGCGTGTTCCTGGCGAGTGTCTAAGCTCCCGTTCGGCTGTCCCTGACTCGGGGAACCCCCTGATCAGCTCGTTCTACAGCTCAGCCCCCAGACCTCACCGCACCGCCATCGCTGCCGCCGCTGCCGCCGCTCGCCTCGCCGACTGAAGATTCCGGCGTCACCGGAATCTGACGCGGTTGCCCCTGGCAACGCCGCGGGCACATCAATCCCGCTTGCCAGAGAGCTGCCGGTTCCTGCGGGACACTCAGCTCTTCACTGAATCACTGAATCACAGACTCTCCTGAGTTGGAACGGACCCTCAAGGACCATTGAGTCCATCTCCTGGCCCTGCGCAGGACACCCCAAGAGTCACACCATGTGCCTTAGAGCGTTGTCCAAACGCTTCTTGAACTCTGTCAGGCTTGGTGCTGTGGCCACTTTCCTGGGGAGCCTGTTCCAGTGCCCAACCACACTGAGTGAAGAACCTTTTCCTACTATCCAACATAAACCTCTCCTAACTCAGAATCATGCTGTTTCCTGGGTTCTGTCACTGGTCACCACAGACAAGAGATCAGTGCCTGCCTCTCTGCTGACCCTCATGAAGAAGCTGCAGACAGTTAGGCTGAACAAGTAACCTCAGCCGTTCCTAGTATGACTTCTCCTCTAGACCCTTGCTTGGGTGTCCCCTGAGTCCAGGAATTCCCTGCCCAGCTCGATCTCATACTCAGCCAGCCAGAACTTACGGTAGCCACCTCTGCTATCTCCAGTGTTGCTGTGAGCCTCATTGACTGTCTCGAAGTCTTCCTCATAACTTTTGAGATGTATCTTACACTTCTCAAGCTTTATGAGACATAACACAAGCAACATTTATTCCCTTTTAAGACTCTAGATTAAATGCCCGTTGTTTATCGTCCTGAGAAGTTTCGCATTCAAAATTCAGGAAACTGAGCTGAGCCTCATAGGCTTCACCAGAATACCTTCCCTTAGGTGAAACAAAAATGTAAAAACCCCAAATCTTTCCCAATAATTCCTCTCCTCTGATGTAGGACAAGGCTGGTGGCTGGTCCTGGTGATGGCCAATGGAAGGTTGAGTGAGTGGTGGGTCCTGCAGCTCTTTCCACCACACGGGACTTTGTGGTTCTGCGAGCCACTGTTCTGAGTTGTAGAAATTCCAAAGTAATAGCCCATCGAGGATTTCAATGCACATGTTTAACCATGTGACTACTAGTATGCTAATCATTCCTTAATGTTATTAATTTCTATTGCATTGGTGACTAGAGGTCCGTATTAGCATGGCACTGTAACAACACCTGAGTGGAAGAATTCACTACTTTAGTAAAGAAAGTGAATTACAAGAAAATGGAAAAGTGAGGGTATGATTCTAACAGAGTATCTGCCCAGACATTGCAAGGTGTTTTGTAGGTGTTGTGCTGTAAGTAAATGGATTATGAGAATAATTTAAAAGAAATTACTGTTTTTTCTCCTTCCTTCTGACCTCTTATCTCTCACAGACACAGACAGTTTTAGCAGAGAGATTCATTGCCTTTTCATACTAGTGTTTTCAAATATTTTTTAATATGTGTACAAGAAATGCCAGAAGTTCCTTCTGTATCTACCAATACTTCTTTTTTTTTCAAGTACTAGGTGCACAGTAAAAGGACATTCAGATTATACCAATGTACTTTTGTGAGGATTATTTTATTATACCTCAGTCAGCAAACCATTTATCCACTGCTGGCACACACACAACTTCTGAAATCCTTTGCTCTCTTATTTTTCTTAATTATCCTTCTTCGTTGTCCTAAGGCTTCTCTTTGTGCAGCAGAAAGAAGGTGGCACTTCAAACCAATCTCAGCTCAACTTCTCTAATCTAATAGAAGTTGCTCCAACAGCTTCTCCCAATAAGGATAATTTCTAGAATATTTTCCAGTAAGAAGCATCAGAAAAGAGAATTGTGGTGGTGACTAATAGGTATTATTCTCTCAGCGCTGAAATCCCTCTAGCATGAGTGGTGAACCGTGTCACAGCCAGACTTCCAACTGCAAGTGTGTGTGCATGAAGCAGGTTTCTCAAAGCTCATCTTGGCTTTGCTCCCCCTGGAAGCACTTTGGTTTCAAAGTTTGTCTTTAGTTTCACGGATTAAAGATAGCTGTCTCCACACGTCAAGAAAATTTTCCACCTGAGATCCAAAGTTTGGTTCCAGGGGAGAATAATGATGCAGGAGATCAGTGAGCATTTCTTACTGTCATTTGCAATGGAAGAAATAGCTCCTGTTTTTCCTTCTCCTTCCACAACACTCGCTTTGTTTTGCCAACAGAACAATTTGCAAAGCTCTTGCAACGTTGCAGGGAAAGCCAAACCAGCACTTGTGGAGGCTGGCTCTCCTGCGTTCGGCTGCCGAGTCTTCTGTCAACTTCAAAGGGGTGAGGATTTTAACTACTGTGACGACTCTGCCTGTGTGTGATTCAAGTTGTTTATCATCTAGACCATTCACAAACCTCCCACTGCTACTTCCCTTTCAGCAGTCGAAAATTCTTCCAAAAACTGATTTCTAAAAATGGGACAGAGTTTTGCTGTCTCTTTCACTTCGTATGGCTTGTGGAATAGCACATCAGTGCTCCTGTTTCTCAGATGGCATAAGCTTAATATAACAGTGAGGAGACTTTAGCATTCTATCTTTACAATTGAGCTGCTGCTGAATCATTTCCACACAGAGATGTCAAACAAAATACTTACGCCTATACAGTGCTTTTGGTAGACTCCATAAAAGAGTTTGGCGAAATAAACACCTGAAGAAAAGTTCGAAGATCAGTGTTTACAGAGCCATTGTACTATCTACTCTTTTGTACGGGTCTGAGTCTTGGGTCATTTACCGCCACCACCTGCGAATCCTAGAACGGTTCCATCAACACTGCCTCTGCACAATCCTGAATATCCACTGGATGGACTATGTGACCAATATGTCTGTTCTTGAACAGGCTGCAGTCACAAGTATTGAGGCCATGCTGCTGAGAACACAGCTGTGTTGGGCAGGGCACGTCTCCAGGATGAAGGACCACCAACTCCCTAAGATCGTGCTCTAAGGTGAACTTGCCACTGGCTGCTGCAAGAGAGGAGCCCCGAAAAGGAGATACAAGGACTCCCTGAAACAACATCTCAGCCTTGGCCTTATTGACCATCATCATTGGTCTGCTCTGGCCTCCAATCGGGAGGCCTGGAGACAAACCATCTATAACGCTGCCGCCTCCTTTGAGAATTCACGCAAGATCACTCTCGAGGAGAAAAGACAATGCAGAAAGAATCGCGTCCAGTTGTTGCCGCCTGGGGAATCTTTCTCTTGTCCCTTCTGCAACTGGACTTGTCTGTCACGTATTGGCCTTTTCAGCCATCAGGGAGCCTGTAGCAAGCGCGGGTAGAGCCCTTCGAAATCTTCGTTTGCGAAGCCAAGCCATGAAATGAAATGACTTATGCCTAGCATCCATGCATGTTTTTCCTATTCATAAATATGAATAGTTTGATTTTGACATTCTTACATATGTAGGCTTGTAAAAATCTGCTGATTTACACAGAACTGCATCACACTTCAAACCATGAAGAATCGTGTCTTCAAATTGAACCCAGCACTTAAAATTACACTAATTAAGTGTAATAATGAATACTTCGTTATGTTCTGCCATTGTGCTCTGCTCAGAAAGGTCTTTTCATTTGTCCAGAGAGTGATGAAACCGAACACTGGGCATTCCTCTCCACCTTCTTCCTCTTCTCCAAGTCTACCTGAGCCTTCTTTGTTTCACAGTGGCTTTGCAGGCACTGTGGGGTTGCAAAGCTGTTAATTACCACAAGGTAAAGACCTTAGAACTCCCCCTAGGTGAAAGAAAACAGCACGCACACTGGCTGAATTAAGTTTCTGTTTTCCACAACAGCAGAAATCAGAAATCTGTTGCTTCACACACACACAAGAAAGAATATTTCAGTGAAGTTTATATGTCTGTGTGCAGATTCCTGCAGAAGTCTTTCACTTTTCATTGTCTTGTCTGGCTGAGCCCCCACTGACTTCACAGGCCTGGAGCCAACATGAAGAGCAGACACTGCACATTATAGCACAGTTGTGCTCTGACCTGTCCAGCCCTTGCAACAACAGATATTGAAAGCATCTGGTTTGTGGAAAGGATTGCTTTTTTCTATTGTCCAAAAAAATTACATCTAGAAAAAAACTGAGTATCTGAAAAAAAATAGAACAACTAAAAGATGTATTTTAATGCAAAGTGATGGTATACTGAATTCAGTCAATGAGTAAAGGAAAGGACCTACCCAGCACCATTGTGGGAAGCACTGGGTCTTTGTTTTGGTCATGCTCTGGATTTGCAAGTGAGACTTGGAATTTAGACTCCACTTTTGGTGAGAAACCCATCTGCCCTTAAAAAATACAGCAGATGACCTCTAGTTCATAATTTAATTTAGTATGAAGGCCAAGGGTGAGGAAGCAATTCAAAGCACAGAGACATGGAGATGAATCCAGAGGAACTGGAAAGAGTTAAATGGCAGTGGAACATTTTCTGAAGGAAAAACAAGACCAGCTCCTTCACTCCGTTAGCCCGAGGATGGAGTTCCAGAGATAAACCCCAGAACTTGGTCTCTAAACTCTTAGTGATACCCCCACCTTTAGATATCACATTTCTCCATGCTCTCAGGGGATTCTTCTCCTTTTTTTTGTTACTGCTCACTTTTTTCCTTCTGTTGCTACATCATTTGTTCTCTCTCACCTTATTTTCTTCACTTAGAAGAATAAAAATCTGTGGTTTCAAAGTAAGAAGTTTTATGTTGTTGCACATAAAACTTCTTTGAGTAATGACCATGTAGCATTCTGTCACATCACGAAGTGGAGTGGGAAAACACTGCACATGGAAACACTGACTTCTCACACATAATTGTCATCTCTTTCTTTAGCATCCCTGCCACCCTCTTCCTGCCTCTTCCCCTACAGAAGGCAGATGCACCACCTATTTCTTTGGGGTTGAGACACCCCTGCACCTGAACTATCCAACATGCAAATGCCAAGCTGGAACAATTGCACTGCTCACACCAGTCATGGCAAGGGTGTAATTAAAAAGGGACTTGACCTCTCATCCCTGCAGATGGCACGGACTCTATCCTGTGAAATGTGGCTGGCATACCGATTTGAGTCATGTGCTAAAATCTCATTAGTACTGCTGACTGTTTTCAACACCTTTTGGGAGTGCTTCATTACCATGCAAAAAGCAGGAGCTTGTTTGGAAAGCCTAATCCAGGATGCAGAAATGCATCTTTCATGAAACATGACTCCAGTTTCCAAGAGTAGAATTGACCACCGTTAACACTCTGCAGCTCCTGTTGGAAAGTCTCTGTGTCATCCATCATCATTTCTATTTAAAAATAAAAAACACTTTTCATTTCCAGTGACTTAGGGTATATAGCACAGTAGATGCATTAGCTGTTAACCAACTGATACTACTTTTTTCATGAGCTCAACTAATTCTGGACTATTCTCCAACAGGCACAGAAATAAAAATACTTAATTACTGCCTAATATTCATTGCTTTAGTAGTAATTTGCTTTCATTATTTTCTCATTTAATGCAGTTCCCACTTCTTTTAGCCTTTTTTAAATAACAGGACATGAATGGTTTGACTGATGTTTACTCTTTTAAAAATAATCATACAGCAAAGAAATGGGAACTATGTAGTGCATATGTGCTGCTCAGTCACAGCCAAGATCAACTACAAAATGTCATTCTAAACATCTTGATGGTAAAGAAACAGTAAAATCACATAAAATCTGTCAGTTTCTGTTCTGTAGAAATTAATTTCCATACTTTGACAAATTAAAATACTCTAATATTATTTTCCTTTCCCCCCTCCTTTTCTAAATACAGTGCGTGGCAGGTCTGAACTGCATCCTAAATGGCTTACACAAAAGTTTCTGGTGGTCTACTGTAAAATCCTGTAAGCACTATCCATTTCTGATTATCTCATGCATTTCATTCCTGCTACTTTCACTGTTTTTTCTGTGTATGTTCTTGTCTTTTCTTAGATCTATGTGATAACATAATGTATAGTCAATGAAAATAGCTTTTTTATTTTGCTTTTTTATTTTGCATTTTTAACAGGTTTTTTTAACAGCTTTTACCCTGCCTCAAACATTCCTAATTTGTGTGTGCTAGTTACAACCCCAAAGGTTGCAACTCAACATCCACACAACCTTCTGAAATGTCTTATCTGTTATTATTTTTTAAAGATTTTAGTTAGATTGGTCAAAATTTTCTATTCAGACAAAGGGCTGTGTTTTCGGCCAAAACTAGAGTTATGGGAATATCTGACTCCCTAGAAAATTTCTCTCTTTTTTTTTTTTTTTTTTTTGATAACGCTGGGAAAAGTTTGGTTTGAGGTTTTCAAGGCTTTTTTTTTATTATTTTTTTTTTTTAGCAAAGATAAATATTTTCATATTGATAAAGTCTTTTTTGATCATGTCAACAGTATGTTGGGAGGCTACAAGGATTATGATCAACACATCATAACCCTTGTAGAGCTTCCTTCTGCACTGCCTGGGGTAACTCTACCACTAAATTCATTTAGCCCTCTTTTTTGTTCAAAACAATGGTTTTCTACCTTGAGAATGAGGGCAAATTCAAATGCTTGAGTCAAGCTTTCTCTGCAAGTTCTTAACCAAGCTGAACGTGGGTGCTTCAAGTTACAGAGAAACTTGTTCATGACCAAATGTTCAGGAGCTTCTATAGAAAATTTTAAACATTGTCAGGTCGGTTTGGAAATAAAAATCAATCTTTCTCTCTCACCCTTCCCTTTGCAAAATTTGCCTACTTTTCTGTGATCTTACAGCACTGGCTATAAGAAAATAGGGTTTTCCATGTTCTGCCATCACTTCTCTCAGTGAGTCTGCAGTAATGCCAATATAACTAAACTTCTTTGGTTTTAACCAGGTGAAAATGTAGCCACTGGTGTGCTTTTAAGCAAACATTAGGTGAGACACAGCAGGACTCTGCATGACAAAGTTAGAAAAGAAGAAGACAAAACCTTTTTCCAGAAACCTGAAAAGTACTCTTCAGAAAGGAGTAGCTAGGGTGAAATTGATTTCCACACGAGAACTGGATACAAATACTATCATTTCTCTTTTATCCTCTTTATTTCAAGTTTTCAGAATTTGGTTAACTGTAACAAACTGTCTTATCATATGCTTTAATTATTTTATTCTTTGTATATTTTTGTAATGTCTCTGCTTTCTTTATAAAGTATGAAAGTAAAAACATACGTTGGATCTTTATATTAACCCATCACCTTCACAGCCTCTACAATTCACCTCAAGAGTGGAGATAACATTAACATCATCCTGACATTTGTCAGCTGCTCAGAACAAATATTGTTTCTCCTCAGATTCATGATTGGCACCAGCAAGGATGCTCAGATTTTCTTAGTAGAGAATAACAAATCAGAGTACAGAATAAGCCACATTTTCTTTTGCTTGTAAAACAGAAACAGACATATTCTTTCCCCTAAAATGAAGAAAATACTATTTCCCTGTTTCTAAAAGGCTTTTTTCTCACCACTGAGAAATTTTGGAAGCTGTTTTGACAGGATGAATACTGCTAAACAGAAATTGCTTGATGAATGGAAGGTGAGATTGTCAAAGTAGCCAGATGAGGTAAGAAATGACAATGAAATACTTGTCATCACTTCTATTCACCCACATGGTCATTTAAAAAATTATCTCGTTCAATCAATCTATTTACTTTGAGTCTTTGAGGTTTTATTTGCTTGTCATATAGACAAAAATGACTTTTCATAACTGTTAGCCATGAAAAGTAACAAAATTAAGAATACCATGGATCCACTGCGTTCTCAAGCAACAAGAATATGATCAGGAACTCAGCTGCAAACAACTGGAATGGCTTTAGACCCCCAGTGTTACTGATGGAGTAATTTAAAGCCATGGGAGCTGCAAACATGGGATGGCAGCCAGGAATTGTTCTGAAAAACTTCTATTAATAGATATGGACAGTAAGAAAGAGGAAGAAACCAAACCTCGGAAGCAGAATCCACTGAAAAAGTTAAAATATTTAAATAATAGTAATTCCTCTGTTCACAGCCTCATTTTGAATTCAGTAACAACAGATTTAGAGTAAATAAATCAGATATAAAATGAAAAATACAGAAAGACAGTGCCCCATCAAGTAATTTTTAATTTTACCTTTCAGAGTGGAATGTACTTTATGTAATTTACAGAAAAAGATCCTGTTAATCCTTTGTTATTCACATGATTAAAATTGATGCCAAGGACTTATGAATAGGCAAAGTATTTGACTGTTAAAATGAAAAAAGTGTAATAGTGAATATTTACCACTAAAATGCTTGGGTTTTTTAGGAGAATAAAAACAATGGAAAATCTTTTTTTTAACAGTGTAATTAATTTTGAGTGCTGAAGTGACATTCCTACTGGCTAAATTACTCTGTTTTGCTGTTCCATGGAAGCTGAGGTGCCTCTATTCATCCATACTGTTATAACTGCAGACTGGAGAGAACAAAATACATGCTGAACAGGTAGCACGATTTCAATTTTCCTTCACTTCATGGCATCTTCAGTGAGCTCAGCATAGCTGTGAATAAAAAAGCAAAGATGGTATTTTTCTGTATCTTGGCACTGTCATTTTCGTTGTAGTTGGTACCTCCTGAGCTTTTAAAGTATTTGATTCCTGGAATTTACTTTCTTTCACAGTTTAGACCTGCTATGTGTAAGGATTTCAGTAACTTGACCAAAATTGTGTTTTTTAAATTTTTTTAAATAGGAACAAAATTTTGTACAGGTACTCTGATTTGATTTACAGGCTGTAATTTTTTATAAATTGGTTAAAATTAATAAAATGACAGGTTCAAGCTAAACCACAAAAGCAGCCCTTCAATCATGATAAAAGAATATTGTAGGGGTTTTTTTTAATTAAACTCTTCCCAAGCAGATGCACAGAGAAATGCTGAAGTTTCAAACCACTAAAAAGCTACAAAAACTAATCTCTTCTTTTAAGTCAAAGCTTCCAAGTCAGTGTTTCTTAGGTTGCTGTATAAATGTTTCTGACTTCCTGTCCTATAAAATCCTTTCCTATCCTGTTTCTCTCCAAACTATTTAAGCCTATGTTTCCCCACTTTCATAGAGACTCAATGACAGATTTTAAGCCTGCTATTTTAGCAGCTACATTGCATTAGAAACAGAGGTATACCTCTTCAAACATGACTAGTATGAGACATGTTAGAGTGGACTGGTTTTCACAAAGTGAAGTATCCATGGTTTGAAAATCCAGACTATGAAGAATTTTACTTTGGGCATTGGGAAAACAAAACAAAACAAAACAAACACACACAAAAAGATACGAACTGTCTAACTACTTGCAGAGGGAAATGCCGACAAGTTTCTACTCAGCACAGAGGGATATATACAGTTCTCCAATAGAGTAGAAAGTATTAGTGAGAGGTAGTTTTAGGCATTATTATACATATTAATGCCTTTTAAAATTACATGGGTTTGCAAGTATTTGTTTTATGTTGCTCTGAGCTACACCCAAAGCTTCAGAGACCAGAAGAGATCAACAACAGTATTAACACCATGTTTAACCTTTCGAAAAGATGTATACTTCATTTTTTTCTCAGAAAAAGTAGAACACGTAGTGGATAGGATAAAAATTCAACAGCAGTTTTCCAGGTAACCAGTGCAATTCATGCATAACCTTGCTCCTTAAACTGATTTGATTCAATCATGTTGATAAAAACATTCATCTTGCCTTACTGGAATGCTCCTTAGAAATGTTGATTTTTTTAACTATAATTACTTCCTGTTCTTTGAAGATGATGTAAAGTAATAGCTTCCACCTTTAGGTCATTAGTGGGGTTTATGTCCTCATGTTCAAAGTATGGATTTATCTTTTTTTATCATGCTTGATAATACCAGTGATTTTGGAAGGAGCAGATTAGCATCTTAATAGGCAGGATGTAATACTGCAAAAACTTTAATGGCCTTGGTGGCTGTTTGTTTTCTCCTTCCCATTTTTCATGTGTTGGTCAGATCAGATTCAGCATCTCCCCCAAGGTCAAGCATCTGATCACATTTCCCTGGTCAAACTCCACCTTAAGAGCTATTTCTGTTGCAAAAAGTGAGTCAGCAAAATTTCCTTTACTTAAATACCTCATAAGTAGTCACTCACTTTCGAAGAAATTGTTCCTTTATTTTGTGGTTGAAGGAAGAGCTTCTCATTATATTTGCTCTGGAAACTTAGACAGAAAGAGAAAGGTGAGTTGTTATTGTCAGTTGTTCCCTGAAATTTTATTTCCAAAGCCAAAGTTGTTAAATTAGCCATTGAGTGAGAATACAAGGACCAGAGGATACAGGACCAGAGCTGACCCCCCTAGGAATTGCTCACCTCAAGGTGAACTGATAAACTGAACCTGTCTCAGCCATGGTTCTGTCCAGGTACTGTTTTTGACAGATCTACCAGATGAACTTCTACACACATGTTATCAACAACTCTGACGAAAAACGAAAGTTTTCAGACACACTGAAATCAAAAAGACCAGGCTTGTTGTAACAGTTCAAAATGGCTCACAGAGCTTTACCGGGTTCATTCATTCACAGATCTGGAGGCAGCCAGTTCTGCTTTGTTACTGCCAACAATAAAATGCTTCTCCAAAGGTATGAGAATAGGTATGGAAATGAGAATAGAAGAGACTACTTTAGATCATCCTCACAAGGAGAATAAAAAATTATTGCCAAAAAAATTAGATCTCCCGGGAGTGTTCGACTAAGGCGCACTGGGTTTTTTTTTTCATA
>VYXB01001743.1:62042-96699 GCA_013397135.1 Pachyramphus minor | reverse complement strand
TGCCTTTTTTTTTTTTGTTTTGTTTTCCCGTAAGGTAATAACTATTGCTGTAGACTTAGGCAAAATGCACCTCAGAATGCAAGCCAGTAATTGATTCAGATGATCTCTGGTTTGAGGGAGCACCTCGTCTTGCAAGACCTCTTTACCAGCATCCCGTCCTCTCTGTGGTGACTAACAGGAAGGAGGTTTCAGAGATGTAGAAGCTTTAATACCTTTAAGCTTCTCATGAGAAATGTTCACTTCTTGCAAGTTTTCTGTATTAGCTGCTCGTGTTACAGGAATTTTCATAATGTTAAAGACATTAAGACAATGTATTTGTAGCTGCTATTTGCTAGACTATGTTTTCTGTAGTTTCATTTAAACACAGCCCTTCTAAAAGTCTATGTCTTAGATTCTTACAATTTAGACAAGCTGTGTCTAGCACTTGCTACATTGGTTTTTGCTGTTGATTGAATATATCCTGTGTAAAATTGTGTCTCTCTTAGGCGTGGGAATCCAGAGTCCTCAACTGATACATCAAACTGTGTTGGAGCTCTACTAATCTTTTGGTGTTAATAACTTTTCATTAACCCACAAACTGCGGAATGCTCCTCCTGAATACTGCCTATGATGAGAAATGAGTCTGTTTCTGTTTCGCAGTGCTTCTCAGGTTAAATGTTTTGGAGATGTTTCCCTGGTTTGAGGGCATCATGATCAAACTTCCTTGCTTGTAGATGCAAAAAATTGCCTTTGAGGTGCATCACCATGGAGTGGCTTTCTTGACTGAAGGAAGCATTATGGGACATGGTTATTGGTGCATCTATCTCACCAAGATCTCTCTGTTACTTTCTCACAGCCTCATTGTAAAACTGTCTGCAGTTTTTCAGAGTGGACGTTTCTCAGAGCTTTGGCAGTAATAATACAAGCTGTTTCACCTTGTTAACATGTTTAAATGAAAATAAACAAACAAACCAAAACAAACCTTCAGTGGCCAGTTAATCCCAATACAGCATTAAGCAGTGGGCAAGTTCTGTAGGCTGTAAGTGCAGAGACAGATCCCTTATTGGCAGAAGCATTTTGGTCATGTAACAGCCATGAACAGAAGGTTGCTTTTTGTGAAATTAGCAGCAAAACTTATATGACTTGAGTAGCATAGTGCTAAGACCTTTGAAATGTTTCCTTCTGTTAGTGTAAATTGACATAAAACTCTTATCTGCCTATCTCAATTTTTAAATGCCAGCTTTGGCAAACACAGTCGTATGGGGAGGGTGGCAATATCTTTCTTATGAATTTGTCAACTAGGGGACCTGGCACACAGACCAGAGGTATCAGTGCAGTTTAAATACTATCTTCTAACGTTTAGATTTATTATTATATTTAACATACATTGTGGAAATATACAATATTAAGTACAAAGGCTAATTTGAGATTGTTTTTATCCTTTGAAAAGAAATAACCTTTCAGACATTCCTAATATTTGAAAGTTTTCTCCCATGTGTCCACAGCTGAACATTAATGATATGTGTGCATAATAGCTATTAACATATAACTAGTGTCCAAGTAGTTAATGCAAGGAATGTGTAAAATGCGAACACTCGTAAGTTGAATTGTCATTGTTTTAACTCATTAATTTTTAACTGTTTTGGGAAATAGTGTATAAGTATTAATGTTTTCAAAGAAGTACTGCCATATCATGTGAATAGCATTTTATTTACATTGCTTTTTTTATTTCCCCCCCCAACAGGATTTAAACTTCCCTTGCACAGTATGAATACTGATTTTGACCTTAATTTAGCTGGATGAAATTCAGTTCTGGAACCAGAGTCCAAAAGTCAGTCCACTGCAAATGCTGAAGAAAACACTTGAAAATTTTAGAATGAATTTTCCACTACAAAGGGTATTCCACTGTATCAGGGGAGAAATGTTGTTTTTTTAGATTTTTATTAGAAATCGTCACTGCATTTTTCATTGTTTAGTAGGAGTGCTTGGAACTGAGATGATACACTGTGTTGTCTTTGCACAGACATGCTTGTATTATTTTAACAGTTGTAAAGAAAGCGCAAACCTCACAATATTCTGTCATGACTGCGTGTGAATAATATTTTGAAGGAATGTTCCATTCATAGTATTGATCACACTTTTTTATTGGTCAGTTGTTAAGCTTATGCAGGCACAAATTTATATTATTAGCACCGCTTATGCTTTCATAGTCAGCGCTGGATTTTGATATTATTTCACTAAGTTCTTTTACTTATTTCTTTCTCTGGAGTTCAAGCCAGGTACTTTTGTTTTCCTAACTCCAGGAACTCAGTAGATGAGGCCGAGGTATCCAACATAATGTGTGCCAGCCTTGTCTGTCAGAAACTTTTCCATTTGAGTTTCTTCCAAGTATGAGGATGACGCATAATAGCATGAGGTTTTCTTCTTTCACTGTGCTGCCTATGTCTGTGTTCTCCTACACTGCAAGTGGCAGATTTTCCTCAAGTGATACTCCTAGTACCAAATAATAGCATACATTATATGGAAATAAAATAATCCCTTAGTTTCCAGAAAACACCACACATACTTAATCTTCTATTGCTATGACAATTGAAAGGGGATATTCCTGGGACTTTAGGCCAAGGGGTATGTCTTCTGATGTTTGTAAACTGCCTCTTGTGTTAAAGAATATACCTGGCTAAATTTGCAACATTTCAGCTACGACAAAGATGTAGGATTTTGGTGTTTGGGCAGAGGACATCTTTCAGTAGTTGGCAAAATGTAGCTTTTTCAGTGCCTGTGCCTCTTTGATCAGGATAAGAAACAAGTTTTTGTAGGTAATGCATGCTTATAGAACTTAAATCTTTGTTCCCCCAAATTGAGGCTGAAAGGTGAGGTATGGAGAGCCTTTAAACTCTGCTTTGTCAACGTGCTCTTCTTATCTGGATTGAGTATATGAGTTATGTGCAGTGCAGTAAATAGACGTGAGTAGGCAGCATTTCCTTATGAATTGATCCACTTACTGATCGATAAACTTTCTTATTGACATTATTTGTATATTGTAAATATGTATCTAATTTTATATCAGTCTGAGGTTTTGTACAAATAAGACATGTAATTTTATGTGCCTTTTCCACCGGTGGTAATATTCCAAGCCTCCGAGAAGTCTGTAAGAATAATTTATGATGGAAAAGAGCATTTACCTCCTCAAGTAACTAGTCCCTCCACAAAACTGGTGCTAGCCTAAGATGTGTCATATGAGCAGCCCGTGCTAGGGACATGTCTGTCCTTCATACAGTGAAGATAAAGTCTTCTGAATTAATTTAACACCCAGAATATCCCTTGAGTGCATAACTTCGACAGTTGTTCTTCAGGCTTTTGTTTCCTAGGAGGCTTTTGTTTCCTAGAAGAGTTCTCCACTTTCTTTGAGCAGATGAAACTTCTGACCTCAGCATGTTCTCTTGTTGCTCAAGGATGCACTATAAGCAACACAATTCTCAGTGCCATTTATTTTCACAGTGACACCAGCTTGGCTGCTATATATGCTTAACGTAGTTCCTTAAAGGAGATTGGCATCTCTTGTTTTTCAGATTAAATTTTTTTTTTTGTTTGTATTTTGACATATAAAATTCTCTGCCCATCAGCTGGAAAGCAACTGCTAGACACAGCAGAGCTAACTTGGTTCATCCTAAATATGAAGCTGCTACTAGGTGGAATTTTTTAACACTACCCATCTTTAGAAGGAGGCTCTGTGACTTGAATTTTGTATATTCCACTGTCATGCTTTGAAAAGAAAGCAAGACCCCACAGAGAGTTATTTTACAAAAAGGAAGGATGTATGTTAGTGTCAAAGATGTATTAGAAGATGGGAGATGCTATGGGGAGACTTGGGAAAAACATGTGTTAGGGTAGCTGGAATATTTTATCCATTTTTGTGAATAACAGCACTGCTGAATTAACCAACAGCTCTGTTTTGAATACTTGTAATAGCTTTCAAATTTTCAAGTGATTACTTTCTTTCTTGGGCAGACACTTCTCAGCCCTGTGGGGAAGTTCTTTCATCTTAAAAAGGGCTAGAAGTTCTTCTTTGTTGGTTACCTATGCACACTACAGTTTCACTGTTTTAATGTTATTAGGAAGCTGTTTAATTTTGAGCTTGAACATCTGATGATTTGGATTTGGATTAAAAGTGAAGAGTGATTTTCTTTGAGAAACACTTGGGACCTGTTTCACACTTGTATGTCCACTAGCAGTCAAAAGAGTACTTCTGCGTCATGTGCCAGGGTCTGATTCTGTACGAAATGAGCTCTGTCTAGAATCGTGGGCTGATGATGAAGATAAATTTATAAATAAGCCCATAATGCAAGTAACCCCTAAGCTTTTGACATTCATATAAGTGTCTGGAAGGGCTGTTTCTTTTTCCAGTGTGCCCTGCACTAGGTTTTTTTGTATTCTCCTATCAGAAATAAATACTTTATGCTTTGTTTTATGATCACAAAATGAGCAAAGATCCTTATATCTGACCTTCATAACTTCTTTTAGGATCTCTCTTTTCCTCCTTGTTGATGTTCTTCTTTTTACATCAATCACTATTCTCCCAAAACAGTCTCTCACTGGTCCTGCCCGCGCCAATGTGTCATTTCCAATCATTTCAGAAATATTTCTGTGTGATACAGTTTCCTGCGGCATTTGCCGTTAATTT
The DNA here is from genome assembly GCA_013397135.1 of Pachyramphus minor. Taxonomy (NCBI): domain Eukaryota; kingdom Metazoa; phylum Chordata; class Aves; order Passeriformes; family Tyrannidae; genus Pachyramphus; species Pachyramphus minor. The sequence continues at coordinate 92,039 of VYXB01001743.1, read as the reverse complement.
CTCCTGCTGTGACATGTTTCTAGCACGCACAAAATGAAGCTGTTTGGTTCCTCACACTGCCACAAAATCAAACAGTTCAAGCCCTTCGCTTACTTGTCCATCTGTGACCAGAGGTAATTCGAAGCTGCCTTTGCTTGGTTTCCCCACAGGGACTGTTTATTAATCCAGCAGTCCCTGTCCACTCCATCTCCCGCGGCTCAGTTCCAGCAGAACGGCCTTCTCTGACCTACCTCGCATGCTGCCACCACAGCAGGTGCAGCAGAGGGAACAACTTTGTTGCCGTCTGGAATTATTTCTGTCTTTCCAACTCACTGAACTGCTGTTTTGTTTTATCTCTTGTCTGAAAATTTCTTGGCTGTTCTGTATATCCAGACTGCCCTTACCTTCTGACAGTTTTTAACTTTGTGTTTGGTGGTATGTGTTTTATGTTTGGTAACTTTCTGCAGTTCTTACTGTAGTGTAACTTGAAGTGTGTCTTTCATACAAAGTATACTTGGGTTTGAAGATCCTCAGACACACTCAACTGTGCAAGTAGTTAAAAAATGCAGGTGCAAAGTAGACAAAGTTATGAAGATTGTAACTTTAAGGCTCCTCGGGGGGCTATGCAATTTTTTTCTATTTGTCTGCATAGAGATAATAATTAAAATTTTAGCAACTTATTTAGAAATTAATTGTATACCACTTACAAATAGTATTCAGATTTAGTAGGCAGATAGGTGTTTAACAGTTCTGCTCTTCAAAAAGCAGCCAGTTCCAGGGGGAATAGCTTTCATGCCCATCTTGTATTTCTTCAAAGTAGGTACAAATTATGTGTGCTTTTGTGAACAGACTTCCTTGTGCAGTCCCTACAGTATAGCCCACAGGACACTGCAAACTATATAATTTGAAATAAAGGTGGTTCAAAATCTGGTGGTTTGGATTTTAATCTAAACTTTTGCAAAGTTAAATGTTTTTTTTATTTGACCTACGTGGCAAACCTTGGTTTAATTTTTTTCATTGTTTTGAACAGCTGTATAGTATCAGTCACTAACTGTACAGAAAGGCTAAAATACAGCATTTCTTGTTAGAAAGTACTGATTTCTATTTTAAAACCATCGCACAGTTTTCACCGAGGTCTAATTTTTAAACAAATTGCGGAAACTGTTTTCAGATGCTTTGGCACCTTTTAAATCATCTCTGTTCCTATTAAATAAAGTTAATCTTTACTTCATTTAATCTCTTTAATCTGGTTAGCTCACATATCTCATGCTTAAATACTTGGTGTTTCAACTGTGAAATAAACTATTGCAAAATAGCTAGAAAAAGAGAAAGGATGGGAAGAAAAAATGGATTTGCTTTGTTGTGATTGCAGGATTTGCTCCCCTCTGTGCATGTCACTTAGGATGTTTCAGATGATTGGAGATATATGACATGTGCTGCTGCTATGAAGGGAAAAACCTATCTTTGAAAATTTACTGGATTATAAATTTTGCTTGTAATTTTAAAAAGCCAGAATAAAGGGCACTGACCTAATGTAGGCTTTAAGTAAATTCTGTAGCCTTTTTTTTTATAACAAAACAAAACCCAGTGAGTTGAATATTATACTTTTTGCTTTACCTTCTTATCATGCTGTCATCCACAAAGTATTTAACAGTATTTTAACAGAAGTCTTTTTTTTTTTTTAAACCTATTAAACCTTTGGCATGTATTTATACTTTGACGGCCATGCATCTTGGTTTTATAATTATGAAAGATTGCTAAACTGGGGTTTAACTAAGAGTAGGAAAAGGAAGAATAGATGAGTTATGCAATCAAACTGATATCTTAGAGCCTCAAAGTTTATTAGCTTGTTGGTTTTCCTAGATCCTGTTGTTAGAACTTTAACCTTCAAAACACATGCTTCAAAAATACACATTTCAAACTAGCCTGGATGTTCACACCAAAACCAAATGGTGTGTTTGTACATCTTCTGAACCAGCATGTGACTAGAATTGTCTTGTTGTGTTTCATTCAGATGCCTACCATTGAAGGGTAGAACAGAAATGGAAAAGTTGGATGCATTTTCATTAACTGACACTACTGAATGGTCTTAAGAAAGCTGTTAGAAATCTCTGCCCTGTTTTCTTTGTAGACTGGGCTGGCTAATCTCAAGAAGACCTCTGATGTGAGGCTGGCCTTTCTCTCAGGAGGGCAGCTGGGTTAGGAAGTCTGCTTCATGGGTTGTGGAACATTCACTGATCCCTAGGCTGTGCTTTGGGAGAAAGAGTATTTGTTTTACGCTGCAAAGCTCACAGCAAGTTTTGGTGGAGTGCTGCTTTCCAGCCATGTGAATGCTACCCGAAAGTTGGTTTGCCAGCAGAGAAGTTTGAGCAGGTACTGATTCTAGTTGCTACCACAGGAATCCCGACGCATTTCCTATTTTGGGATTAGTCTTTCTTTCTGTTGAAGCCCTCAAATTTTACAAGATTGTTCTAATTGTATAGATCGTATTCACAAATACTGCCTCAGAAGTCATGCAAGCTGGGTAGGTGGTATCCCTTGTATCTCATGTGTGAAGATGCATGTTCCCATCATGTGATCCAAAAATGCGAGAATTTTGGATTGACTTCCTCAGACTTGAAATGTCTGCATCTCAGAAGTGGCTCATATGTATGTGATGGGCAGATCAGGAGATCACTTTGGAGCTACTGCAGAAGACACCTGGCAGCTGCTTTTTCCATTGCTGGAAAGTAGTGAGGAGTACCTTGGCACTTTGCATGGCACCGCAGTAGAAGTGAATCATTAGTTAGTACACTGAGGTTAGCAGAGGTTGGATGAAGGTGGTTTTGAACAGAAATTCCCCAGTTAACTCTCAGCCACAAAAAGTGGAAGGAGGGTGTTTATTAAAAGTTCTCTTGAGACAAAGATCTAACTTGGACACTGAATAGCAGGTGCTACGTTTGTTTGCATTCATCTGCATCCTCACTGCACTAAAAAAACACTTTTAAGGTGTTGCTTCACTGGATCCCCAGAACCTCTCTTCAGTTGCAGAACCTTAATTCCAGTTGTGCTTACTGCTGGTGAGAATGTACCACAGGAATCAACAAACTGCATTTTTTGAATCCAGAACTACTTAGGCCATGTAAGTATGTGAACCCAAGCCTGGAATTGTTTGTTTTGGGCCATGTTTGTGTGTTGGTTTGTTGCTTGAAGTTTGTGGGTTTTTTTAGTGCTTCAAGTTTTCCCCTGGCTAGTATAGTTCTCTCACTATTTCCAGGGTTGAAGTGCAGCTTCTCCAGTGGCTCAGAAGTACCTTAGTTTTGATGAACTGTAATCTGCAAAGCATTGCTCACTTGGAGTTCTGGCTTCCTCTGCTTCTGGTGCAAAGTTGACAGCTGTTATGATTTCAAGTACGAGAGAGGGCCTCAAAAAAGTGCTGTCCAGGATGGGAATGGCAGTACATGTCTAGACATGCTTCAAGGCTTATCTGGTAGCACAGGCTCTTCCTGTGAGAGGGAGCTGGACTTGTGCCGTTAGACAAGCATTATTTAGTGCAGGCGCCTAGTGAGTGTTTTGAGGAACATTTTATAAGTTGACAATACATAAGGAGAAAACAAGCCAGCTTCAGTAATTTTTGGATGTAGCTGCATTATAGGGGAAACAAGCCAAGGCACACTGTGAAGGACATATGTAGAGACGAATGCTGTTGCTTCTAGTGTGCAAGAGTGGGAATCCCATTAGAAATTGCAGTGTGGAATATGGAGAAAACTGGGGTTTCTAAGATCAGTTTTAATGCACTGGCTGAAAATGCTTCAGACTCTTCTAACTGTCTAAACAATATGAATGTGAACCAGTAAAACCAGCATTGACTTCCTCGAGAGCTTGGGATGATGCAGTGGTGGTAATGCAGAGAAACAGTTGGCTTTTGGGCCATTATGTATTTGGTCCTGTCACATCCTCCTGCTCTACAGGGCTCAGATTAAGCCACTGGCTGGTCTGGTCCATTTTAGGATTTCAGTTCCTAGCTGCATGTTAGTGTACTCTGTCTACCATAGAATTCTTACAGTTTTCTATGAGGCTGCATCCTTTACAAAACCAGGAATGACCTCTGCTATTGGAAAGTGCCTTCAGTTTTGCAGGAAAGCCTTATTCATATTTGGACAAGTAAACACAGGGAGGATTAAACTAAGCCAGGGTTACACTGCTTGGTTGTTGCAAGAGTAGAGATCTATGGCCAGGGTGAGAAGTGCTGGGCTGAAGGAGATCAAAGGTGCAATTAGTTCAGTGCCCTGGCTCTGGTTCATCTCTGGCTTGTGTACAGAAAAGGCTTAAGGACAAGGAGAGACCTTTACTCTTCTACCCTGTGGACTTTCCAAGCCAAAAAGTTGCATCCAAATTATGTTGTATAACCTGATGGCCTGTTTTGAAAGCAGGTTTCTAGGGAGAGCTCTCAAGATCTTACAAACTATGCCTGTTATTCTGTAAAGGAGGCTGGAGTACGGACTTTGCCTGTTCCCCTTGGCTGCTGGACAATAGAGAGCTTGTACTGCTGAGGAGAGAGGGCACAAAAGTGTTTGTGACATAGACACGATGAGAAAACATGACTGGGACAAGAGGGACATGACTGGGGCAAATTTGTGTCCCTGCTTCTGGAGTTGCTTAGGGTTTTGACACTGACTAGATACTGGATAGAGCAACAGAACCTATGCTGGGTGCAGCAGATGCAACCTGAACAACATCACTGCACAGGTGTAGGTGTATGTCTGGACACTCTCTTCATTCTCCCAAAGCTCAGTAAATTCTGGCTATTTACAATCCATATATATCTACATTTCTCTGCACTAAAGGAAATTTTTCTGAATCACATACATTGTGCTCCCTACCCTAGAGGGACTAACGTTTGTGGTGGTTTCTTTAAGCTTAGCCTGTTTCTCAAGTAAGTCACTAAGCCACTGGTGTAATTTTCAGAACTGGATTTTATCTTTCTTTGGCATTGCTTTTCAATGTCCTAAGAGAGATAAGATTTCTTAATCTTTAAACCACCTATCCTAGGCTGTGAATTTGCTTGAATTTTATCAGGGAGAAGGAAGATGATGGTGTTGTCATTTTAAGGTTTTAATAATTAAGTGTTTTCATATTTCAAGAGGTATCCAGAAGAGCTGATAAACAACCTTAATTCCTTGAAAGCAGCTTCTCCAACTCAAGTGGAAGATAATGCCTTTTCATTTTGAAATTGCTATTGTCTAAGAGCATGCTGTTCCTGGACCACAGAATCTAAGAAGCAAAATGCAATCCCTTTTTACGTCACAATTCTCATCAGGGGTTACTTGAACTGTGTCTTAAGTGTGAGGCCAGAAATACTTATAGAATATATAACACCAGTACCGATATGGAGAAGTAGTATTCTACATGGAAATCATATTTGAAAGTGGGTGGGAATAGGCTAACAGTCCTCTTTCTCTCCCTACTAGATTAAAACAGCGTTTACAAATTATTATCTAAGACAAAGTAATGTGTTATAAAAATTTGCACCAATTTACAGGCAAACCAGGAAAGATCCGAGAGGAAAAAAGATAAATGCCATATTTGAAGTGAACTTTTTGTAAGTTCAGCTCAGTTCATGGCTTGGGTGCATTCTTTCTTTGGTTTGTTTTTCAGCCATTTATTGGGTAACAGGATTCATACACTGACAGGAGAAATTTTGACATTAGTCTGGCTGGCTCCAGTTTTCTGCTGCCTTATACCATGTGTAAATGCAGATCTGTATGAAGTGTCACTAAATCCGAGCAGTTACATTGATTTTTTTTACTTTGTGCACTATGCAGACTGTAACCGAGTCTACTTCTGTTAGCACTTGATGAATAAATTGCTCCAAGCAGCTGAAGAAAGTAATGCTGATTAGATGATGAGCTTAAATATGGCCCTCTAAAATACACAATGCAATACATTTTCCAGAAAGAAGAGTACCAGTTTATGTTGCTTGTAATCTTTAAGTGAACCCTTATTGCATAGCTACATGAAAATAAAAATAACCTATCTTCAAAGTGGAAAAGATCACAAGCTTTACAATTCAACTCTATCAAAAAATTCTATTGTCTTTCCTTATGACCTAAATATAAATTGGAGAACAGAAAGTGAAAATCAGGTTTTGAGATTTTACCTATGGCATTTAACAGTCAACTGACAGACACACTGTGATGACTAATAGTGCTAGATCAGGCCCTTACGTAGAGAAGAGGAAATAGCATATAGTCTAATTGAATATTTTGAGACAGTGCCCTACTGAAATACCACTAAGTAATATTTTGGGTTTGATCTATTATAATGTTATTTGAGCTAGTGGGCCTTTCACAGACTTGCTCCTTTTTACTGTGGAAAATATGATGTATTAACATTTATTTATAATATTATCTTTTAACGTTTAGACCTATATATTTCAAAAACAAGCTGGCTTATTTTCAAATTCTTATTAAACTGTCTTTTAAGATGTTAATATAATTGAAGTCTGGGGCACTTTTGGGACAAGTAAAGGTTGAAATTTCCGGGTTTTGTCTCCCAGGTCAGAGGTAGTGATCTTTTTCTGGAATTACTATAGAATTAAGACAGACATTGACACAGAAGATACTCTTCAAGAAAGGGCTTTAAAATGTTCATGATGTTTTGGAGGCTCCATATGGTTGTTCCATAACATGAGTACTGTTCAGTTTTCTGAAACCCTGGACTGCCTAGGTTCATCATATCTCTTGTGAACAGCTTCTTATGAAAGACCAATCCTCTTGTTTTAGTCTCTGATCTTGAGTGGATCTTCATATCATCTTGCTAACTGTGTGATAGTTTGAAAACTCCCCAATGCTGGGAAGAATAGAAGAGAAACACTGCGTGGATTTCTGTATTGCATTGAAGGTAAGGATTTATGGAGTTCTTTGATGCCTGGACTGGGCACTGAGAAGAGCAGTAGAGCTTCAGATATCACAGTCCAAATGACCAGACTGGGTGACTTTGACATTAGGCCATCCAAATTGTGCAGCAGACACAGCTCTATATCATCAAGTGAAAACACTGACAATTGGTGATGTGGCTGCTCTAGTACAGGGCTTCCAACTTCTGGCTTTTCCTGGTGCTTCTGGAGGGAGGTGTTAGGTTCTGTGAAGTGGGCTTAGAGCCAAAGATGTATACTTAAAGCTTGTCTAGAAGAAATGGTCAAAGCATGGAAAGTGTGTGGATCATTTAACCATCTCCATAACCTCCACACTAAAGGCAAATTGTAAAGGATTCATTTTCTGTATTGTGACAGGAAATTTCCATGTTTTATTGACCAGAAAACTAAAATCACTTGATTCAAATCGGGCATGTGAGGCAGGAATAGAAAATGAACCTGAGTTTTGTAGATCTTAGTTTTTCCTAAGCATAGAGGACAAAGAAGGTATCCAAAGCTTCTCATGGCAGCTGACACATTAGGTTTTTATGTTTCGTATGTGAGACTTGTGTGGTTTGCACTATCTCATACTGGCCAGGAAAGGAAATATTTCTCACGGGAAAGCAACACATGTTCATTAGTCATTGAATGCGATAGCACAGGGAGCATCACTGCATCACAGTGCCCACCTCTGAGGTGCTCTCTGAAAAGAAGGACCAGCCAGAGGTGAGACCAGACACCAGTGGTTTGGCAGATCTCCACACATTAGAGAGTAAGCTGGAGAAGATGAGGTTGCTGGCCTCATTTGAAAAGCAAATACAGTGTTACAGCAGCTCCAGGTAAATGGGAGGTTTGCAAGCTCTGCAGGGGAGGGGCAGGCTAGCCAGCAATATATTCTGAGTTACACTGAGGGTCGCACATTCTGTCTATTGGAGTTATATGAAAATAACACCTCAACATTGTGCTGGATGTTCCCTGGTGCCATCCAGCTTCACTTCTTTGCCTTTCAGCTTGTGAACCACACCTGGCTGATTTTATCTGTGTCCTGCATCTGTGCAAAGCATCGGAATGTGAGATTGTTTCTTCATGTGAAGATTATTGAGCAAGTTGTGTATCTCTGTAGTATTTAAAGTCTTCTGGGGGGGAGAGGGACGAGGTGTGAACACTTGGAAGCCTTCTAAGCATTGCCTGAAAGTATGGAGGCATCAGCATTTTCATCCATGCACCCAAAATCATGTGAGAGAGAATAATGTTAAAAGGGGAATAAATACACTGAAGGCTGGAGGGATGTGAACAAGCCATTTAGGTTACCACCCAAAATCCCTGCCTGGAGATTAGGGGCTGAACACTGCCAGATTTAGTTCCATCTCTTTGCAAAGCGTTGCTTCAGAAAGCATCTAGAGCATAGCCCAGGAGTCTTTTGCTGGCTGATTTTGCTTCCAAAACTTCATCAAAAGTTAAGGAAAATGTGCGCTCAGAAAGAGGGAACACAGGTATTAATTATGCTGCTGTTGGGGAAAATAACTGAAATTTACAGTAACAAACCTGACATTTTACTGCTAAGTACCGGGATATACTCAGGCATTTCACCAGCTGCTAAGTCTATTTGTGGGCTCTGAAAAGACTGCTTTACTTCTGCTGTTCTCACGTATGTTCCAAAGCTATGTATGGCTGTGATACTCCTATCTAGTAAATTTCGTTCTCAGAACCCCTGTTCGGAGAGAACTGTCTGTATACCTTTGCAGCCCAGGCCTTTCTTTAAAAGATGTTAGAGTGACAGAATTTGCTGTAAAATTTAAGTGGAGAGAGGGATAAATCATGCAGGAAAAAGGTTTCTGCAAGCTCACGGCTGAGTGGGGCTCTATTCTGATGATTTGGTGCTGAGATCAAGCAATTTTGCAGTATTGAAGTATTCATGACTGCCAAGCTGGGGTATTTAAAGTGAAAGCTGCTGACAGAAGTTTTGGGTTTTTTTACATAGCTGCTAAATTTAAATCAGGATATGGAATTGTTGAAGCCCTAAAATGATGCAGGCCTGTGCCTGCTGTTACACACTTCTTGCTGCTCTTCTTGACAGTGAATTCATGATGACTGTAGAAAAATAAGCTTCAAGGAATTTCTTTGGGCCTGGAGGATGGGTCTGATTAATGACTTTGGCAAAACAACAGGTTAAAACTTCTTACTGTTGTTCCCATTGTGTATGATACTTGTTCAAAGACCACAGTAAATCTTGGTAGCAGTGTTTACATCTAGTCAATCTGAACTTGCAGGTGAAGGCAGCACTGAACTGGTAAAACTGGGTTCTGAACAGGTATTTTTTCATTGCTGCAGTATTTGGGTCCTGTTTCTTTTAATGTTTTTTCATTAATAACGTAGATGAAAACAAGCTATTTAGTGATATATGTGAGTAATAGCAATGGAAAGAAGCATGTGAGAAGAACAGTAAGCCTGTATTGCAACACAGAGAACTTCATTTAGATAAAAATAAACTGAAAGGCAGTAGGTTTTGAAGAAGGGAGATTTAAAACATGTTAGGTTCAGGAAGAGACTTGGAGGATGGCAGTGGCTGGAATTTTCACAGGTGAGGGAACTGGGAAGAAATCACCACTGGGGGTGTTAGCAACATCCTCAGAAACATGATGTTTAGCATAGAGATGGTAGTCTGGTGTGGCTGAGATAAGATATTCATGGAAATGAGATATGATATTCATGGTTATTGGAAATACAGATGGAAATGGAAACTGGAAGTGAAGTGATAAAGCCCTTTGAGATAGTGTGTCAGTATGGGGATTAGTGGAGCAGATGGAAAAAGAGCTGAGCTCAGCAAGAGGTGAGAAGAGGAGGATGTATGAATGGTGGACGAACTTTCTATGTGATTTAAAGAAAAGTGAGGTATGATCCCTTTGAGCTCCTTTACACATGAATTGGAAAGAGTGCTGTATTGGGTCTGACTGAGCTGGAGTTCATGTCCCTTTAGTAGCCCTCCCAGTGCTGTGCTTTGCATTAGTAGCTAGAAGGGTGTTGATAAACAGAGTTATCACAATACCCAGTGGGTTTCCTGTCCAACCTAAGCATTTACATTCCAATCCTTTACTCTTCTTCAGGAAACCTAAGTTGAAATGTGGTCTTTTTCAACCAGCCTTAGTTGTAAGTAATGTAAATAAATCACAATGGTTCATGTGTGAAAAATTTGGAGGCTGCTGGGGGATAAGGCTGTTGAGGTCTTCTTGAAGTTACAGCTTGACACATCTTCACCATCACCTGTACCTGTCTTCAAATCTGCGTTCTTTTCCAGTATCTTTAACTGTTGAGCCTCTTGGGGAGGTTATGCTGCATGTGGATAATGTCTGTTGGATTTCAGGAGCCCTGGTCTTCATCTGCACAGGTTTCAGCTGCTGCACCTGCCTGCTGCAGATTGGCAGCATGTCTGTGATGGCTTACTCATGAGGGAACTCTCACCAAAACACTTCCAGAAACTTCTTAAGAAATGAAAAATGCTCATCCATGCCTCACTGGCTTCTCTTGAATTGACATTGTGTTCTGGAAGAAAGTATTTAGGAGAAGTAGTTTAGAGAGTTTAGAGAGAAATTAATGTGCATTTATATTTATTCATCAGGGACAAGTTTGGAGGGGTATGGAAATTAATAGGGTTTGCTGCTAATTAAGGCTCTGGTTGAGTTAATAAAACTGTTGCTCTATGAGTATTGATGATGCTAATGCCTTGGTAAGGTTGATTTTCCCATGTCACCTGAAAAGCCTGGGCAAGCACTGGAAGAGTGAATTTTTTTACGTGGCTTGACTTGTTCCCTGAGCTTTTCTCTGCAGGGGGCATCATAAACTGTCAAAATACAGTGCTCCTTTTCAGTGAAGTTTTGTGATGAGCAGTCCTGTCTGGTAAAGAGCCAAGATCTGTGACCCATGGCCTGTGACCCAATACAGGTGTGTGTGTGGCAGAGCCTAAGTCAATTGAATTACAGCCTGATAATTATGCAGAAATCATTACTTATCAAGCAGCAAATTTTGGATCTTATTTCTTTTATTAGTGAGGGTTTTTTATATAAATAAACCCACTGGTTGGATTGTTTGCACCTTAGGAAACCTCTTCTAAACTGGAGGATGGTAACAATATTGAGCCTTAATTAGTCATTGGTGTAACTCAGGTGAGAAGTAAATTCATGCTTTAATTATTTGTTGGACTCAAGGCATGTTCTATCCTAGAAAAAAAACATAAAGCAGGGAAGATGTGAAGAAAAATATTAACAATTAAATGTAATATTACTCTTCAAGATAGAGTGATACTTTAAGGTTGGTTGTCTCTGGGCTGTGGGAGACACCTGACTAGATACTCTACCAGGGCAGTTCCCTAACAGCTATGCCTCACTTACCCTCAGACTTGAGCTAGGCAGACTGAACCATTATTTTTGGGCACTACCTAAATGTCCTTGCTTCTCTGGCAGCATTTCATCCTTAACCTCTGCAAAATCCAAACAGAAAATTTGACCTCTCCATGCGTGGTTCTGGGGTGCTAGTCATGTCTTGTGTTGCAGAAATACTTCTATAAGATGAAGACAAACAAAAAGCTTGGTGGTGTGGGAAAAAACCTAGAGCCTCCCTCTCTGAAGCATATTTAGTAAAAATACATACTTAAAAAGACTTCCTGATACTTCCAATTTGCACAGTTTCTGAATGTGTGTGTTGAAATGCTGTGCCTGTCAGAGAGCCTACGATACCAAATAACCATCTTCTTTAGAGAGTGATGATGACTTTCTGAGCTGTCCCTGTATCTGCAAAGGAAAGAAAGAACCAAGCCAAAACTCACAATCACCACAGTATTTGTTACTCTGTTCATTCTACTTGAACTGTGCTTCCATACAATCCTCTTTTTTACCCTCCTAAAGACATTATGTCTTTCAAAGAGTGTTCGGGGTTCAGGTATGTGGCAGTGTCATTCTGTATAAAAGTCTGGTTTTAACTGTGCTCTGCTCCATAACAGCAGCTCTCTGATTGCCTAGGAAGAGGATATTGCTGTTTAGTATGTCAAAGTAGGATTTCAAAGCACCAAGAAGAACAAATGATGAGCAATTACTTACCCCAGCCAAATGGAGGAAGAGGAAACTGGTGATGGCTGGGGAAGAAGCTGAAATCTTTGCTCTGCCTGTTAATTTCAGTCTGAGTGTCCTTGGGTGTCAATTGAAGATGATGTCCCATAAGTTATTCCATGAGCTGTCCTTTTAAAGCTTTTAATGACACATTTTATTCTGATACTAGAAATTATGAAATCCTGAGGAGACCATTTGCTACATCAAGACTGTGAAGAAGGTTGGTGTTAGAGACCCTGTGAGAGTCATATTTTTGATGGAACTGTCTCTTCCTACAGGGTATGAAAATGTTTCTGAGTCTGATTAAGGAATATGAGCAATGATTTTTCAGAATGGCTCTCTGGTAAGAACATAACTATCACAGCATACTCTGGAGATAGTCAAGAAGTGAAATATAAATGTCATTTTTCCTCCATATATATTCAGCCCGAAATTAAACTGCATGTTTTTACCAATGAGACTGCTAGAACAACTGATAGATTGAGAAACAAAATCTGTTGAAAGTGAGAGTTCTTTCCAGAAAAATCACTCCGTCTTAGTCCAAGGTTTCAGAGTTGCTGTAGAGTCTATTGAATGAAATTATTACGTGGTTTAAACCAATTTCTTCCATGCTATACAACAGTCCACCATCAATAATCATTACCTGTTGTGGCCTTAGAGGTCTGTAAAGAAACATTGGTTTGAAATCCCCTTACTCTTGTTCTCTATTTTCCAGTAAATGCCTTATTATGAGGAAAAGAACTTGGAAAGTAATAGGTGCTTTTCTTCATTAGAAGTTGGTGAAAGACAATGAAAAAGGAGTATTCCATTTGGGATGGAAAAGTAGGCATTACCTGAGTGAAAAATAAAAAGTTTTACTTTAGTCATGAGTCAATTTAAATGTATTATTTCAGTAATGGCAAAATGTATTTCAAGCATTTATTTCAAACCAATATGTTATGTTTGAAGTGAGGTATAAGTAGCAGTACTGTCATCTCCCCATAATCCTGTTCTCCAGAAGTTACCATATGCAGAGTCATAGAGAAGAGCAAGACCAGGGGCAAGCAGATCTGCTATACTCTTGCAGTTTCCAGCTACTAAAACTGACATCAATTTTGTTTTTGTTTCACTGAAATACTTCTTCTAATTTTTTTGGTGATGCTGGATGGAGAGATGCATTTTCTTTCAGGACCTTGAAAAATGTCCATCTAGTTCTGTTCAGAAAGTGCCTAAGGTAAAAGTTGGGTTTTATTTTGGATTTTATTCTGTGAGTTTTTCCAGATCTTGAGAGTCTTCTGACTTGGGTCATTTTATCAATAGGACATTTCTTGTAAAGGACTTTTTTGCAGGGAGTTGAATGCCTCTGTACAGAACACTGTGCTTCTCTGATACTACACATAGTAAGCATCTATTTTAAAACTATTCTAAAAAATTACCAGTTTTTTTTTTTAAAGCTTCTCTTTCTGTGACATCTGGAATATAGATTTTTTTTTTTTTTAAACTGCTTATGTTACATATTTTAGGTTTTGGTGAGTGTGGACTTCGATCAGAAATAGGACTTGTGGAATGGCAGCTCTTGACAAAGAACCAAGATAGGCTGGAAATACTCAAGAACTACGTACCTTTCTGCTTCCAGTGTTTTAAATCCACTTCTCTCGTGGAGCTGGCTGTTTAAGGCTGGTTTGTTGAACAGCCTATATAGAGTTCTAGTATCATTTTGATGTGAATCTGTAGATATTGTCTGTTAATTCCCTTGGGTTTTCTGTTCTGTAAACCAACCATATAAAATTACTTTCCTCTAATATACTACCTTTCAGGCATTCTTGAACAATAGAATGCGTAAGCATGGATTGATAGGTGAACACACATAAAAAATAATCTTATCTCTTGCTGATTTAAGTAATAGAAATATTTTATGAAATGGACATGTCTTTATGAAACAGATATGTCTTTTAACAAAAATAAGCCTTTTTCCATTACCTGCATGACCTGGAAAGTATGGTAGTATCACCACTTAGCAGAGGCTTCTGAAATCTCTGTCAGAAACCAAGCCATTATCACTTCTTTTTATTAAATAAATAAAATTTTAAAAAATTTTTCAAGAGGCAGAGGCTACTCCTGACAAGGTTATGAAAGTATATTTCACTGCAATGCCAATTTTGCTGTCTGCTTCAGGAAAAATTTCACCTGGATGACTAAATGACTGCTTTACTTGTACGTGCCCTGAAACACTGACTCATTTTTGGGCTTTTAGGAGCAGAAGTTTGGGTTTTAGGAGGCAGAAGCAGGCAAGCAGGCAGTGCTATCTGAAAATACTTACTTAGGCATTATACAGATAATATGTGGGCTGGCACAATATTACTCTTCAGACTGAACAAGGAGAAATAGTTGTGGCACAGATCATCAGAGGCATTTAATCACAGCTTCAACAGTTTCTTATAACTAGATTTTTTCCCTCAATTTATTTCTTCCTTCCTAGTCATTAGACTTACTTGTTCAGTGTACACAACAGATAGTGCAATCCCATTGACTTGTAGAGTTTTTCCTTTCTTTACTCTTACTTTCTTTCAACACTAGTTGTGAAATTTTTCATCTTCAATCTTTTGAAAGTCAAACTGCTATTTTGTGGCATTAGAATCAGGTATTTTCTCTTCCTCCTTTTTGGAAGAAAAAGCAATGTTTGGTAAGGGTTTTTCTTTGGCTGTTTATTTTCCCTCTGGAAGAATAAGATCTCAAGTATGGACAGTTTAGAATGAATTTATGAACATAGACTGTAGTGGAGTAGATTGGATTAGACAGAACAGGGCATGGCAATAAAAATCACATTATTTTCAGCAGTAATTTTTATTCAGTCTTTCTGTCTAAAGTGTAATCCTTCCAGCATCAGTGTTGCTTAGGTAGAACTTTTTTCCCAGGATGTTTTACATGAGCTCAAATTTTAAAAGCTTACTCATACACTCGAAACGGGAAATGTCAGGCTGTAAATATGGTGCAATGGGGCTGTGATCCTGGTTCAGTAGCTTAAAAACATTTGGGGTATAGTAAATTAAAATTCAAAAAACGTCCTTCTTGACTGCAATGACCCATTGAACTTCCCCAAACACTTGCATAAACTTTCTTACACAAACCAGTTATGTGTGGGAAAATAATTTGAGGGGGTTTACTCACCACTACTCACAGCAGAGTAAATAGTCTGACTGATAAACAGGCTGCAACATTCAGACAGAATGTTGCAGACAGACTATTAGTCCCTATATTACTATTAGTAATATAGTACTATTAGTACTATTAGTCATTGTTTCAAAGCAAACTGTGGACCAAGTTACATAAGATGAAAGGTGAATGTCTATGCTTGGAGTGCGTGTAAGGACTGTGAACAACTGAGCTGTAACATAATGAATGAAAACATATAAACCACATAAAGGCAGTGATCTTCTTTTGGTAAGTGATAAGCAAAAGAGTAAAGATAATGAAGACAAGTAAAAATATCCTTGTTTATGACACTGGCACTGGACTCAGAAGAAACACATAACTACGTATTTTTCAGGCTTTCAGGTGCTTAATGTCGAGTGGAGATTAGCAGAATGTAAATATTCTTCTGTGATATTTAACATATTTAAGGAGTGCTTACCTGACACTCCAGGATTTTATTTTTTTACTCAAGTAACATGTGTACATGATTTTACTTTCATTGGAACTCGTAAAAGTTTAAATGTGGATTTTCAAATGCGCTTGGAATTCACAAAACCACATTCTTGAGAAGTCAGAATTAGCTCAGTGCTGAGGTCTATGTACATGTTGCCCCAAGGTGGCCTATATAAACCTTAAGTAAAGCCCCTGAGGACAAGAATTTTTTTGTTTTCAAGGCATTTTGAAAGTGACACCATTATGCAACCATTTATGGGATACTTCCCCTTTCCCCAACTCAGGGCAGACTACTGTCTCAGTCTGGGTGTCTGCTGATTTCACCACATGTTCTTGAATTCCTGGGAAGGACAGTGAATAAGATTAGGATGTAACAAATGATTGCAAGGATCCATCCCAGCCTTTTAATGGTGTCTGTATGTGTTGCAGAGTAACTCTTTAGGCTCACATTCAAAGAAGTTCTACACACTTTTTAATTATAAATACAAATATTTATGTATGTATGAAGAATTTTTTTAACTTTGTGTATGTATATGTATATTTATATATATGTGTCTAAATATAATTCATTCATTCCTGTTTTTTTCCAACTCTTGAGCTAGGCTTTCATCTATAGTGATCTCCTCAACTAATTATCCCGTGTACAGGTCTTCAGGGTAAAGAGGTTAAAAAGCATTATGGCTTTTCTGCTCAGAGTTCATCACTACCTAATTGGTATATTGGAGCTGGCAATATTCAGTGTCCTTAGTCCTGTGTTGGACACCAGCTGCGCCAGTGATTTGAAAGGTGGTTATTAAAAGTACCTGAAAGATTAACCTTCTCTTCATCAAATACTGTAACCAGCTGAACACAGAGTTTTGTGCCTAACTTATCTCCTTGAATCTGAGTGAAAGTAGTATCACTCATATCTGGTCTTCAAGACTGCTTGTTCACTTTTACTACAGAGAGATGCCTTAGTCACTGGGCTTCCTTTCTTGTATTAGGGACGTTAGATCTTTGAAACCTATTGTTAAAAATGGACTGATAGAGACAGGTTGGTCCTACCTGACCCTCTCCCCTCTGTGCATACTCAAAAGGCTTGAAGATCAAAGAGCCTGAGCTTGATCTACACTACGTGTGGGCACAGGGCTCGTGTGCTGGAAAGGGTAGTTATGAGATATGTTACTTTTAATCTTTGTTGAATTTGTACAGTCACTTAGAATTGTAGAGTCATGGAGGAGTTTGATTTAGAAGGAACCTTGAAACGTGGTCTCATCCAGACCCTCTATAATAAGGAGGGACTTATCTTCATGAGAGGGACATGAGGGACTTCTTCATCAGCAAATACTTGCCAGATATAAGCATGGTCTTACTTTGAGTCAGGTCCTCGTTAGACCGACCATCCTTCCATGTAGAAAAGCTGTACTGGGAACAGATATGCAAAACCAACATTAACATGAACAGAGATTTGAAAAATTAAATTTCTCTCCAGTTGTGGCTACCACCAGTAGTTTTCTTCCTCTTCCTTTGCACTCATTTGTCTGTCCATCTCTTGTGTTTGTAGACTGTAAGATGTCCAGGGCAGACACTGCCCATGGCTTAGGCCACTGAAGTTCTAGGCAGGGGTAGTATTAGTAAAATACCTAATTCTAAAGGAAAAACCCAGGAATAAACAACAAAACAAGAAACAAAACCACAAAAAAGCTGACAAACAAACAACAAAAGAAAAACAACCCAAACCTAAAAAAGGTAATCAATGACATTTGCATTGGACTGGCTGCTGGGCTTTTTTGATGATGGAGTGAGAGCAGAGATCTCAAGAACTGAAAAATTATCCTGGACTGAATCCTGATTATTTTGAAGTCTGTCTTTTTGAAGACAAGACAAATCTTTTCCTTCCCAGGAAAGCAAATTTCCCCTTCAAATTATTAAGGTTTCATATGATGGTAAATTAGTCACTTAGTAAGTAGATACAGTGATTTGGACATGTGTTAATCATTGCATTGTCTCTGAATATGTGCATATGTGTGTTTGGATATGTGTACATATATTTTTCTGTGGTTTTTGCTTCAGGTGATGACTCTGCTGAAAGTTCCTAAGGGATAAAATTAAACTTTATTTTTCAAACTCCACAAAGTATACAGGAAAAGTCTAGGGACAAATAAACAAGCTTAAAAAATAAAACTTGTTTAGAAAGTTTTTATATCTTTGTAGGAAAACCCTGAAAAGCTCAACAGTCCTTTTTCAGAGTAAACATTGCCACTGTCTTAAGCTCTGCCAGGGGAGGTTTAGATTAGATATTAGGAAGAAATTCTTTACAGAGAGGGTAATCAGGCACTGGAATGGTCTGCCCAGGGAGGGGTGGATTCTCTGTCCCTGGAGGTATTCAAGAAGAGACTGGATATGGCACTTAGTGTCATAGTCTAGTAACTGCAGTGGTGGTAGATCAGGTGTTGGACTTGATGATCTCAGAGGTCCTTTCTGACCCATCTGATTCTGTGATTCTACGACTCAAATCTCTATTCCTCTACTCTGTGTGTGTGTGTGGCAGTGTTGAGCACATGGGCACCCTACACCACGTAGAACAGAAGCAATTGAGCAGCGATACCTGTCTTGCTCTCACAAGAACCAATATGGGAACTCTCAGAGAACATATGTAAGTTACGTCTGCTCAGGTACAATTTAATAGTGATTTCTATTCTGTTTGGCAAAGAAAAAGTGTGTAATTGTCAAGGCAAATTATATACTAGATGGTTCATATCATTACGTCTTTACCACTTGTAAATAAAAATACCCCAGAGAAGTTAATTTAAATTACCAGATCCTCTAGTGACTGGACAACTCCCATTGAAAAGGTAAACTACAGTTCTTTCTTTTCTCCCCACTCCCTCATCCCCTGCCCCACCCCCACTCCTCCCCCCAAGCTTGTACATGGTCTGCCTGATTTGGCTGGAAAAATGTGCTGGGAGGAAGAAAAATTGGTATGGGAATTTTCTTCTGCTGTGGCAGTTCTTTGTGTGAGCACTTGTAGCAGCCCCATGATTTGTACTTGCATATTTGCAAGAGTACACTTAAGCTCAGTAACTCTGTGTCAGAGACATGCCCCCTGTGAATAACTTGGTTTTGATACTTTATCTTAAGTGATGAAAATCTAGGATTGAGGCCCAGAGATCAAGTGCTGTCTCTGTGCCTCCAAGCCTTCTTAGTAGCTAAGGCGTGGCTTTGGCCATCTGTGCCAGCTGTGTGTGGTCAGCAGTACGGGGTGAGCTCCTCCAGGACTTCTGACCAGCTTCAGAGACAACCCTCTCTGCAATGCATGAATTTCATCTGTAGACTAAATAGTGCCATCTGAAGCAAAATAGCTTTTAGCAGTGAAACGGCCCCTGGATTTGGACGCTTTAGACAAATTCTGTGCCCTTCTCATTTCTTCCATTAAATGCTTGTCATCCTCCCCAGCTTTGCTGTGATTGGACACGTTCTAAGAACGTTCTCTACTGAATGGAATCTAATAGGGCATTGAAATATTGATGAATTAAAGGTTAATTTTTAATTCCCCATCAGTCTGAACTAATGGGAATCCAGTGTGCTTCTGTCCAAGAGACTTTCTGACATTATGTGGTTTAATGTGTCTGCACATTAAATAAAACATGGAGCTGCAGGATTTTACTTTGCTGTAGGCCAAGGTGCTTTGTTTAATAGAATAAAACAACAGAACTGTTTAAGTTGGAAAAGACCTCTGTGGTCATCGAGTCCAGCCATTGACCTAACTAGCAGGTCCACCACTAAGCCATGTCCCTAAACACCACATCTACATGTCTTAAAATACCTCCAGGGATGGTGGCTCCACTACTTCGCCAAGGAGCCTGTTCCAACCTTTTCAGTGAAGACATTTTTCTTAGTACCCAATCTCAACTTCTCCTGACACAACTTGAGGCCATTTCCTCTTGTCCTATCATTTGTTACTTGGAGGGAGAGACCAACCCCCATCTGGCTACAACTCCTTTAGGAAGTAGTAGAGAGTGATAAAATCTCCCGAGCCTCCTGTTCTCCAGGCTAAACCACCCCACTAACTCAGCCACTTCTCACAAGACTTATGCTCCATACTCTTCACCAGCTTCACTGNTTGTTACTTGGAGGGAGAGACCAACCCCCATCTGGCTACAACTCCTTTAGGAAGTAGTAGAGAGTGATAAAATCTCCCGAGCCTCCTGTTCTCCAGGCTAAACCACCCCACTAACTCAGCCACTTCTCACAAGACTTATGCTCCATACTCTTCACCAGCTTCACTGCCTTCTCTGGATGTGCTCCAGCACCTCAAAGTCTTTCTTACTGTGTGCTACTACTGGTAGTTATGCCAATGTCCCAAACTCTGCTCTTGCATAGTCTTTGATGGTCACCACATAATGCTTCGTCCATTGAGCTAAACCAGCCATGAGGTCTTCAGAAGCTTATGCCACAGATCATATATTAATAAATTATTATTGAGCAGATCTGGACAATGATTTTATGTAAGAACAGATGCAAAACTCGTGGGTATGTAGTTACATATTCCTTCTTTGTGCTGGATCACTGGGCTGCTGTCTTGAATACTTGCATGTGTGTTTATGACTTGGAAGACCTGAGCCAGCTAGAGTGATGGTTCTTTCATTTCTCATTTGTGTTTTGTTATTCTGATGGTTTTGCCCGATTAAGATGTATAGATTCCTATTATGTCTGTATTTTGAAATATATGATGATGGTCAAAAATCCTGATTTTTATTAATGACATAGAACTTAACAAAAAGCAATGGAAAAGAAATGTTAATCCCTGCTTTTCATAGTCAGTTGTGGTTTCATTGAAATGGATGAAATACAACTAACATACTGGAGCCTCTTTGTGCTCCAGGATAAGGGAGCTTAGTAACACTACAAGAAATAGGGTCAAAGAGCTTCAGAAAATAGGGAAATGTTTCCTTCTGCCTCAGGAAAAATATATTATTCAGTGACCTCCACTGTGGCTGACTGAGCCAAAACCCATGAGGAGAAGCTGCTAATGGTAGGTCACCAAAATACCTGCTTCACTGTTGGTTGTCCAAAACACAGTTCCAACTATGTTTTTGCCATTGAAGCATTTATGTCAGACCCTCTTTGGCATTAGAAGCTTAGCCACTCCCCTGCCAGAGAAGATAAACTTGGACTCTGCTGCTCTTGCTTCCTTAATTTTTTTTTTTTTTTTCCCCCTGCAAAACTGGGGAGATGACTGCTGGTGTATGCAAGGTAATAAAGCTTGTCAGACACAGACAGTTAGAATTCTTCTGAATTCACATTTAATTTATTCACGGCACAGCATGCAGCAGAGCTGATGGCAAGTTAATGTGCTACACTTTAATGAGATAACTGTTTGCCTCCCAGGTTTTGGGGTTTATGCTAGTTTTATTTGTCAACCTGGCCAAAGCTGAAGGCATAAGGCTTTACAGATCTACACTAAAATATTTTATTTACTTAGCTGATGCTTTTGCCAGAGGAGAAATTGGTGAAGTAATTAAATAGTGCTGCTTTTATTTTAGAACAGGAGTGGGGGTTTTTTGAGTATACAATATGTCCTTCTCAGTGTTGTGGCTCACAAATACTACCTAGATCAAAATACTCTATTCACAATATCCCGGTTTTGATGTAATTAAATTTCCACCTTTCTTTGAAAATTGACCTCCTCATTCTCTGTAGAGGTGTATATTTCAGGGGAGGAGGGACAGAGGGAAAAGTGTAGCAACTCTGTAGTATGCAATGCAAATGCAGAAAGTCTCCCATTAAACAACAGATGATATGGCTCCACTCAGGTTTTGAAATCTGGTTCATGCCAATTGAGTTCTTATGTTACAGCTTAGTCTTTTAGCAATGGCAGTTCCTCCTCATTAGCTAATTACTGCATCAATAATGAAAAGAAGATGAACCTTACTCAGGAAAAATGAGGTTGTGAAGTATCACTAATGAAACCATTTCTGTCGCGCGGTGGGAGCATACAGGGGTCGGGAGGCACCTGGGAGCATCACGCTGTGCATGGCTGTGAAATGCCAGCCCTCACGGCTCTGCCAGCTCCTCCCAGGGTGGGTGGAGAGGAGCACAGTGTGTGGACACGGTGTCATACAGCAGTCTTGCAGTCTGAACTGCATGTATCAATGTAGGTGTCCTCTGAGAGGCTTGCACTGATTTGTCTAAAGCCAGTTAAAATGTCATTTTAAGTCTTGCTTGTACTCACACCACTCCTCGGCGGACTCAAAGTCCAACAATGTTGGTTGTTGGACTTGATGATCTTAAAGGTCTTTTCCAACCTAAACGACTCTGTGATTCTATACAGAAACATTGTTTCTGTACACAAAAGAGTGCTTGGAAAAGGGTCTTTGAGATGGAGCTAACATCTTTTGTGTGTGTTAACCTTTAATGTTTAAAACCTGTCTAAGTGAAGGTCAGATTGACCTTTCAATTCACTGTTGTACCTTTGCATTATGTTTTCTGCAAAGCTAAAGCCACAGTTTTCAGTAGGAATACAGTCAGGTTACGAAACTGTATAGTTACCTTCCAATTTTGTTCACCCTTTGTGATATAAGCTATTGTCTCTTTCCCTACAAATGCATAAATAAATAATTATTAGGAAATGACAGATAAATTTATGGGAAAACGCAATTACAAGCTTCAGTTGAAATGTGCCTGATGTTAGTTATAATCTCCTCCTGTTCCTTTGCTGCAAACAGAAGGCTGAGAGAGTGGAGAGGGATGGGGAGGGAGTATATAGGAGGGGATATGCCACTGAGCATAATCAGTTTTGGGAACAAGGACAATCAAATTTGGTCCAGCCCTTTGCTGAGAGACTTCAGGAAAATACATGCAAGGTCTATATTTGGAAATATCAAACTGTGTTTGGCATTCAAGTCAGGTAACGTAACCCATAGAAATCACAAGATTGAGCCGACCTTCTGTGAGTTTCTTCAAGCAAATTAAGGAAATGTTAATTTCCCATGCTATGCATGTGGAAAGATGCACATAGACAAAATACACATTTTCCTATGTGTAATGCTTTTTATTTATAGATGTCTTTCTTTTCTGTTGGACCATGATCTGCTTGTTAAGCTGTAGGTTTCCCCTCAGATGCCAATGGCATGTCAAAAGGAAAAGTTGTGCATGTGAGCAGGGATGGCTGGTGAAGGTCACTGGGCCAGGGGGGGCTCTGCCTTCCAGCAAGTGCCACCTCTGTAGCAAGACAGTTCACATATCCTCTGGGGTTTCTTTCCCATCTGAACAATGGAACCTCTGATATCAGAGCAGTCTGGAGTTTATTAGTTATTTACTCGGCAGAGGAAAAGGCAAACTACAGCCACAGAGTACCAGGTGGTGTTACCTGTATCGTTAAGGGCTGGCATCGAGTCTGTTATCAAGTGTTAATGGGATCAGCTTAATGAAGAAACGTACGGTTCACAAAAAAATATTAAAAGTTTAAGAGGTTTGGGTTTTTATTAGGATCTTTCCTTTCAAGAAATCTTTATAACACTTAACTCCAAATTTGTTTCCAAAGGTGTTTAATCTAATATTATTGTTATTTTTCTTGATGCATTTATAGGGTTCCAGGTTGTTGCTGACAGTGGGTGTCAGTTTCTCTTGTTTTGTCTATTACCAGATTACTTTGCCAGCGTATTAGGGCTTGCTGTGTGTAATGTTGGTTCTGTTTCATGAATGTTTTTTTAAGTGTTTTGAAACACTTTTTTTGTTTCATTTATTTCCTGTGGAGTTGAGTTAGCTGAGTGAAACAGATGATTTCTCAGTGTTTTAAATTCTCTATCTAGTTGTATACAGTAGTTAAAAATGAGTAATATTTAGAGGTTGAGGGTATAGGTCTTCTGGGTATGGTGTGTAAATGTGAGAACTAAATGGTAATGTGGCTTCATTTTTCTTCATTTTGGGCAATCTCCATTCAGATACCAAATTCAGTATCTTCCGTTGTTGCAGCAGTTTCCTTATGACTGTGATAGTCCCAGGCGCATAAAAAAGGTAATAATTTTTGACGACCAGCGGCTATAATTGGAAAAAATTGGATAAACTTTTAGATATAGAAAACCTTTTTCCAGGCCTGAAATGGAAGCAGCAGACTTCAAGCTAAGTAGAAAAATACAACCTGACACTAATACTAGTGCCATCTAAGAATATATGCACTCTGAGTAGCTCAGTCTGTGAAACCTGAAAGTGTTACTGTCTGGATATCAAGTGGATTTCAGCCTAGGTTGTGTTAAGCATGTTCAATAAAATGCTTTCCCTCAGCACATCAAAGTCTGGGCACTGTTCTCATGTCATGGTGGGAGAAATACCAAGACAGCTTTTGTAATTTTAGTTTGTCTGACAGAGAGTGTTATGCTGTTTCTCCCCAAGGACGTAGCTTACAGAGAGCACTCAGACGGGGTTTGTGGTGGTTCTCTCTGGGCTGTGTGAGGCCATGTGTGTTCCTCCCTACACACTCATGTACAGCAAACATGCAGAGGAAGGGTGCATTTACTGATGGGTGTTTCTGAAGGACCTCTAGCAGCAACTCTGGTCTTGTTGGCTCTCCCTCATTTTGTCCTTGTCCACACCTCCTTGCCCACAACGTCAAACACATGGTGCTCACACATGATTTTAGAGCCCAGCTTGCCTCAGCCCAGCAGGTAAGTCCTGGTAGCTGTGCAGGGGCTGTGTTTTTCTGCATCCTTGTAGTAATGACCCCTACACTTGAACCTGAGTCAGCACTTCCCACAAAGCACCATCACCTTTGCTCCTGTGCTTTTGTTCTGTATTACTGTGGGGGAGAACACTGTTTGAGAATGGGTCTTTTTCCAATTTGTCACGGTTTAACCCCAGGCAGCCACAAAGCTCCATGCAGCTGCTCACTCGCTCCCCCACCTGCGAGGTCATGGAGAGAATCGGAAGAGTAAAAGCTGGAAAACTCATTGGGTGAGATAAAAACAGATTAATCAGGAAGGAAAAAGCCACACATGCATACAAAGTGACACAAGGAATTCATCCACTGCTTCTCATAGGGACGCAGGTGTGCAGCCAACTCCAGGAAAGCAGGGCTCCATCACACGTAATGGTTATTTGGGAAGACAAACGCCATCACTCTAAACATCCCCCCTTTTCTTCTTCTTCTCCTTCACCTTATATACTGATCACGATGTCATATGGTATGAAATGTCCCTTTGGTCAGTTGGGGTCACCTGTCCTGTGTCTGCTTTCAATTTCCCATGCACCCCCACTCTCCTCACCAGCATGTAAGCACTGCTCAGCAATAACAAAATCATCCGTGTATTATGTCTCTGTAGAAGTTTCTCTGATTCCTATTTTGAGCAAGGCGGACATGTTCCTTGTTGAGGACTTCTTCAAGCTATCCCATACAGGTGTAGCTACTATAATTGTGTCCCAGTGAGACAGAAAACAAATAAGACTCACTGTTCCTTACCTGTCTTCCACAGAGGGGTTTTCAGGGTCACAGTTTTAGACTTTAAACTGCTTAAATTAAGTGTAGATGGAATCTAAGTTCTTTCAAAGTGCAACTTCCAGACTCTTGAGACCCTACATTGCCCATTAGCAACACAGGGATAATATTTCCCTTCCCTTAAAGATGCATTCATTAATAGTAGAGATATGGGATTCATCTCACCTAATTTTAGCTGACTGAGCTGTTTTTTTCTCATTTAAAGAGTGGAAAAAAAGAATCACCTTCACTAATAAAGTATCCTAAACTATAATAGTCACATATATGTCAACAGGGTAAATACACTCCAGAGGTCCCTCTTTTTCATCTCAGAAGGAATTTAGATGACCAGTGCCAGTTTAGATGAGGCTTAATTTTAAGTGGTTTCAACTGGGTGAAGTAGCTGGTGTGATAAACATGGACCACCTGAGTGACTGTTCTTCTGTGTGATAAAGTTAAATATCCAATGAATTGCTGCTCCTGCAAAGAGAACCTGTTCAGCTAGAGGCAGTTTTATTGCTAGAATTTTTTCACGATTTCCCAGTTTCTGATTTTTAATGGTGAGGATTCAAATCCATCCTGAAAATCTGTAGGTCTAAATATCATCATACAGTTGCAGGGGCAAAATTATGAAAGCATATTGTTCCTTTGGCTTGGTTTCAAACAGGGTGACATCATTTTTATCAAACTGCCTCTATTAATTCTTTAATTCAGCAAACAGAGATTGCTAAGTAATGTTCCTTTTCCAGCCAAAATGTCAATCAGAACTTTAAGCTCTGCAGAGTACTGTACAAATTAACATTTAAACATCGCTATTGTAGTAATTATTTTGAGCATCTTTTTTTTATGATGCTCAGAAGAAAAAGGATGACTTGTCGTTGAATTTTCAGATTCTAATTTTCTCCCTATATAAGTGCACTCTGCCAAGATCTCTTTCCCCTCTGGCTGGGCAGCGTTTCTTTGCTGCTCATACCCAGCTGGTAGCTCCCTCTCTTAGTTATTGAGCTGCCACAATAGAGGCAGGAAGAATCCAAACAGCCTTTGTATATGTGGTTTGAATGTTCAGGGGATCTGATGAATAGACAAACATATGATTTGATTGCTAGGGAGATGATTTGATGGCAAACAAAAGGTCACATACCAGCAAAACTGTTAAATGGTGGCATGAGGGTGGGACTGCTGTTCTGCTCTCTATTCAATTTCCTCCCACAATGGGGGCCAGATTCTGCCTCCATTGCAGCTGCTCTTGCTGTATGGGATTAGGGAGTTTTTTGGGATATATGCTTGTGTAAAGGCACTAATGGAGTATGCAGCAGACAGGGTGGAATTCAGCATGGATCCTAATGTTTCTTACGGGCTGTTGATATGTGGCATCATATGCAAACCCATGCCTGGCACCTGCATTCACACTTGCCTCATCATACTTGAATGTGTCATTGACTGTCCAGACTGTAGTGCCCTTTTGTGCCTCTGCGGTTGCTTCGCTGGTGAAAATCAATCAGTGCCATGAAATCTGGCTCTTTGTGTGCAAATAATTGAACCATCTTGTTTCTGGAGTTCTTCAAATGATGCTGATGCTTGTGGAAGAGGGAAACAGTGTTTCATGTGGATTTGTACCTCTTCACAGATGGGTATGCAAGTAAAATGAGGCAAAAGGTGGAACATATCTTCTGCTTTTTTGGATAGCTAAGTACCTGGAGCGAGAAGTTCCTGTGCTTCAAGTGCACTTCAGCAAATAAAGAAGGCATTGTACTGCCAGTCTCTTCTCAGGCAAAGTAGCTTGCAATTCAGAAGCTTTTCTTCTCAAGGTTTTGTGCTGATTATTCCTTTGCCTGCACAAAGTTTGGTTTTTATTATTACTACTTAAGAAATATTACAGTTCACCTAGAAGATCCAGCAAATTCATAAGCTCTGCACTTGATAACTGAGCTCCAATAAGCCTGCCTGGAACAATGCTCATAAATCAACTGTGGATGTTGAAGAACTATATAGTAACAAGACTTGAACTTTCGTAACACCAACAGCTATGTCAGAATTATAAAGGGTAGAAATCTTTAATTTCAATTTTAAAATCGTGCTTCTTCAATAGCAGTTTGTAGTTAAGCACACCAGTCTTAAAACTGTCTGTCTTGCTTGGAAGAGCCTAGCTGTCATTGACTCACAATAATAGATAGACTACCACAAGTCAAGGTTTGAAAGGTCTTTGGAAACAGAAAGATAGAAGGATATATTCCAAGGGTTTTTCAAAAGACCTGAAGATTAGTTTCTATGTCCTGTTGAAATGTATTTGAAAAAAATACTAGTCCTTATAGCAAAGGAATGATTTTTTTTTTCTTTTTTTCTTCATTGTTTTCAGTGAACAGAGATTTTAATACTTTTAACTAGTAGTTTGCAAGTGACTTTCAGGAAACCAGAGTGCTTGAAGTGGAAAAGAGGCATGTCATAATTCATGATGGGAAAAAATATCTTTCCTTTTGCATTAATGAATTCTCTAAAATTAAAGTGACTGTATGCTCATAAAGATGCACAACTGCTTCAGAACAAGTGCATCACAATTTTTCTAGACAGTGATTATAATTTGTGAATTAGAGCTAATTAAGGTGTGTCACTAACATAATGTAAAAAATGGCTGATTGCTGGTTGCAGGAAAGATTTTGGAGCTACCTACAAAGTTTAATTTTGATGAGTATATTCATATTTTAAAACATGCTCTCTGATAAGAGGTATTTTATTCTTTGTTTATATGTCAGTAGTGTTAATAACAGAAGATTACGGGCTAGTGTTTTTCATAGGTGAGAAATAATTTGCCATGCATGTATATTTTTTTTTTTTAAATATTGAACATTGTAACTATATGCAAGGGTAAGTGTTTTACAGTCATGAGCGCAGCACAGAACTGAACTTCCACAGACAGGCCTCCTCTGTTGTATGTGAGATCTACGTGATTGCTGATGATGCTACCAGGGTGGAAGGGCAGGGCAGTGTCCTCACAACACCATCTGGAGCACCGTATGCCTCTGAGCTCCGAGGGTGGAGTACAGGCTCTGCAGATGCTGTCGTGGCTGTTTCTAGCTGGATGAACCAGCAGCAGTGCTGAGGGGTGCCTGGCTGCCCATGGTGTGCAGGTTTGTGGGGTGAAGGGCAGCAGTGCAGCGAGGTGGCTGTTGTGGACAAGAGGGACATTCCTGTGGTCCGTGATAGGTGTTAACAAGAATATTGTTAAGTCTTTGACTGAGTGTGTGTTTGCACCAAACACCACCCCAACTAAAAATCCAGCAATACCTAGTTCCTATGTGGCACTTTTTACTAGGAGAATTTTAATGGGAGAGGGTATATTAATATCTCAGTATTGCAGAAATGACTGTTAGCGATGAGGAGATTTCCACCAAAGCTACGTGCTGAATTTGTCTTCCCCACTGAAGTCTGGATTACAGCTGTGTGTTGGAGGGATGGAGAGTCCTGGGAACTTTGTCTTCACACACTCCAAAGCTTCAGTAATGTCCCAGCAGTAGGGCAGTTCTGTATCCAACAGAGAGGTTAAGTTTGTGGATAAGCTCTTTAAACACAGTTGAATATGAAGATCTTGGTCTCTTGCCAACTCAGTCCTCTTTGAGGTAACTGCAAGGGGCTTTTTGCCAGTACAGCTGCTCCTAAAAGTAATAACCAGGACTTTATTTTTCAAAATATCTTAGTTACTCAAAATTTGTCAAATTACTGAAATTATATATATGACTATAACTGGAGGAAAGGCAAAGAGGAAAAAAAAAACCAGTGATAACAGTAAAGCTTTGACAGTCTCCTTGAAATACAGCAGTAGCAGCAGTGTGGAACAGCTGCCATTGTGTTTGGCAATGCAGTGGGTCTGTTGAACAGAGATGCTGTCTGCTAGTGCCATTTTATTAAAGAATTACTTAATTATTTAAAGCGAAGGGTCTCCTTTCACACAAGCCATTCACATTCTCTCGCATTTGAGTCAGAAATGGACCCTCTTGAGTAAGTCCTTGCAATGTCTTGAAAACATTCAGGGTGGCATAGAGCTAAAGAGTGCAGAGGAAAGTCAATTTGATCTGTGGTATTCCTGACTGAATAATAGGGGCAATTTCAACCCAGAAGAAAAGGGTGACATGTAAATTTTTAGAGAATTCAAAGGAAGCACAGAAGAATCCGTGCTAGCATCATCATGGCACTGGAAATGTCAGCTTTACTAATATCACCAGCTTTACCAATTTCACCAGCTTTACCAATATCACCAGCTGTGG
Organism: Pachyramphus minor; assembly: GCA_013397135.1. Taxonomy (NCBI): domain Eukaryota; kingdom Metazoa; phylum Chordata; class Aves; order Passeriformes; family Tyrannidae; genus Pachyramphus; species Pachyramphus minor. The sequence goes on along the minus strand of VYXB01001743.1, from coordinate 62,732 downwards.
AATTACTGCAGATAAGAGTATTTTGACTTTGAAGCTGTGACAGTGTCATATTGAAGCCAAAACACTGGCAGTGTACTGCAATCATTGCCATGATGTTAAAGAGCAAACATGGCTTTTTGGGTGGCACACTCAAGACTGAAACCATTTGAAAGGTCCTTAAAATACATTTACTAATTTGTAAGTTTTGCATTGAATGATAGAATCATAGAATCAACCGGGTTGGAAAAGACCTCCAAGATCATCCAGTCCAACCCTTGATCCAACACCGCCATGGTTACCAGACCATGGCACTAAGTGCCACATCCAGTCTCATCTTAAAAACCTCCAGGGACGGAGAATCCACCACCTCCCTGGGCAGCCCCTTCCAATGTCTGATTACTCTCTCTGTAAAAAAATTATTCATAATATGTAAACTAAACTTACCCTGACAGAGCTTAAGACCATGCCTCTTGTCTTACTGCTGGTTGCCTGGGAGAAGAGACCAATCCCCACTGGCTACAATCTCCTTTCAGGGAGTTGTAGAGAGTGATGAGGTCTCCCCTGAGCCTTCTCTTCTCCAGGTGTCATGGGTTTACTCTGGACTAATTTTTTTCAAACTCCCCCCCATACAATTACTACAGGTTGAGAGAGGTTTTATACAGACAAAAGAGAGACATAACGTGGGGGAATAATATTAAGATTTATTACTAG
>VYXB01001743.1:38974-61999 GCA_013397135.1 Pachyramphus minor | reverse complement strand
TAAAGACTAAAGAATAATATATACAACAATTTTAACTAAGCTTTCTTATCTTATGAAGAAAATGTTCTATATTTACAACAGTATTCCTCTCCCCTATATCAGTTCAGGAGGAGAAAGTTTCTTCTTTCTGAAGCAATTCTTCAGCACTTGAAAGTTTCTCTTTTATTATTTCTAGGGCAACAGCTCCAATTTGTCATAGCTGGAAATCTCTCTTTCTCTCTCTACTGCACCTTGACCCTAGGATGAGGCCTACCCCTCCTCCATTCGAGCCAGGACTGGAAACCGGGGGGGATCTGGGCTCTGTGAGGTTTTCTGTGGACTGCAAAGGGACAACTTGCTGTACCACGGTCTTCACGATGGTTACAGTGGATAATGGCTTTTGAGTCCTTTCCTCTGTTCCTGTGGGGTCCCTTCTCACGAGAAATAGTCTTTTGTGGACCTCTCTTGCATGAGTCCACCTTAGTGCAACAGTTCTTCCGTTCTCTGCTGTCCCTTAGGGTCACAACTGAGTTGCATCAGCATGGATTCCTCACTGGAACTACAAGTCCTACCCTAGACAACTTGCTCCAGCGTAGGTTTCTTTCTCCCTGGGCTGCAGGTCTCCAGCAGGACTCTGCTTCATCTTAGGACTCCCCTCAGGGGCCACAGGCTCTGTATGCGCTCGTCTGCTCCAGCACAGGCTCCTTCATGAGGTGCAGCGGTCTTTGCACCCCAGTAATCTTCTACAAGCAACAGGGATTTTCAACTTCCAGTCTTTCCCCTGCTGGAGGAGGAGAGAGGGGGTTCCCCATGCCTCTCCTCCCCCACTCCTGCTACACTGACCTTGAAAGCTCCATGTTATCTCATGTTCTCCTCTGCTTTCCGCCAGGCTGGAATTTCTTCTGCAATATGTCTCAGCCAGACACTTTCTCTCTGGATTTTCTTCTCCACTCTGTTACATGTCTCGGCTGGGGCGCTTCAGTGCTGTGCCTGCCAGGGCCAGGGGAAAGAGGGAGCCCAACCCTTACTCGNCAGTCTTTCCCCTGCTGGAGGAGGAGAGAGGGGGTTCCCCATGCCTCTCCTCCCCCACTCCTGCTACACTGACCTTGAAAGCTCCATGTTATCTCATGTTCTCCTCTGCTTTCCGCCAGGCTGGAATTTCTTCTGCAATATGTCTCAGCCAGACACTTTCTCTCTGGATTTTCTTCTCCACTCTGTTACATGTCTCGGCTGGGGCGCTTCAGTGCTGTGCCTGCCAGGGCCAGGGGAAAGAGGGAGCCCAACCCTTACTCGGGGGGTCTGCTACCTCCCTCCTACTTCATGGCTCCTAATTTCTTCTGCCCAATCAACCTTCTCTTCTCTTTTCTTAAATATGTCATTAGCATGTTACTGAAACTTTTGATTGGCTCTGCTCTGGAAATCCAACTGGACCTGAATATTTCAGCCCAGGCAGGCTGGTAACCCATGATGCCAGGCTAAACAACCCCAGCTCCCTCAGCCTCTCCTCCATAGGACTTGTGCTTGTGCTTAACTTGAAGTTAACTCTTGAACAGGGAGGATGAAAACAACTGAAATAAGAGGATGACAATAGTATCCACTTACATGTTAGGAAAATAGTATGAAATGTTATATTTATATGGTGTTAGTACGAAACAGCTAAACTAATATTTGCTTTTAAAGGCACAAGCATATCCAGTGTAAGTTAGATGTATGCAGAGTCTGGGCAAAGTACAGATCATCTGTCTGTTCTTTCAGTTAATCAATAGTACCACCTGTGCTTTTTCATTGACTTCTTAATGTTAAATGGTAAACACTAACATCCAGATCTGCAGTAGTCTAAATTGGCCTAATGGGTCATTAGAGCTGTACTGATAAATGCCAACTGGGAATCTGGTGTGGACCGTAGGCTGAAAACTTAGGAAATGGAATAGCATAAACACTACTTTATAACTGCTTTAATTAATTTCTTGCAGTCCTCTGTGATGCCTAGTGGCTTATTGGACTACTGTGTCGAATCAAGCAGGGATGATGTTAGCAGCAAATAATGCAAGAAGAACTGGATTGAAATCAGATTAGTAGGTGTTACACAGTGTTTGACAGAACTGTAGGTTGATTGATCATGTAGGCCTTTAAATTGCCTCTTCAGTGATGGTGGAAGAGATGTATAGGAAACAGGTATTGGCAGTTTGAGTTCTCTCTATTCTTTTTGTCTTTACTTACCTTCATTCTGTTTGCAAAATGAAATTAATAGTGTTTTTATGTTCCTGGGCCAGAGAGGATGTGCAGCTGATGTGGAAAACAGACACATTTTGCAATCCTACCTAAGACTCTTCCAACAGTGGCACTTGTAATGCTCACCTGTATTACAGTGTGGTGGTTCATTTTGTTTGTTTGTTTTTATTTGATCTACAAGATAAAATAGCATCCAGGTATGTCCTATTTCCTGCCTGTTGATTGAGATTGATATCTTTGCTGTTTTGCAGTGTTTTATTTTCTGTTCTTTTGTGATGTATCTTGGGGTTTATGCCAAAAATGAAATGAGACACATTTGTAGCTAGGAAGATTATTCAAAGTTACAATTAAAAGCATGAAACTTTAGAATTGCTATTATTAAACCTCATATTTTAGGGCTTAACCTTATTCAGAAGTCACATTGTGAACCTGAGGGACAGAGGAGATAGCAGATTATCCCATACCTTAGTCTGGAGGGCTCTTAAAACTCTGCTGAGCATAACCTCTTGCAGAAGGGGGACACTGTCTCATTGTAGTGTGGCTGGTCTGCCAGTGCTCACCTGAACCACTCTTAGTTTGGATAGGATTTATTTTTAAATCTCCTGTTTGGTTGCAGAGAGATATTCTGCCTATCCGCACCTCACAGTCAAGGAGTAAAAACACAGCTCATTTTTACATACATTTCCATTTAGCAATAACCAAATAAATAATTTTATTTAAATGCATTCTCTGGGTTCTCCTTTACCAACGAAGTGCATTTCTCCACTGTTTGCCCCTATAAAGCCTCCTGGCTCTTTGTATTCCAGTCCTGGTGCCACCTTCCAGCAATAGGTTATTTTTCTGGCATTGATCCAGGGTTTTACAGGTGTTGTAGTTGCTTTTATTCATTCACTGTGCAGCAAGTCACATTTTAATCTTGTGTACATGCTCCTAGAAAGGTTAGTTTACAGTGGCTATATGTGACTGGAGATCTTCCATGAGAACCTGAGTAGCAAAGCATGGTGCAAGAAGGGACTGAAACACGAGGGCAGCACTGGCTGAAGAGGACGTGCTCTGGCACCTGCCATAGACTCTGGGTGCCAGCAAGCTCAGAACGTGTCATGGGTTCATAATGCCTTACAGCTGATGTCTTATGAAAACCACAACTGTCATGTGCAAAAATCTTTTGAATGAGACTGTTTTCCTTGTTCTGCAGTGGGATGTGAAAGTCAAATACTGATTATGTGGAGGAGACAGTGAGACTTCACTTTTCTCTGTAGTTACTTTCTGAGGTAGTCATGTTGTGGAGCAGTGGTGTATGTAAGAAAGCAGAAGCTGTGCTGCTATTTGGGGACCACTGGGCTTGAGAAAACCAGTGACACCATGGTGTGATAGCTTGGTTGAGGGATTATATTTATAGCCAGCTGAGTGAGCCTGTGTACTTCCTCATGGTGGTGCTGCTTCACTTGCCCATTCTCTTGAGTTACAGCAAAACAAACTGACTGTGGGGGATCCCCTGGGCTGGAGGGGTACTGCATTTGTATGTGTGTAGTTGGTGAATTCCTAAAGTTCAGGCTTCAACTGCTTAGGGATGTTTTTCTGGACTTTGGTAGGAAAAAAAAGTGTTTTGGCACAGGTGACATAGTGTTTTCGATTTGCATCTCAGGGTCCGAGGGAAATTGCTTCACTGTTTTCCTGTAGTGCACATGAAGTCAGACTTTATAATGTCTTTGCTTATGGTGGAGGAGACCTTCCTTGCACGAAAGAGATGTCTTTTAGAGCACCTGGTCTCAGGAGACATGTCTTGCATTCAGCAAAGTGGTGAAGGGAGTTACTTTCTTTGTAGTTCTTTGTCAAATCTGCCAGGCAATTCACGGAAGTAGAACAATGTCTAATGTGAAGGTTTGAGGCAACCTACAGATAAGAAAAGATACATAGTGAAGGGAATGGTCAAACTATAAAACACCTGACATGCTTCCCTCTTCCTCCGTTTCCTTTGCAGTACATTACATTCTTTTGTTACCTCTCAGGCTTGGTGTGGTCAATCAGCTAAGTCTATATAGACAGATTATTAAAAGTTATATTTTAAGAGAGTTTCTATATAAAAAAAGCCTTTACAAACTGACTCATAAAAAGGTGTCATATTTCTCCCATCTGCTCTTTCAGATTTTTACCCCAAGAATCAGGTAAACTGCTCAGATTTGCCTCAGCTTTTCAAACTCAGAAAATGAAGAGGAAGCTGGATGTATGGTTTGGTAATAGAAGACTCTATCAGTATTGTCCCTGGGACATCGCATTCTACAGTGCTGTTAAAGTGACTGCCGGTGCACTCATTACAGTGCAGGTGGAGTCCTTATTCTCTGCATTGCAGCTGTTCTTGCAGCAGAGTTTGGTACTTGAACAGTTGAAAAATCTTACCTTTTAAATGTCTCGTGGTGATCCATCTCAGATGGCAGTGGCTTTCTTGTAAAGATCTTAAAAGTAACAAGAAGCCTAATTTAAGGGATCGTTCTTCCACTTTGCAATGCAGTTTCATTTTATCCACACAGACCTTTTGGGTTTTCTTTCAATGGACTGTAAATTATATGTAAAAATGCAGAAACTACATATGCTGTGCAAGTAATTTCTGTCAGCTACAAGATCACTGGAACTCTCAGTAATGATGCTCAGATTTAGTAGAAAATACGGTGTTGCTTTGGGGTTTTGGGTTCTGTTTCTTAGTTTTTTTAATTATTGCTGGATTTTAAGTAGAAGGAAGAACACAATGAAATAAGAATTATACTGAGGCTAATAGATGTGTCAATGCAGTCATGACTTAGGAAAGGGATATACTGTATATGCCATAGAAAAAAAAATGTAGATCAAAGAAGAAGGGATAGGCAAGAGATGAGGGAAAGGCAAAATCAGGTTTTAAAAAAACTTCAGTGTTTCCAAAAAGATACAATAAATGTCAAGAGAGAAATAAGTATAATCAGAAGCAATTATTTTAATGGAAATTTCTCTTGTTACCAAGAGTATTAAAGGATGTTTTCTATCCAAGTAAATAAAATAAAAGTCAAGAAGCACAGGTTTTCTGATCTGATGTTATTTTAGAGTGTGAACATTGAATTACTTGTGCTCTATATGTGCATGGAGAGGGAGAGATATGAGCACGCTCTTCTTTAGAAGCCTTCTTGGGTGCTGTCCTGTCAATGGGTCCTGTCACTAGGGTTATGAATTATGGTCAGAAGGTACTCACTGTAGGGAGATGTCATTTCTCATGTTCAGCAGAGCTGCCTGGGATCATCACAGGCTCTCACTAGTCCCAAAGCTATTGGCACACAATTCTAGTGCTGCTGATTGCCCCAGGAGATATGACTTGGATGCTGATGACATACTCAGCCAGACTGAGCTGGTGGTAGAACAAAATACGCCCCAAACTATTCCTGGCACATTAATTTTATGTTTAGATTCAGATATACCTCTTGCTATTTTTTCCTCACTCTTTCCTTGTTTCACATTCTTGTCTGCTAGTCCCTAAATTAAGAAGAAAAGTAGCTATTATGGTACTTCTAAGACTAGTGTTTAACTAAAATGTGAGATCTGATAGAGATCTCTCATGCATCTGAACATGCAGCAATGAGCTTGCAGAGCAAAAAGAAGAGATAGAATACTACATTTGTTTGCAGTGTTCACGAAAAAGCAAAAACTTGAAAGAATAGTCATTTGTGGAGTTTGGGTAATTGACCATAGCTACAGTTCTGCCCCCATGAATTTTCCAAATGATTAAATTTGGCTTCAAATTATAGTTGTCCATTCAAAACAAGGTTTTATGTGATGCTTGTTAATGTGATATGGAATATTCTATTCAGTTCTCATTTATGCAACCAAATGCATAAACAAAAGGCCACGGTGGTCTGTGTGCTACAGCACTTGAGCTGAATCATGCAGGCTATAGTGATGTGTCTATTCTGCTGTCGAAGTTACAAATTCTGATGATCTTAAACAGTATGTTTTAGGTGCTTGATCAATCCCGATGTAAACATTTTCTTTTAAATTAGTAGTTAATCTTGCTGTGTCAAAAATGAAGAGCTGATTTACTAAGTTTTGTAAGCTTGAGTTGAAGTTCTTCCATGAATTCTGCTGAATTTTAGTCTGATGGGTAAAGGGAACCTTCTTCTATTATAGAACTGCTATGTGTCTGCTTGCAAACCACTGCGAAATCATCTTTAGAGTTTCACTTGACTGAACAAATAAAAATAACTCTTCTGGTGTCTTACTGTAGGCAGGTTTTAAAAGTTTTAACGCTTTTGCACCTTTTAAAATTTCAAGTGCAGTGCACAAATGTTCAACAGGGAGGTTTTTTGCATGCAGTGTATGCACAAGCAGTATCACTGCCTTCCTCCTTCACCTTTTCTTCTGTGTGCAGATGAGAAGTTTAGATCACATTTGGAAAAGAAATAGTGGAGAGAGCACTCCAACTAATTCAGTCCTCAGCATGATCATGTTACATCTATAACACAGAAATGTTCCCCATGCTCTTTGCCTTTGGGTGTCTGCAGGAGTTCTGGTGTCCTGGCTTGGGCTTGGTGAGCAGCAGGATGTGGCTTTGGGGGTGGTGAGGATGGGAAGAGGTGGTGAGCAGTGCTGCCCCAGCCTGCTCTACTGCAGTGTTGGACAAGGACTCTGCTGAACTGAACAATCATGAGAATGAGTCTGCTCTGCCCTGCGCTGCATCCTGGCCTTGCTGCACTTTTCCAGCAGTGTCAGTCTTACATTTATCTGTGTAAAATCTGTCTTCTTTAGAACCTACATTTGGTTAACTAGTAGTTCACTTAATGGTGAACGTTTAGAGTACAGTAATCTATGGCTCTTGAAAAGCCCCTGCCATCCATGTGCTGCTGTACCATGCTGCCTTCTGAGTGATGCCTGCATGAAGTCTGCAAGGAAATCAATCTGGAGGTGGTTTAACTGGGAAGAGGTGGGAGGCTATATACACTTAGCAGCCTCTCAAAAAAAAATTACTTCACCTGGTGCTACAGAAACAATTACAGGACACTAAGGAAGTTATCAAGTAAGAGGGGAAACATGCTCTCAGGGTGCCAGCGTGTGCTAAACTTCTTTTTTAAAGACCAGTTTCTTTAGAAAAATTGACTTTGTGATGGCCATAGTTGTGAATGTGCTTGCACTGTTTGGAGAGCTAGAAATATAATTACAGCTTGGTTTTTCCTATTTCTTTACTTTTAAACAGAGTATTGAGAATTTGAAATGTGGAATTAACTGGTGTAATCTTTTGAAAGGAACAGGAGCTGGTCTTTGTGTTTGCAGGAGGGAACTGTAAGAGACTGCATGTGGGTACTTTTCTATACAACAAATGTATTAGTAGGAATTGAATAATGAGTAACCTAATCAGATTTATAGCCAAGCTTGCCTGTCATACTGTGATAATTACCAGCTACCTTGGACCTTAATATGAAGTAGATGCTTCCCCACCTTCTAAGCTGTTTGATTTTTTAGGAGTGAGTTCTTTATGGAAAAGAAGCAGTGCTTAGGGGAGGCACTGGTCTTGGCTCTATCCAGTGGTCGGAAGCACTTCCCACTGGAGGTACTGCCATATTCCACAAGCTGGTTTTCTGAAGAGCAACTTAAATGGTAACAGCTTTGGCCTGAGCCAGGAGCAGTTTGTCGTGGTCATGGAAGTGAGTGGCAATGTCACTGGTTGTGGGCTCCCCTTGGAGGCAACTATAGCCATGTTCAAAAGTACAACACAGAATGGTGATAAGGAGATGCAAGAGGAGCAAGAATAAGTAATTGTTTAAAATCCTTTCTTGTTGCATGAAAATTTTATGTGTTTATAAGGAGGACAAAAACATGGAGTCATTCCAGTCTGAAAGTTGGTCACTAGATATGGAATGCCATCTCCAGACTGATGGACCACCAGTTCTTCTTTCTTCCTAGCTAAGAAGCTGATTTGGAGAGGTGTTTTTGCTTCTGCAATGGTTCATTATAATCTGTGCATACATTCTTTTTCTTTTGCTTAGGAGAATGGAGGGTTAGACTGGATAATCTCAAGGTCTCTTCTGAACTCAGCTATTCTGTGAATGGCTGAAGGATAAAGTCTCTGTTTTGTATTACATTAATCAAAGAGCAGCTGCTTTGTGTTGGGTTTTGAGTGTTTTGTTCTTTGCCAGGCACAGCTCTAGGCTGTGTCCATCATTCCAGTAACTGGTAAGTCTGTTGTAATTGTGCTGAGAAATCTGTTGTGGATTAAAGGGCTCCAGTTGAGATGTTTTGGGTTGTTGTCTGGGAAACGCAGAGTTACACCCATGGCAGAACTAGCATTAGAAACCCTGGCAGAGGTTGACAAGATATCCTTTCAAGAGGTTGTTGATACAAAGTAGTTCTGTTCACCTTGCAAGAAAACCATGTTAAAATGTTTGCATGGTAGTTCCTGTGCACCCGTCTGGTTTCTGAGATTGTCCTTTTGACATGCAACTTTGCCTGCAATAACAGTCCCAATAAGGCAGCACAGTGCAGACCCCTGGTGCTGTGTTCCCAGGCACAGGACCAAGGTCTAAGTTATAGTTATGTGCAGTTGGGATGGCGGGTCCAGAACTCACCTGGCGGTGGAGAGAAAATGCAACTTTATCTCCTGCAGGAGGAGGGTGGGGATGGAAGTTCTGGGATGTAAGGGTGCAGAAAGAAAGCAAGGATTTCCTTCTTTTTTCTTTTCCTACATTGTAACCAAGGTCTTCAAGGCAGAATGAGACACAAGTAGAAGAAGGGTAGAGTGTATCAGCAGATAAATAGTGTATACGTGTGTATATATGTTGGTTTTGTAAGGTCATGCAAGTATTCGTGTTCTCAGGACTTGTTCATTATCTGGATTTTTGCATTACCTGATGTAGTGTCTACCTCTCTTCCTATGCCTTGAGACCATGGACTTCTGAGCGCATATAGGTGGCTAAGCCCTGTGACCTTCACTTGGGTTTAGGGGCTCACAACCAGCCATGACCACTTCAAGAGCAACTGGAAAGTGAGGCAGTTCCCTGTGGTGACGCTAAGGCACCAGGCACTTTATAANGCCCCCGGTCTTTTTATTTTTTTTTTTTTTTTTTTTTTTTTTTTTTTTTTTTTTTTTTTTTTCTTGTTGTTTTGTCTTTGCTCTCCTGGGTAATGTTTTTATCAAGCAAAGCTTGTATCACCCAAGCAGTTTGCATGCTAGAGGGAACTGGTTTGTGAAGGCTGAATTGCATTGCCCTTGGCGGCACCCTTTGACTTCTCAATATTTTCTGTTGCTTTGATGAAGGGAACAGTGTTCAACCATCTTAAAAAGAAGGTTAAATGCAATATTGAGGTGCACTTATTCTGCTGTTCATGAGTAGGTTTTCTTTGAAATGGCAGTATGACTAGCTGAAGATTCTCAGGGCTTTTCCCTTGTTTGATTAATTTTTAAGACCAAAAAAGACAGTGAGAACAGACCAAATGAGATTACAAGAACATCTGCATTGTTCTCCTGTGTACGGGAGGTCATGGACTTTGTCCTGGCTATCCAAGACATATGTTGTGATCTGCTATCAATCACTATAGAGCCTTCAGTGATAAGGATGAGAAGTTGGGTGGCACTGCATGTGACATTTCAGCAATAGTCACCAAGGGGTGACATCTCCTAAATACAGAACAACAACAGCAGTTAAAGCTTTTAGTGACATCCAAAGCAGCAATAAAAGACTCTACTTCCAACAGCTGTTGGATAACTCCCAGCACAGAGACAAGAGGAGCTTGAGATCTATGGGAGAAGGGCAAGAGAGTAAAACAGGTTAAAAACTGTGAAACTTTGCTTCTATCTGCTTGTGGTTTTTCTGATACTTGTGGATCTTCAGGGTGTGACTGCTGTTGTTGGGAGCATATTGGTCAGTGCCATTCAATTTTAGGTGCTATTTGCCAGACTGTTTTTACAAGGGATGTACAGGGAAGCAAGGGCAGGCCACAGCAAAGTTCAGCTACACTTGCTGGCTTTGTGAATGAAATGTTTAAGCTTAGCCACCAAAAATAACAGTTTTGCCATGCCTCTGTGTAAACCTGCAAGGGACTGAAGAAACGATTCTGAACTACAATGCATTCTCCCTAAGGGACTTCTTTCAGCACTGAGCCCAATTATTTTTTAAATGCGGGGTTTAGCCCTCCAGGGAAGCTGTGGATGTGTCCATAGCTGAGCTGTAGTGGGTTAAATATTCTTGATTGTCCTATTACAGCAATTCAGCAAAAAAAATAGGAGACAGTTCTCCATAGTAAAAGTACTAGCAACTGTTTTCTAGCAATATAAGTGATACTGCACCATTAACTCTTGAATATCTAAATAGTTTTGGCCACATCTAAGTTTATTTAAATTTAATGTCTCAGTGGATGAAACTGGCTTCTTCTGTTTTTTGAATCACTGCTGGTGAGGACATTTTAAGTGTCTCTTGATGGTTACTTATAGAATAATAGAATGGTTTGGGTTGGAAGGGATCTTGAAGATCACCTAGTTCCAACCCACCTATCATAGGCAAGGACACCTTCAACTAGATCAGGTTACAAAGCCCCATCCAACCTTACCTTGAACACTTTAGGGATGGAGTATCCACAACTTTCTCGGGCAACCTGTTCCAGTGCCTCACTACCCTTATAGTAAATAATTTCTTCCTGACATCTAATCTCAATCACGTCCCTTTGAGTTTAAAACTGTTCTTCCTTGTCCTGTGACTGTCCGTGTGAGAAGTTGCTCTCCCTCTTATTTATATGTCCCCTTTAGGTACTAAAAGGCTGCTATTGAGCAGCCTTCCCTTCTCAAAGCTTAGCAACCCCAGCTTTCTCAGCCTGTCCTCAGAGGAAAGGTTCTCGAGCCCTCTGATCACCTTCATGACCCTCCTTTGCACTGGCTCCAACAAGTTGATTTCCTTTCTGTGCTGGGGACCCCAGAGCTGGATGCAGAGCTCATGGTGGGGTCTCAGCAGAACAGAGCAGAGGGGCAGAATCACCTCCCTTGACTTGCTGGACGCACTTCTTTGGATGCAGCCCAGGACGTGTTTGGCTTTCTGGGCTATGAACATAGATGGCCAGTTCATGTCCAGCCTCTCATCCACCAGCACCTCCAAGTCCTTCTCTCCAGGGCTGCTCTCCCATCTGCTCATCCCCCAGCCTCTGTTGATACCAGGTGTTGCCCCAACCCAGGTGCAGCACTTGACCCTGTTAAACCTCATGAGGTTCCCATGGGCTCCCTTCTCAAGCTTCTCCAGGTCCCTCTGGATGATATCCCACCTTTCAGGAGGTCTCCTTGCTTCCTTTTGCATTCTCCTTGCTTCCTTTTGCTGCTGACGTATCTGCAGAAGCAAGCTGTTGCCTTTCCCATCCCTTGCAGGTTTCCCTTCTGAGCTGTGCCTTTCATAACTCTCTCCCTTCCATCCTCCTCTGTTTCTCCCAGGCAGCCTGTCCCTGCTTACACCTTCTGCAATGGCTTTCCAAGGTTTGAGGTCACTCCAGAGTTACCTGTTCAGCCAAACTTGCCTCCTGCATTACCTCCCTGTTTCCTCACACTCTGTTCATATGCTTTAGAGAGATTGCCTTTCAATTTCAGACCTTTCTCCTGAGTCTCTTGGCATTTAAAGTAATTTAGCTTTTACAGGCTGCCAATTACCAGTTTTCTGAACAAGCCAAGACTGCTGCTCTGAAATTCAGGATCTTTATTTTGCTTTTTGCCTTCACTGTTTTCCTGAGTATTTTAAATTTTTACTACACCTCATAGTCACTCAATCTAAGGCTGTCATCAGCCTTCATGTCCTTAGCCATTCCTTCCTTGATTCATACTGGATTGAGCAGTGCACCTTTGCTACTTACAGGAGTACCTGCAATAAGAAAGTCTTTGATGCTCTCCAGTTTGCCAGTGCTCTGCTGTTCTCATCTTCCAGCAGATGTCTCAAAGTTTCTATGTGAAAAGATCTAATTTGGAAACTTCTTTCAATTGTTTAAAGGCTTCGTCAGCTTTGTCTTCTTGACTGGGCACTCTGTAGCATATGCACACACACATATACAAACCATTGCAAGCCTCCAGCCTTGACTTCTTGGATCAGTGGGTTGTTGAAACAGTGGGAAAACAGTGTGCAATATTTTAAGAAAATGCTAGACACTAAGTAAACTGGTGAGAAGACAGCTTTGCACACAACAGGAATAGCATCTTTTGCTCCCTGCATGACTTGGGATGAGTCATTTCCCCTCTGCTTCTCCAGGTCTCAATCTGTGAAGTCTCTGTGTTAGGAGACCTACCATAATGAAGACAGGTGATGTGCAAGCACTACTACCTTCCAGAGATTGCAGGCATCATTGCATTAATATTGCTAAATGTAATTTGCATCCTCTCTTCATGGAAGCTGAGACTTGGTGATACAGCAAACACTCAAGATGACTTCCCAGTGAAAAAGTAGGATGGGAATGTCCCCATGCCCAAAGGCAAGGTTTGGAATTAAACGTGGTTGCTAAAAACAAGTGTATGTCTTTACAGGATTCTCTCATTACCAGGAACATAGTGATTTTGGTCATGGAAAAGATCATAGTCTAACTTGCTCTGTGTAAGGATTTCGGATTTCTGTGAATTACATGAGTAAACTATCTAGTATTGTAGAGTAGGATTAAGGCAAAAGGTGAGTACATGATAGAAATAAATATCCAAATGACCTGTTCAAATTACTTATACATGTGGAAAGACAAAACATTTGCTGTATTTTTCGATCAAGATGAATCTGTACATACTCCTGAACAGCTGACATTTGCTTCATTCAGTGTCAACCAAGTTAAGTCAAGCTTTGTTTCTTTTTTGTATTATGCTGTAGGGCTTCCTTGTTTGGGCTACAAAACGTGGAGATTCTCAGTGCACTGTGCACTTTTCTCTATACCCTCCACATAGAGATACCCATTTTTAGGTTCAAATGTGTGCATGAAGGCCTTAATTAAGAAAATATATTTTTCTGAGCTACTCTACTTCTAATGTCCGGGTGTTTTTAACTGTGGTGTTTCACAATGCCCACTTTCTTCTCAATGTCTTGTGTTACCACTGACAAGTTTTTCATCTTAGTTTTCTGCTGTGATAATTGCACTGCCTCTCTTGACTTAAGTAGTTTTAAGTAGTAGTTTAAGCCAATATGTGTATACTGGCAGTGCTGGTCAAGTTTATCTACTACTTCTGCAACTTCAGGTTGCTTGAGTCTGTACCTCAGAAAATAAAGGACAAGTGGTTCAATTAATCTTAATACCGTTTTGAGCCTACTGCTCTAATCAGTTGATCATGTTTACTCATGTGCTTATTCTGGCACAAACCCTTACAAAAATAAAAGGGACTTCAATGGACAAAGTGAGGGTTTGCCAAATCCATCCCTTGCTAATATCAGTAGCTATGTCTTGTTTTAAATAAGACCGGGTTTACTTTGATTTCTGCATTAGTGCAGATTACATTGAGCAGAACATTTAATGTATCTCATTGATTTTCCCTGTAATACTGTTGATACACAAGTCACTGCTCTAATCATTTGTTTTACCATTAGAATTTTGTATGCAGATCTAGTCCCTGAGGATATCAGTGTGTAACCAGCTACTGCATGATCTAATCAAGTTCTGCAAGAAATCAGTTATCACTTCAACACTTAGCAGCAGAAAGCTTCATCAAAATGGAAAATTTATCTAATATTTAAAGCAAAATGCAGTTCAAAGAGACAACCATGAAAAACAGGGGTGTACAAAATTTAAAGACATTTCTCAGATTAAACAAAGCTAAATCCAAGCCAGAGTCTAAGGTGATTTGTCGTGACACTATTTATTGTTAAAGGAGAAAATGATATAGCTGTCGCTTCAGTTTATAGGGTTTATTCCAGTTCAGGTGAAATAGCATCGCTCTCAGAAATGACTGACTGGCAGGATTTCATTACTGTGGTACTTATTTGATGCAGTATGCATGCTTTGGAAAGTAATTTTGAAAAGCACCTACAAAAGCTTCAGTAACAGGCAAACTTAGTGCTCTGAACTCATTTTGATGTAGGATTTGGATGTCTGAGGGCCTAGTGCTGCAGTCCATTTCAGGAGTGCAAGTCCTGCTGACCTTGAAGGATGTTTGCAAGCAGTATGTCTGCGGCTGAGAAGCAGACCTGCTAGCTGCTGTGAGTTTGACCAGAAGCATCTTCTTTGGCTGGAATAGTGGGAGTGTGGCTGTGCCAGCAGACAGACAGCATTTTTATGTAAACTACCAGGTCTCACCCCCAGGTATTCAGCAGACTGAGGATAGACAAAGGTGATAAACATCTCCTCTGGTCAGCCTATGTCTCCATAAAGCAAGATGAAGCCCCTTGCAGAGGAATGATCATGCAGATCATTTGCAGATGTCCTTAGATTTATCAGCTGCATTCGTATGGATGTCTAAATGCTAAGCAAAATGAATTAATGCCTTTTTTTGTTTGTTTTTGTTTTGGCGTGGTTTGGTTTAGCTTTTTTAATGATCATACCTTAAGGCAGAGAATTTTACATAGCAAAGTGCCATACATATTTGTATTTAACTATATTGTAGAAAATTATAACTCCTGTACATAGGCGTGTTAAGAAGTATATCCCATTCTTGTCAAGGGCATGCAGTGGAGTTTCTGAATTTTATCAGTGGAATTTTATCCTTGGATCCATCTGTTGTACTTATTTAGCATAGGAAAGGAAAGATTTTTAGAGGTAAATTTAAGAAAGAAAACAACATTCAGTAACCTCGTGGATGAGCAGATGAGACTTGAAACAAAGGTCAGAAAGATGACGTGTCCTTGGTATTTTTTCAACTCCTATTTTAGCTAGCTATAAAGGTATATGTGGAATGTTGTTGGTTTATTTTGTTTCCTTTGGTTCTGTAAAATAGACAGTGCATGATTCAGTGTGCAGGACCAGACTCTCCCTGTTGGCTCAAGGGATTTATTATGTGCCTATCTTTGCTACCAGAACTGCTTCAATGTTGAGAACCTACTGGCTTCATTGAGCTTAAAGATATAAGTAACGGCTGGAAGAGAGTGACCAAACATCAAACAATCAGTGACATTATCTTTCAAGTTCCTGCAATGTGCTAGTGGGGTAAATGCTGCCAGACAAATGTACTGTTTTTGAGGGAAAGGGCAGGAGAGGTGGTTGGTGAGTGTGCTACACGTCAGAAAATATGTTTATTAAGGAAAAAATCACTAATTACTTTTAATCTACAAATACAATGCTGATACTTTTCCTCTGTTGTGTTTTTAGGGTCTCATGACTCCTTTAGCTTCTACATCGATGAAGCCTCTCCAGTTGGGCCTGAACAGCCAGAGACAGTCCAGAATTTTGTGTCAGTTTTTGGGACTGTGGCTAAGAAGCTGATGAGGAAGTGGTTGGCTACACAGACCATGAACTTCACCAGCCAGTTGGGGGCAGGTATACGGTATTTTGATCTTAGAATTTCCACCAAGCCCAGAGACCCAGACAATGAGCTCTACTTCGCTCATGGTTTATTCAGTGCCAAAGTCAAGGAGGGTCTGGAGGAGATCAATGCGTTTCTCGTTGAGCACCCAAAAGAAGTAGTCTTCTTGGACTTCAATCACTTCTATGGGATGCAGAAGTACCATCATGAAAAGCTTGTCCAGATGCTCAAAGACACGTATGGAAACAAAATGTGTCCTGCTATATTTGCCCATGAAGTCACCCTCCAGTACCTGTGGGAGAAGGAACACCAAGTGCTGGTGTTCTACCACAGTCCAGTCGCTGTCGAGGTAGCATTTCTTTGGCCAGGCCAGATGATGCCAGCTCCGTGGGCAAACACAACGGATCCGGAAAAACTGATTCAGTTCCTCCAGGCATCGATCACTGAAAGAAGAAAGAAGGGCTCATTTTTTATATCTCAAGTAGTGCTGACACCAAAGGCTAGTACAGTGGTGAAAGGCGTTGCTAGTGGTCTCAGAGAAACAATCACAGAAAGGTAAGTTTGTGGCTGGTAAGGTGTGCTGACTGTGCCGAGTGTGTGTGTGTTGGTAGTGCTGTTTTCCTAATTGCTTTTAGAGAAACGCCAGCAGATGCATTTCTCCCATGCTACTGTGGGCTAGTCAGAAGTTGGGCATAATTCTAAAATCCTAAAGAGAAACACATTCAAGGATGAGCTTTTGTATCCTGAAAGAAAATCTGCCTCTTAAAGCCTAATGAGATATTAAGGAATTGGCTTAATTTTTACTTTTTTTTTCTGAACGCAGGTTTTGCTAATTTGTTTTGTTTTTCAAATGTGATTTCTCACTGTGATTATCTTGCCTGGGATTTCCTTACTGAATGTGGACAGATGTATCTGCATGATCTAGATAATTTAAGGTTTTATATATACATCAGCTATTGGATAAATAATTTGGTCATCCTGGCTCATCAGCAAAGCCTGGTGCTGCAGACTTAGCATCCTTGACTGCATTTACACACCCTAAAGCTGCATGGTTTCTCTGTCTCCATACCATCATACACTATACCGAAGGTAGCATGACACCCTTAGAGTGAATTTGACTCTTAACAGTCTCTCACTTATCATACACGAAAGAGACTGCAGACCATTGTGTAAGTTCTGTATATGGAACACTTTGTTGACAGGCTATTAGTTTTTACTTTACAAAAAAGCTGCCTGTGCAAGACATGCATTATTTATACCATTCTGACTTTGTTAAATCACAGCCAATTTTCAGCTTAAAGGCATATATGTGTCACTATGTTCTTGACAACTTGATAAGAAACCTGAAATGTAATGCCAAGACATGAGAGCTGTTGTTTTGGGACTTTTCTCCTTATAAATAAAGGGTTGCAGAGCGTAAAAAAAAATTTACACTGGGAGTCCCTGGCCTGTTAATGTTCTGTTCTCTGTATGGATGTGCTTGTGCCAGGAAGGTCTGTTGGAAATACTATCCCCTTCTATGAGATGAATGACACAGTGCCTGCAAAGAAAACATGCCTCATCTTTGAGAAATGTTGAGCCATTTTTATGGCAGCTTTCCAGGCAACTGTTGACTTAAAAAATTAGGTAAAACTTTACCTGAAATAGTAAAATATTGACATGAACGGCTTTATGAGCAGTGGAATGTGATTCAGAAGTTCTTGTGTGACCACACTTGCAGCTGTTGGTATATCCTTCATCTGTGTTTTATAGGCTCTATTGGACTGGAGAATCTCTCTTTCTGCTGAGTCTGAAGAGCACTTCTCTGTGCTGAAATACTACTTTGTTGATGGGTTTTACTGATAAACACCTTGTTGTTCAGGGATTTGTTTCCTCTGCTAAACATCTTTCTGAGTGTTCTTTAGAACATGAAGTAGCACAATCAGAAAACTAACAGGTTGTTCTTAAAGCTTGTTGCATCAATAAAATAGCCATTAAAACCCATTTTCTTCTTTTCTAGCTCATAATGTACTTTCTTGAAGCTGTTTTTGAAAAAATAAAGGCTTCAAAAAGATGCTGAATATATTTGGCTGAGCTCTGAATGTCCCAAGCATTTGAACTCACTCTACAGCAAATTTTGAGATAGTAACTAATCTGAAATGTCAGTAAACAACTGGGCTGAAGAACCTGGAAATGTTGTTTTTTGAAATTTCAACTAAGATTTTTCACATGAGCCAAAAATGTGTAATCATGTCTGCTCTATGAATACTTGCTTCTTTCTTTGCATAACTCTTGTAGCCATTACAAAAGAAATGGACCTTTAAAATTATCTCTAGGCTTTGAACATATGATAATGTAGAGAGAAACTGAGCTTGTATGTTGAGTTAACTGCTCTAAAAGTAAACGTCAAGTGTATTCAGAACTGTTCCTCATTTCATGATGATCCTGTTAAAAAATAAATAGCTGAGCAATTATAAGATGAAGTATAATTAGTAGAACTTGCACAGTCCTCTTCAACCTCACTGCCTTAGAGTTTTGGTAACTTAAAAATATGTAATCCATACTAAAGGAGCCAAGATACATGTTCCAATTGTGCTGTGTTTGCTACTTTGAACCATCTCTTAATTAGTTTTAAAAAGATTATTCTGTCCTTTTCAGAATAAATATACAGATCAAATCTCATCACTGTGCCCAGGTAGATAACATATGGAATTTTTCTACCAGTTACTGAATAGACTTATACATATTATATTGTTTTCTCCTTATTAAGAAATGCTGGTGAAGAGCTTCATATTAAGAATGCAGTATCTTGCTTTTGCAAGCAGTTTTGTAACCATACTTAGATGGGGTTTTTCCGGCACTTTCAATTTTAAACAACCTGAAAGCAAATGTGGAAAAAGGTTGAATTTTTCAAATAATCCTGGTGTAGGGTTTTGTTTGTTTGTTTGTCAGGGTTTTTTTTCCTAAACTAGACATTATGTTTGAGAAATATTTCTTTGGCATTTTCAAATAAAACCTGTAGTAATTTCTTTTGTTTTTCCTCCATCTGTACAGTAAACTTTTACATATGGAAAACAGAGCGAAGTTTAGGACCTTAGGTAAAACATACCAGGTTTTGATCTCTGCAGTTGTTTTTTAGTCCTGAGATTATTTGTGATTTGAAGAGCAATGGCTACCTTAGAGGGAGAACCTGGTTTCCCTCAGTCACAATGTCTGTCAGACTAGAAAAACTGTGAGCAGACGCTGTGCAGCAATGCTCAGTGTCTGCTCCTTTCTACTGTTTTTTAGCTTATGTTGTCAAAGAGCACAGTGAAATATTCCTCTGTAGCCAAGATGGTTGGTTTAATGGCTTTTCATCATGACTGCTTGTGGTGGTGGAGGTCCACACATTCACACTGCAGTAGAGCAGTCTCCCAAGGCAATACATTTCATAAGAAAAAGAGAAGTTATTCCTTAACCTCTTCCCCACACCACAGATATGCAAGATGGGAGGCACACAGTAACCTTGACAAAAAAACCCAAAACAAAACTAAAACAAACAAACAGGGAAAAAACCAGTTTCATGAGTTTCATGCTCCTAAGTCTGAATTGAGTGAAGATATACCAGGGCTGTTTTCTGCTGATAAGGTTTGCTCACAGGCTTTATTATCATCACAGGTAGTGTTCTGTGGTACAGTAATTAGAAAGAAGGAGAAATTATAAAGTCATGAAGCTTTCTGTCCTGCACAAATATGAGAGGAAAAAGCCATTTCTTGTAAGGTCTCCCCAGGACCACAGTTCAGTGTAAGAAAACTTGATAACACAGATTTCATCTTCATTACTTGAATGAGAATTGCTTGCATGTGTGCATATTATGTTTCTTGGATTTGATGAAAAACTTTGAGGACTATCAGTATGTTTTCAGGCTTAACATTATGTCACTCACACAGTTTAGATGCCAAGAAATACTCTTTGATTAGCAAACAGTATGTGCCAAATAAATTATGTTCCCTGTGCTCATTGAATTAAATTCACAGTGAGGCAGCTGCCTTTAGTACATCTAAAAGGTGGTTGTGAGACACCCTTCTGATTAGTGTAGAGCTGTTCTTCCTAATAATCTAGCTTGTTTTCTGATTTGCAGTGAAATTACTAATTTTATCTCTGACACTTGAGACAAGCATGATATTCTCTTTGTTGTCTCTGAGGTTTAATAATATAGAAGAAGAATAGATCTCCTTCAGACGATGCAAAAAAACCTGTGATACTTTTAAAGCTTTCAAAAAATAGAAAATAAACACATACCCTGCCAATTGTCACTTGATTTCCAAATTAATCTCTAAGGATAATGTTCCCTGTGGCTCACATATGACTAAATCCTTGCCTACCATGCTAAAGCTTCCTCCTTAGCAACCAAACCAAATTTTAAAAAAAAATAAATATCCTGCACATAAGAATGAACCTTTGGAAGTGGAGGCAAAGCATCCAGTCCACACTATTAACATCAGGGCTGGTAAGTAGGCCAGAGAAGCTGTCAGGAGAAAAGGCATCTCTTGGTACAGTCATGAACTAAGCAGAGTCAGATTTAGCTAGAAATAGGTGGATATTGGATGAAAAATGATCCCTGAGGTTACAAGAAGAGAGGTTTTTTTGAGCCAGTTACTGATGGTGCCATATCAGCTGAATTTTTGAATTTCTGAATTTCTGCGTGGCAATAAAAGTGGGAATTGATTGTATTTTGATCCACACTTGGTACTAACTGATGCCATTCTCAAACTCTTTTATGTGAAAAAGCAAAATGACAGAAATGGTGACTGTGGCAGCTGTATTTTCCTAATTGCCTGTGCATCCTTCCTGATTGTAACCTTGATGTCTGTCTCCGTGATGGGCTGCAGGAGAGCAGCAGGCTCCAATTATCTGGTTTGGATTTCAGGACTCGACAGGCTTTGTCCCTCACTAGTGTGCAAGGTACAACACGCTTGCTTGACTGCACCATGTTTGCCTTTGGAGGTGGTTGGTTTTTTTTGTTTTTTACTCTTGTTTTTTTATTCCCCCCCTGACCCCAGAAGCTGCAAAGTGGCATTCTGGTCTGTAAGAAGGGAATCAAAAAGTATTCTGGACAATCCAGATAAATCCTTAGTATTTCTATTTTTCCTCAAACTATCCTTAATTACTTTTCCAGTCTTTCCACACAAGAAGCAGTCTCTCTCTTTGCACACAGAATAGCACAGGGAGACCTTGGTTTCATTTGAAGAATCTATCTACCATGTCAACAGGCCTGCACAGTAAAATCCCAACCCAGCTCTGTATGTGTAGTGGCATTCCATCATCGGAACCTCTGTCTGCACGAGAATTTTAATACTACATTCCCATAGGAAGGGTTGGGTTGTTGTGTTTGGTGGCTTTGGTCATGAACCTGGAATAGTATTAATTGCCATTAAATACGGGAGCAGAGGATTTTTAATGACTTTGTTGAAGCTTGTATCTACATACCTACTAGTATGTGGGATTTTGTCCAGAAAGGAGATTGTCATGGTGATCACACCTCTGTAAGCACCAGCACTATAAGTGTCTTGTTTTTTGGGTGTTTGTTTGGGGTAGTTGTCTTGGTGTTTTCTTTTGGTGGGTGGGAGTGTTTCACAGTCTTTCCCCCTATTTGGTCTGCTTGTGAGTTTTATCATGTTAGGCACCGAAACACCTGCTTGCAGTTACAGTATATGCTGTGTGACTTCTTGTAAATATGTTTTATGTGATCCTGTCATCACACATATGCTCTGAGCACAGTGTGACCCTGTATGTACAGAAAGCAGCAAGTGTTTTTCATCATGAACAGGAAATGTTCATTCCCTCAGCCCCACTGCTGTAAGCTGTCACTAACATCTACTTGTCTCAAAGATTTCATGCTTCAGTCTCTATGGCTGCTGTAGTGAAATTGCAAATGTCTCATTAAGTCAGTTGGGTTTTCTTTGATCTTTCTGCATTACTCAGATCACTAAGGAAACTCAACAGCTAATAGATGCTAACAATTGCTGACCCCAGGGAAAATGGATTTGCGGATGTTGGGCCTGGGGTCTGTGTACCTGCTTTTACCTCATTGTGAAGGGAATGGTTCCTTGATGGATTGATCCTTCTGCTCTTCATTTATAAGGTATAAGATGAACACAGATTTACACAAACAAGCCTTCCCAGATATATTCACAAGGTGGTTTTCAAGCTGCTAATAATTTTCTGTAATATAATTATATTTAATACAAGCTCAAACAAATACAAACTCAGTAAGTATGCTTACAAACAGGTAACCTCTTTGGACTGAAGGAGCAGGTGGGCATGCAGGCTACAGCCAGAGTTGTGTTGGGGTAAAGTATGCTGAAGAATTGGGAATTCTGGCACCCTGGTGCCACATTAGTAAAAAAGAGATACTGGAAGGAGGGAGGTGGAAAAGAATTTGAAGATAGGGAAAGTAGCCAGGCTGAATATCTTGGGGATGTACCACCTTCTATATGATGCAGAACTTGAATATGCTGTAAAAATGCCCATGCTTTTCTTCTGTCAAAACAAAGATGATACAGTTTGTTCCCTGGGAAATCAGTAATGTGGGATACAATGCAATTCTTTCTTAAGGAGCCACTGTCGTCATGAAAGATGTTGGCTTTGTGGAAATATTTAACCTTCTTTTACTGATCTTTTTTTTAAAATTTTACTTCTAGGCAAATGTTTCAGAATTCTATTTTCCTCCAGAATTGATGTTTTTTTCTTTTTTTTGGGAGGTAGGGGAAGGACTAAGATATAAACTTGATGTAAACAAAGATAATAATAACAGTTTGTCTATAATTATAATTATATAATTACATGTGTTGTCTCTGGCTGTACAGTTGCTTCAACAGAGTGCAGCTTGTTATATTAAAATTTTTTTTGTGTGTTTGTTTCAGACACTAAGAAAAATAATAAAAGTCATGTCTTTGAGATGCTAAATGATCATACAGTGGGATTTGACCTTTGGCAATATTTTAATACTGTAGCTGTTGATCTGAGGGTTTTTGTAACTAAGCAACTGTCATCCAGAATGTATTATGTCATAAAAAAGTATTAAGATATGAAGGAGACTAAGTGGTTAGAGTGGAGAAGGAGCCATGGTGAGATATAGGTACTTTCCCATTGAACATTTTTGTTTTCTGAGCTATAGAAAAAAGGATGAACCTTTCCATCATTTGTTTCATGGTGGGGTATTGAAACCTGCCTAATTTTATCTTTCAAACAGCATTCTGAAACTCTCAGTTCTGCCAGCATGCACTGTTGTGCAGTAAATCAAGTATGAAATCAGATTTTGGGTAATGGACACCTTAATTTTGCTGCTGGGCAGCAAAGAGGGGCAGCCATGGATCTTTATTCCCTTCCTACTTGAATTTAGAATCAGAGAATCATTAATGTAGAAAGAGATCTCCAAGATCCTTGAGTCCAAC
>VYXB01001743.1:0-38705 GCA_013397135.1 Pachyramphus minor | reverse complement strand
AGCACTAACTGTCACATCCAGTAGTTTCTTGAACATTCCCAGGGATGATGATTCCACCTCCTCCATGGACAGCCTGTTCCAATGCCTAACAACACTTTCAGTGAAGAATGATGTCCAATCTGAACTTCCCTTTGTGCAGCTTGAGGCCATTTCCTCATGTCCTGGGAGAGGAGGTCAATCCCCACCTTGTTACAACCTGTACAATGTTGTAGAGGGCAATGAGGTCTCCTCTTTTTCTGGAGGTGAAACAGCTCCAGCTCCTTCAGCTGCTCCTTATATAACTTAATCTATAGACTCTTCCCCAGCTCTGTTGCCCTTCTCTGGACTCATTCCAGCACCTCATTCCTGTACTGAGGGGCCAAGAACTGGACACAAGACTCGACATGCAGCCTCACCAGTGCCCAGTGCAGGGGGACAGTCACTACCCTGGTTCTGCTGGCCACACTACTGTTGATACAAGCCAAGATGCCATTGGCATTCTTGGCCATCTGGGCACACTGCTGGCTCGTGTTCAGCCACTTTCAACCAGCACCTCCGGGTTCTTTTATGCTGGGCAGCTTTCCAGCCACTCTGCCCCTGGGCTGGGTTGTTGTGACCCAAGGGCAGGACCCGGCACTTCACCTTGTTAAGCCTCATACCACTTGCCTCAGCCCATCAATCCAGCCTACCCACATTCCTCTGCAGAGCCTTCCCATCTCCCAGCAGATCAACAGTCTCACCAAACTTATTTATATACTTCAATGCCTGAAACTTGCTTCTCTCTTTTTCCAGTGAGACCTGTTCAAATTAGAGCTTGGAGGCAATGCTATAATCCAAGTGATTCCTACATGTATTGTACTGTACAGTGTTGCTTGAATAATAGAGAAGGGGTCATTTTGTCCAATGTGTTTGCTGCTTTGCTTCCCAAGGTTTGAGAGGATATTGCAAAGAAACTTGCCTCCCTGTGTGAAGGATTTTCTCTCAGAGCTGAGTTCATTACAGTTTGCCCTGGTTTTCCCAGAGAAAAGAAGCTACAGGACCACTCTGTTCCCTGTTTTTGGTTGAGGAAAACACTGAAGCAGTGAGAACTTGGTTCCTCACAATTTTTTCTGCTGTCTCAAGTGACCTGTCACCCCGCCCTGCATCAGGAGGAGGATCTGCCTCTGTGCAAAGACCACTGTTGTCACATCCTTTCCTTAGCCACCTTTCTCCATCTTGCTCCTCCCACACGTGCTCTTTTTACTTTATTTTGCTTGCTTCCTCTAAGCTACTGCAATCAGTCAGCCCATCAAGTTTCATTTCCACTTCAGCTGCATGTGAGGTGATGGTAAGGGTTTGGGCAATTAAGTTGAAAATATAAATCTGAAAACAGGGTTATCATCAGCATTTAAAAGTAATAAAGATTTAGGAAAAGATGTTTTGTACCAGGGACGCTGCTTCAGGCTGTTGTCAGATGCTAGGTGGGTGGTCCTAAAGCTCACTGCTGGAATGTCATCAAGGTACTTGTGTGTTGTCCAAGGTGCTGGTGCTGTTTCTGTGAAGAGTAGAAGCACATGGCATGACGAGTGTCTGTGCCCAGTCTGGTCCATCTGTTAAGCATCTCTTTGCCAAAGGTAAAGGACAGGACTCAGCTAGAGGGGTAAGGTCATCACTGTGGCACTGGAAATGAGAGCTGTGCTCGTGCCCTATTTTCACACTAGGCACAGTGAGTTCTGAGCCTTTTCGAATCTCAGCTCAGAACATTTGGCTGATAATGATCTGCCTAGTGGTGTTTGCTGCTGGCTCCCTCCCTCCATCAGATAGCATTTCACTGCTGTTACTGTCTGCTGTGCTAGAACAGGAGAGATATAAATCTAGCTGAATGGTTTTCTCTTGGTGGAAACCTCTCTCCTTTGAGCTCTGCTGTCTGAGGAGCATTTGTGGAGGCATTAATCTGTATGATAAACATCTGCAATATTTTTTTTTTCTTCTGAGCTATTTCGTATAAGACAGATAGGTGGGCTTTCGCTTGAAAAATACTTTCCAGCTCAGGAGGGAAGTTGCTTTGTTCTCTGGTACCTGGAACATTAGCATCCAAAGAAGAGCTATAAAGATGCTGAAGGGTCTAGAGGAGATACCATAGGGGGTATGTCTGAGGTCACTTGGCTTGTTCAGCCTGAAGAAGAGGAGACTGACGGGAGACCTCATAAACTGTCTGCAGCTTCCTCATGAGGAGAAGAGGAGTGGAAAGTGCTGATCTTTTCTTTCTGGTGATAAGACTTGAGGGAATGGCATGAAGCTGTATCAGGGGAGGTTTAGGCTGGGTATTAGGAGAAGATTCTTCACCCAGATGTTGTTTGGGTGCTGGAACAGGCCCCCCAGGAATGATCATAGCACCATGCCTGACAGAGTTCAAGAAGCATTCAGACAATGCTCTCAGGCACATGGTGTGATTCCTGGGGTTGTCCTGTCCAGGGTCAGATGTTAGACTGCAATCATTTTATGGGTCCCTTTCAAATCAGGATATTCTATGATTCTGTGAAATAATGCCCTGGATGTACAGACAAGAGTCACTGTCTATAATTCCTCTCAGTAACCTTCCTATTCTGCTAACAGTCAGCATTCACTGTACCAGCTGCACAGCTCTTCTCAGGGTATGTCTCTTCTGAAATACAAACTCACATCTGTTTGTTGCAATTTTTGTAAGTGGTTCATATTTTCTCCAGGCCAATGTTTGTGAATCCATGTAGTCTCTTAAATAAGATCTCTGTCGATGCACAATATGCCAGTGCGTTGGGTTACACTGACAGTATATAAGTCCATGGGATTTGATGAGATGCATCCTGAAGTCCTGAGGGAATCAGCTGATGGAGTTGCCAGGCTGCTCTCCATTATATTTGAAAAGTCATGAAAATCAGGTGAAGTCCCAGGTGCCTGGAAAAAGGGAAACATTGTACCCTTTTTTAAGAAGGGTAAAAAAGAGGACCCTGGGAGTTACTGACCTGTCAGCCTCACCTCTGTGCCTGGGAAGATGATTAAACAGATCCTCATAGAAGTTATGAGCTAAGGTACATGGAGAACAGGGAGGCAATTTGGGACAGCCAGCACGGCTTCACCAAGGGCAAGTCCTGCCTAACCAACCCAGTGGCCTTCTGTGATGCATCAGTGGACAGGGGATGTCATCTCTGTGGACTACTGTAAAGCTTTTGACATGGTCCCCAACAACATCCTTCTCTCTAAATTGGAGATATGGCCTTGATGAATAGACTATTTGGTGAATAAGGAATTTCCTGGATAGTCACATCCAGAGGGTAGTGATCAACAACTCAGAGTCGTGATGGGCATCAGTGACAAATGGTGTCCCTTGGATAACCTTTAAAGGTTTATTTCAATCCAAACTAATCAGTTATTCCATTACCTCTTTATTATAGTGTTTCTCAACTAAGTACCTATCCTGGCTTTTCTCCAGGGGAATTTTAGTTTATTGTTGATGCATCCTCTGCAGTCCCCTAGTAAATTTTTACGACCTATATAATATATTTTTTAGCCTAGCTTTTCCCAGATGGTTAGCAACCATGGTTCATTGATGTGGAGTTCTCATTAAATAAAATATGAGATCAATCCAGAATTTACCAGTATTACTGGTAAATGAGACTTCTCAAAATATGTGCTTATATTTAGTGCTAGTCAGAACCAGTAAGAGCGTTACAAATTGTTGAAAACATTTTTGTTTTTAAAGCTAATTTGAGCTCACATCAGTGATATATTGGTTAATAATTTATTTCTTTTGTTAAGAGTTTGATCTACAGCTGTTGGTTTTGTTAGATGTGGTATCAAGTGCATGTTTATATAAATTGTTTCAGTCCGTTTTTTCTTTTTTCCATCAATGCAGCTTTTTATTGAAAACTGCAGGTATGTCAAAGTTTACTATTTTTCCAGGAATGCTGCTTTTGGGGTTTTTCCCCAGGGAGAATTCTATTTTAGCAAAATATTTTATGTCAAAACATTTCCATTTTCACTTCTATTAATTCTCTCTTGTCATTAGATTTCTGTTACAGTGTTAATTGCAATATTTAGTGCTGTTTCTATATTCACAGTTTTCATTTTTTTAGTCAGAAATAGGTCTTGAACTTTTTTTGATGGGAGAGGTTTTGCTTTTTGGTTTTGTTTTCTAATTTGAAACAAAATCACATTTTTAAATTCTGGAGTTTCAACACAACAGCAGTTGTTGGTTTTGATCTCCTGGTTTCAAATCTATTTAGTACCACAACAGATGTCTAGCACTGAAGTATCCAACCTTTGGCTGTCCCTTGATATTGATCAAATGACAATCTCCAGATAGTATACTTTTTCTTCATTCCTAACATCCATTTTAGTTTTGCTTATGGCTATTAGAAACTTCAGTTTAATCTACTATCTGTAGGGTGAATACCAAGCGAAGTAGAATTATTATTAAGAGTATTAATTAACCATGGTAGTAAGCACTGTAGAAGGGCAGATTTCTTCAGGGAGGCACCATTGTCCAGAGTAATACTGTGGGACATTTTAGGGTCTTCTACTTTTTTTGCAGGAGAAATAAGTCAGAATCTGTTCTTAATTTTTCTCTCAGAAAATTCAACCTTATTATTTTGTCTAGAAGTTAAACAGCCCAACTGCCCTCTCTAAAATTTAAAATTATTTAAAGTCAAGGCAGAGAGCATGTTGGCAGCTGTAGTCTAGAGGTAGTGATTCGTGACTATGTGGAAGAGTCTGACTCAGCTTTTTGACTGATCTGAACTTTGCTTTAAGTTGTGTTTTGCTGCCATTGATAGTATCATCTAGACTTTTCAAGACTCTTGGCAATAAGGTTGAATTCAAAGTAAAGATGACTATTTGCATTTGATTTCAGAATCTACCAGTAATGAATGTTAAAAAGGATGTCTTAGAGGTCACCAGAACTATCTACCAGAGTGAAAGAAGCAGATTTTATTTCCACCAGTAGATTCCTTTGTACAGTGAACTGTACCATTACTGTCTTAGTGATAGGCCCTTGTGAGTTGGTTAAAATAACTTTTATTAATCCCACATATCTTCGTGTCCAGTTTGGGGAATTTTGAATTTAGTTTACCAACCAGTGTTTGAGTTGTCAAGATTCCTCTTGGAGACTTCTTTTGCCACTCTCGGTATCACTGGGGAAGATACTTCTTAATAGGTGTAAGAATTGAATACGTTCAAGCAGAGAGCAGAGTGATCCGTCTTATCTCCATAGCAGATGTTAAGGCAGACCTCTGAAAACAGTGGTTTAGAGTGGAGAGCAGCAAACATTAACGATCTAATCTAAAAATGGCAGAGGAATGATCTGAGATGCCCCCAGTGTTCATAAGAGTGAAGAGCTTAGATGGAAAAAAGCAATAATTGAAGATAAAGAGGTTAATGGAAAGCAGAATAAGTGTTGATGAGGTTTTACCAAAGGTGGATATTGTCCTTATTCATTTGGTTTTGTTATCTGTTTCATGGAAATTTTACAGGAAAATTTTGGGATATCAGTAATCAAAGAATCATAGAATGGTTTAGTTTGGAAAGGACCTTTTAAATCATCTAGTTGCAACTGTTCCACCATAGCCAGGGATATCTACCACTAGACCAGGTTGCTCAAAGCCCCATCCAACCTGGCCTTGAACACTTCCAGGGATGGGACATCTGCAGGTTCTCTGAGCAACCTTTTACAGGGCATCACCTCCTAGTGAAGAATTTCTTCCTGAATCTAATCTAAATCTCTTCTTCTTTAGTTTAAAACTGTTCCTCCTTGTCCTTTCGCCATCTAACCATGTAAAAAGTTACTCTTTTTATAACCCCTTTAAGTACTGGAATGCTGCTATAAGGTCTTCCTGAAGCCTTCTCTTCTCCAGTCTGAACAACCCCAGCTCTCTTATGCTGTATTTGTAGGAGAGGTGCATCACCTCTCTGATCATCTTTGTGTCCTGCTCTGGACCCACTCCAACAGGTCCATGTCTTTCCTGTGCTGAGGACCCCAGAGCTGAATGCAGGTCTACAGATGAGGTCTCACGAGGACCGAGGGGCAGAATCACCTCCCTTGACCTGTTTGTCACATTTGGTAAGGCCAGGTGCAGCTGGTAAATAATGTATAATGGAGCTGGTAAAGTGTTGAGAGCTGGTAAATGTTACCAACTGAAACAGAATTTGAAAATCCAAAATTATGTTGGACATGCAGAAGGGTCCTCAAAAAGCCTGGTCATCTATAGGTTTTCCATGAAGGAACTTGAGGTCAGCTGTAGGGAACTGTTAGTGAATGTTGCTGGTAACAGGAAGTAAGAGGCTACATTGTAACAAAGGAAAACTGAGGGGAAACATACAGCAACACCTGGATACCTCAGTGTGTAGACATGAAATGAAGTTCAGTGATATAAAGAGCAAGGTCATAGTGATGGGAGTATGCTCATCAGCTGGGAATAGCAGGCTAGGCAGATGCTGGAGTATCACCCATGGTTGGCTAAAGCTGAGCCCTCACTGGGAAAAATCTGGAAAAAAAGGGTGGTAGCCACTTAATCTGCACCTAGACATTCCCAGCATGTGCAGAAAGGTGGTTGTACTACTCTCTGAGGTGTGGGTAGGAATTTTTGGATGTTCAGTGCAGTTCTGATCATCCATGTTCTGAGGAGTAGGTAAAATTGGCACAGATGCAGAGAGGGACTACTAACTAGGATAAACAGGATGTGAATTGCTGAGGATATTGAGAGAACTTGTCTTGTTAGTCCTAGCACAGCGAAGCCCAAGAGGCTGTGTGTTTGCCTACTGTCTGTAAATATCACAGGGGAATAGATACCAGGGAGAGAGGAGAACAGCTTAGGCTAAAGGCTGGTGTTCTCAATGAGAGCAACATGTATACACTGAATAAATAAATTAAGGCTGGAAGTGAGAGAAGGACTCCCTGCAGCGAAGTTTTCCAGCAGTCTTACAGCTGGAGAAGTGGAAGTGAGAAAGCTGTCTGCTTTTAAGATGAGCTCTTCCAGCTTTTGAAAGAGGAACAGACATCATTAGTTAGCAGGTTCCTCCCAGGCCCTCTTCTACAGGAGAACATCATGGCTGCTAAGCTGGCTTTCCAAAGGCAGCTATGCACAGGTTTGTCCATGGCACTTGCCTTACAACTGGAGATGGGAAGACAGGACTTCACGGTGTTCTGCTCCCTGCTAGTCTGCCTGCAGGAGCCCCAGGAGTGCTCTGGTCTTGAAACATGTGGGATGGGGACCCCCACCTGGGGACGGGGGAACAGGTGTTCTTGCAGTATTCTTTCATGGTTATTGAGGTCAGGGAAATCTGTGTTAGAGGGACAATTCCTCCTGACCTGAGACCAGTTCGGCAGGAAGATAACCTGGTGAGCATCTCTGCTCCAACCGTAACCAGAAGAAATACTTCTGTAAAAGAGCACTGTAAAAGAGCAGTGACTATTTTGTAATATCTCCTGGGTACTGTATTTGGATAATTATGATTGGCATAGTAAAGGGTTTATCATATGAATGCTCTGGGCTTTTTAATTCTGGGTTGTGAGGAAAGTAAGTAGAAGGAAAGAGGAATAGCTCAGGGAAGGCTGCTCCTGGTAAATGATTCACAGCAATGCCCAGGATGCTATTTAGAAGGATAGTGCCTCTGGGATCCAGCTGATTAACAAAGCTGGTTTAGCTGTGGGAGGCCAGCGCTAGAAGCCAGAAAATGTATAAATTATAATAAGCAGCCTAGTCCTCCTCTGTGGTGAGATGAAGCTGGGTTTTTTGGAGAAGCTAGCAGGTGTGTGACATCCCTAGACCGCTTTAGCCTATGGTCTGGGCACCAGCCTGGGGTGCTGGGGACCAAAAGCCTTGGTGGCCACAACAGTGGTGCAGAAAGGATACTTGACTCTCCGTATCCCCTTGCTACACACCTTGCCAGGGAAATTGTAAAACCAGCTTTGCAGAAGAAGGCTTGGTGAAGAAAAGAATAGATAACAGGAAGCAGAAGAAGTGGTGCCTCAGATGGAGAGAGGTACAACAATTTTGATGGTAAATGGAAATGTGCTGTGAAAACAGAATTGTGAACACTGTTGATTCAGTTTGTGAAATGGGGTCAAACTTCAAGACTAGTTGTATTTGAGGAAAATACGTAAGACAACAGTTAAGCTTGATATTTTCTACCTTAATATTTTAGAAATATTGAAGTGTTTTGACAGTTTCAAAATAAGTTGTTTTAAAAAGACATCTAATTAAAAATTTTAAACTATAAGACACCAAAGAGTAAGAAAAGCATGTTTAATTGGCTACATTGAAGATCATCTAGATATTTAATATTTTTTAAATTAACTGAAAAACTGTATGTTCCTATATAATTTTGCCTCAACCATCTAATTTTCTAACTTGTTTTAATCACAACATCATTCATCATCTGTAATTATGGCCATTTTCTGTTATTTGGATGTGTTGCCTGAAGGTCTTACTATATCCTTTGCTTCTTGCTGTACAGATAGCAGAAAGAATAAAAAACTCCTATTTTCCTGTAGCTTGTTTTCCCCACAGGTAATTATTTCTGTTATAATTTGCTATTTAAACTTTGTTAGGTTAATTGCTTCATTATAAACTTTTAAACAATAAGAAAGTATAAAACTCCTGAGAATGCTGCAAGATGTATCTCTTTACTCTGACTTTCTCTTACCTGAATATGGTTATTTTCCTTGCATTTTTCAACATTGCCTTCTATATGAATTATTCTACATATGTCTGTCTGAATAATGTATTTTGGAATATACCGGTACTGTGGCAAACAGCTGCCTGCAGTTTCATACCTTTTAGTTGTCTCTGTATTCAATTGCAAAGAATTCCAATATTGGTGAGATTCAGTTTCATTTCAAGGTATCTATAGGAAGAAAACAGTTTTGCAAGCTGCACTATTAATTTGAAAAAAATCTATATTTTATCTATTAAGTAATTTAGATTTATTGTAGTTATGATTTCACTGGAAACTACAATGATGTGTTAAATTCTGTTACAAGTCATAGAGAAGAATGATAGTACTGGCAGCCAAATGTTTCTTAAACGAAGTCTGCCTTTCACCGAGCTACTCCGCTTTCTGTGGTAGTGTTACGTACAGTAACTTTTGCTGTTATTTGAAAGTAGGATTTTCATAATTCCTCTGCTAGTTCATCTCTGTTGCCAGGTTTTGGGCAGGGCTAAATGCTGGTAAAACCCATCTCCTGTCCTTCGCTGTGCTAGATTCCCTTTCATTATTCTCCACATTAAATTTCAGAGTATTTTCTCCATACACTACCTTTTTCCTTTTTTCCTCTCAAACTCTGTCTTCTTTCCTGCAACATTCAAATTTTACATGTTCAAGAATGTTTTTTAAGAAGTAAAACTCTGAACTGAGGAGTAGCTGGGCAGCTCCATACCTTGAGTCCCCAGCTAAGTTCCTCAGCAGGACATCTCTTTGTTTTCTCCAAGAGTTGCCACCATGTGTTAGGTGGAGCCTTTCACAGCCCTTGTCTGGGTCTGGTGGAGGAAACCTTGGCTGTGAATGGTCTAGTAATGGCTAAAACAGATACCTGTGACAAAGCAGTTCCAACTCTGCAGTCAGACTCTTAATACCTGCTTTGAATACATTAATATAGGGATTCAAGTGTAAAGGTTGTATGAATAAATCATAATTATTTCTTTTTTTTTTTGTTTTTTTTTTGGTTTTTTTTAAAGAACTAGAAGATAGGAGAGATAAAAAGTCCCAAACCTGTAGCTATTCACTTGATTGGTGACAGATATTTTCTTATGTAAAACAGAGGTTTTCTGTTTCACTGGCAGTGGAATAAGTTCCAGTTCCTATTTATTTCACCCATATTGTCACTTATTTCTTGGCATTTCTTGAACAGTCAGATTTTTGTGGAACCTGGACCAGAATCAACTGTCTCAAGCAGGTAAAATGTGCCTTATCCAGGTGTCTGTGTAACTGAGTATTCTGGCTTTGTGTTTGGGCCACAAAAGGTTGAAAAGAATGATGACTGAACAGCAGGAAGCAGAAGAAGTGGTGCCTCAGATGGAGAGAGGTACAGCAGGGAGGAATTTTGATGCTAAATAGAAATGTGCTGTGAAAACAGAATTGTGAACACTGTTGATTCAATTTGTGAAATGTATTGAACCTACAGAGGGTCTCCCTGATCACCAATGTATGATCTTCAAAGAGATAACTGATTAACATAGAATCATAGAATGGTTTAGGTTATAAAGGACCTTTTAAAGGTCATCTCGTTCCAGCCCCCCTGCCATGGGCGGGGGCACTTTCCAGTATAGCAAGTTGCTCAAAGCCCCATCCAACCTGGCCTACACTTGCAGGGATGGGACATCCACAACTTCTCTGGGCAACCTGTTCCAGTGTCTCACCACCCTCACAGTAAAGAATTTCTTCCTAACAAAACCTGCCCTCTTTCAGTTGAAAGCCATTCCTCCATGTTCTGTCGTTACATGTTCTTGTAAAAAGTCCCTTTCCAGCTTTCCTATAAGCCACTTTTAGGTACTGGAAGGTGCAATTCAGTCTCCCCGAAGTCTTCTCTTCTTCATGCTGAACAATCCCAAGTCCCTCAGCCAGTCTTTATAGGAGAGGTCTTACAGCCTTCTGCTTCAATCATCATCTTTATGGACTCCTGTGGACTCATTCCAACAGGTCCTTTCTGTGCTGGGAACCCCAGAGCTGGGTGCAGAGCTCCAGGTGAGTTGAGGGGCAGAATCTACTCCCTCGACCTGCTGCCCACACTGCTCTGGATGCAGCCCAGGATACATTTGCCTGTGAGTGGGCTGTGGGTGCACATTGCCAGCTCATGTCCAGCCTCTCATCCACCAGCATCCCCCAGTCCTTCTCTCTGAGCTTCTCTCAATCCCATCAACCCCCACCCTGTGTTGATACGGGGTATTGCCCTGACCCATTGCAGGACCTTGCATTTGACCTTGTTGAACCTCACGAGGTTCACATAGACCCACCTCTCAAGTCTGTCCAGGTCCCTCTGGATGGCATCCCTTCCCTCCAGTGTGTCAACTGCACCACACAGCTTGGTGTCATCAGCAAACTTGCTTAGGGTGCACTTGAGTCCACTGTCCATGTCACCAACAAAGACACTAAAAAGCACCAGTCCCAGTACCAACCCTTGAGGAATGCCACTTGTCACAGCTTTTCACTTGGACATTGAGCCACTGATCACAGCTGTCAGAGTGTGACCATTCAGCCAATTCCTTATCCACTGAGTGCTCCATCCACCAATTTAACATCTCCTCAGTTTATAGACAAGGATGTCATGACCATGTCAAATACTTTGCACAAGTCCAGATTAGAGGAGCAGTTGATGAGCTTGTCTAACTTGATCCGCTGGATCACTGAGAACAAACGACCTTGGAACAGAGGCATCCTCCCAGTAGGTAGTATTTTTCCTGTTAATCCATGGACTATTATGCATTTTCCATACAAGCATAAGTCTTGTTTTACAAGGCCTTTTTCAGTCTTGATGTAAAAGATAAGTGCCACACTTATGTGTGGTAGCAGCTCAAGCTTTTAGCTCTAGCATTGCCACTTTAGTTCCCTACTACATTAAGCAAGAGAATGGCCAAAATACTACACTTGCCTCCTTAGTGAGATCTTTTGTACTACAGCATCCACTGAATCCTATTCCTGTTGTCTGCATTCCTAAACCTGTTAGTTAATGCTCTAGGTGAAACAGTTTAAAACATGGAATCAGGGAAAAATAGGATGTTGCACATTAATCACCTCCAGAAACCACCATTTGCTGCTACTAAATATCCCATTTCATTTTTGTACAAGGATAGAGATGGAGGTTCAATACGTTCAGCTGAAGTGTTCTTTGGTGGGAGGATAGGACTATCCATTTTGAGCTCATTTCTGCCTCTCTTTAAAAATGAAACCCAGAAAGTCAACAGCCGTTCAATCAGGGAGAGAAGACATCTGGCCCCTGGTGACTCTGCAGAGTATGCTGCTAAAATCAGTTACATTAAAAGATTCATC
The DNA here is from genome assembly GCA_013397135.1 of Pachyramphus minor. Classification (NCBI taxonomy): domain Eukaryota; kingdom Metazoa; phylum Chordata; class Aves; order Passeriformes; family Tyrannidae; genus Pachyramphus; species Pachyramphus minor. The sequence goes on along the minus strand of VYXB01001743.1, from coordinate 26,729 downwards.
TGAACCCAGCACAGTTGTTTGTGTTATCTGATTAGATGTGTTTCCAAACTATATAAACCAATTGGAGATGTTTGAATTACAGACAAGCTTTTTGGAGGAATAAATTCAGTGTTGTTGGAGGTTAATGAAGGTACTTCTTGTAACATGTCAGCTGAATGCTCATTCAGGATCCAGAGAAAGAAATTCCTACCCAGTGTTGCCCAAATTTTCTGGTTCTGTTCAGTCTGACCTTGGTAGTGCCAAATTTATGACAATGCTACTGCTGACTAGAAGGATCTGAGGGATATAGAAGTGCCTTTGTGGAGTTCCTTCCAGGCTGTTTCTGTGGAGCTCATGTAAATCTCTGTGCTTCAGTTTATTTGGTCCCTGTTTGTCTCAATTCAGCAGTTTGGGAGGACCTGTTATAAATCAAATCTTGTCAGTGAATTAGGGACAGAGAGGGAGCAAAAATATTTGTTTTGTTTCTGTCAAATCCCAACCATTTCCATGCACAGTTTTTATTTTGCCTCTAAAGGTCTATTAGCACAACTGAGAGAATTGTAAATTTTGATCAGGGAGCATAAATAAACAGCTGGCACATAAAAGAGGACCTTTTAAACTAGTTTTAGCACAGAGAAAATTATGGTAGAATGATATAGTCTGGAATGGTACCTAAGGCTCATCCTCTGCAGGGAAGCTTATTTACTGATGAAAAGTAAATCTTGAGCAGGAGCAGAGTGAGGACATAGTGAACACTCTTGAGCAGCATGCCTTAATGCCTTTATTTTGGTGGCATCCACCTATAGTTAATCCAGTTGGAGGCAATGAGGATATGTAAGTTTTTTTATACAGGGATGCTCTGAATACAGAGAAAGGTTGTGACAACTCCGTCACTGGGGGCTTGTAAGTACTGATTAAATTGAACATTTTCCAGGAGTGGTTTGTGTCACTGATCTTTGTGTAGCTGATCCTGCTCAAGGTGGGCTGGATGAACTTGAATGACTTTTTGAAGTTCTTTCCAGTCGTGATTGTTATGATTCAGTGACACACGAGACATCCACTGCTCCCACTGGAGCGATGAATCTCAGCATCCTTGAAAAGCCAAAATCAGCATGTGCTGAGTTATGGCTCCAGAATTCAGTGTTCTTGCAAAGCCTGGTAAAATTGGATGGAACAGGAGAAAGTTATGGAGTATAAGGATTCCTATTCAGGCTTGTGTGAGTATGTCCACATACAGAGGGGTTCTGGTTTTTGTTGAACAGTAATACTGACTTGCTAAAAAGGCTGCAGGGAGGGAGGGTGTGTGCTTCGCTGGAGGGGGAAGAAATGCTACATGTCAGTTTGCCCTGAACAAAGGGACCTTCTGCAGTGGTCACTGGTAATGGGGACCTAATGCTAACCAGCATCACACCCTGTGAATGAGACCAATTTCTCCTACTGGCTCCTTGCAGTCCCAAAGAAAACCTGTTCTCTGCCTTTAGTGATCAAACTCTAAACAGCAAAGAGCCCTTTTGTTTTATGTTTGCAAAGTTGCTTTTACTCCTCCTTTCCCCTGCTCTGCAGAGAGGAATGGCTGTTTCACCATAGGAGGTCCTGTCTTAGAGCGCTGCTGTCATTAGTCTTCTGTCACGTTGTCAGCCTTTGATGACTCAGACAGTAAAAAAAACAAATTATCAACCCTCCTTCTGAACTAAAATAACCTATGAACAGCTTTTTTAAAGCAGATTTTAATACAATTAATTAGGTCATATTTTTTTCTGAAAGCTTTCAATGGCACTCACAGTTTTGCTGCTTGAACTGAAGTTACTTGAATGTTTAATTACTATTTTTTAAACAAAATTCAATGCCATTGAAGTCCACTTGAGAGCTTTGATAGATTTAAAGAAAAGAGAGATCTTGAATATTCAATAGTTTTGAAAAGGTCTATGCCTGTTTTGTAGTTTAGATCAGTATTTCTCAGCTGAGTTCCTTTAATGCGTCAGAAAATTGTTACTGAAAGAAGAGAAAAATTTTAAAATAAATTTGTGAACATTTCTGCTTATACGAGCAAGCAAGCAGAACAGGGAAAATAGAGGTAATAAAATAAGTGTCAAAGCTGAGCCTAGATTTTACCAGGTTCTAAATGAAAATCGCTGTAGCAATGCTATATGGGAAAGTACATGGCTCCTCAAAAAAAAAGGTTGAAAACAGTGATGTAGGGTATGTTTGCAGCCATGATTTAAGCCATCCTGATACCCAGATCATGTCCAAATTATAAGAACCTCTGACTGACCTATTGAGGTGCCACCTAGAGATAAATGCTTTGGTCTCAGAAGGAATAAGCCACATTAAGTATCTCTGCATGACATTGTGTTGTCCAGCATAAAAAGGTCCCTACTATGCAGGTCTTCTCCACTCTTTCCCTTCTCATGTAGACTTTTTGGCAGGCGCAAAGGTTGCTCCAGAAGGCTGCTGGGCAGTGTGGGTGGTGGGATGGATCTGGCTGCTGATACTGAGGTGCAGTGGTGGTGGCTGAGGCTGGACCAGAGCCCTTCCTATGAAGTCCTTCCACATCAGATCAGTCACATCACTTTCCTTCCATTATCCTGGGAGGAAGCGGCAGCAGTTCTGGTACCTCCTAGTTTCCAATCAGTGAAAGGAAATGAGATATTCTACATACTCCTTCAGAACAGAAAATTTATCATTAAGACTCCTGATCTCAATCCATTTTCAAAACCAGGTTTGACGTTCGTTTTGTCCCCTGCCACAGCTAAAGCCCACCAGTCCTCTGTCTTTCCCCTCCCTGCACTACTAGTGCCACTAGCTCCTCTTCTTCTGCCAGAGATGTGGAAAAGTGAGTCGACTTCAGATGCTGGTTTGTGGGGCAGTGCTGCACTGCCTGGCAGGGTCAGATCTGGCCAACCCCAACCCAGCCAGTGGAGCTGCAGGAGGATGAGAACGGTGCCCCAGGTAGCGGGGTGATAGAAAAGGACTCCTCTCTTTCTCCTGGCGCCGGTCTTGCTAAGGAGCACCCCTACTACCTCCTCTCTGGCTCTAGGCTAAGACAAGCAGCACCCTTCTGTGCATGTGCCTTAGGGTTACATATGGCTTTGAAACCCTTAGGGATTAGAAATTATTCCTTTTGAGAACTGGGATTGTGGGCATAAGGGCTGGACTGTACCAACTGTGGAAGGCAGTAGACTCAGTAAGTTTAAAGGGCTGCAGGTATTCTGCATCTGTCAGCTTTTCCTGCTGCCTGGCTCTTAGTTTGTGGCATGTTAAGGTAAGACTTTTCACCTTCTGTAGCCTTCAGAGTGTTTAGTCAGGGTGCTGATGCCCCACAACAGGACTCCTGATCAACTCATCCAGCTTTCACTGTATCTTTACAGGAGAGGCAGCTGAATCACTGGAGGCTTGAGGTTGGCCTCAGGAGAGACAGAGCCTGTCCTGCATGCAACTTCAATGGTGGCATTGCTGTCATTATTACAAGCATGACACTGTTTTTTTAGGAAAAATCATTACACTAACACAATGGACTTTGAATGTAGTTACAGTATGACCACACCTCTGTAGTTATTGGGGTAACAGCAGAGATTACAAACCTTGAGCATCTACAAGTGTGGTCTGTGATCACATGACTGGGCTGTCCTCAGTCCTTGCAAGCTTGGATCTGAAACCAGATTGGTGCCAATTGGTGCTAAAGCTTCAGTAGGATTCTAAAGCATGGACATCCTCTGCAGGAGAGCCGGGATCTGCCTAACCCAGAGGCAGTGATGCTGTCAGGATTGGCAGGCTGAGAGGCTTGGGCACTTATGCTCATGTGTAAAATAATTTCTTATCAACATTGCAAGATGGATTGGATTTGCATGGCAAGGTTTTGGTAGCGGGCAGTGCTGCAGGGCTGGCTTCTTTGAGAAGTTTCTAGAAGCTTCCCCAGTGCCCAACAGAGCACAGCACAAGAACATCTATGGAGACCATGGCATACGCTGTGTTTCTGTGAGCACAGTCATGTAGGTGGTTTGGTCACCTAACTAAAACCCTTAGTGAAATCAATCACTAGTTTGAGGCACAATTTGGAAATGAAAAGTGAGGGGTGAACAAGATTTATACTGCTACCACAAAGACAGCTGGAGGAATGTTAAGTCAGGCTTATTCTAACAATTATTGTGAGCATGTGAGATATTTGTACTGAAACTGAACATGTGGTTTCTTACAATAACTGGTAATCCACTTTCAAGATAGCACTATAGGAGAAAGATGATCTCTATGGGTTTTTGTATTAATTTCTATCATAAACAGAGTGACATAGCCAAGATCAAATCTTTCGGGTCAGTGGAAACTTTTCTTCATCTGTCTTTTTTGTAGAAGATTTTTTTATTTGGCTTTACGGTGCAAATGAGTTTTTTGTTTGATAATGTGATTCATTTCTGACTTATCTTTAAATGCTCTCTAGTCTCATGAACAAAAGCTTTCCATGACTTTATCTAACAATATGCATATGAGCAAAGGGTCATGCAGCTGTGTTCTGTGTGAAATATCAGTAAAAGAGAAATAACCCATTCAACTGTCAAACCAAACTGCAGAACAAATGGCAGGGCAGACTGAGTTTAAGATAAAGCACTAATCAAAAGGAGGCATGACTGCTTGTTGAAGGCTGGCTTAATAAGAACACATTAGGAAAAGGAAAACAGTATTTTGATCAATATGGGTGAGTGTATGGACAGCAAACTCTATGGTCTGAAGGCAGAATTACATCAGAAACAGCTTCAGAACAAATGAAAGACACCAAAAGAAGTTAACTATACCTCAAGGGGGAATAAAATATCAAGGTTATCAACTCATACAGAAGGAAGGAAGGAAGTTGTGCCTGCCTACAATCAATCAGCTCACTTTTAAACCCCAAACTCTTTGGGCTTAAAAAGGATGATATTAAATACAAAGGCAACATGCTGCCATCTTTTAAGTTCAACCTTATGTCTTTGTCCAGAGTTCATCAGTACATCTCGCATGTGAAGATGCAGTGGAGTTTATAGCTGCTCTGAGCTGCCTTTTATCACCTTGGTGGTCCATGCTGTTCTGCTGAGATCTGTCCTGGGTCTGGTTGCTTGCAGTTCTTTTCAAGCAGCCCAGGCACTGCTGGGTATTTAACACCTGACCTGTGCCTGCTACAGTTCTACTGAGTGCAGCTTCCTAGGATTGCATAGACTTAAATCTAAAGGTGCTGGCTGGGTTCATAAGTAGCTGAGTGCTTAAGTTCAGTTTATGAGGTGGTGTGCATTCAGTCATACTGTATCAATGACTGAAATAAAATGTTTTTCTGGCCTTAGATGTGAAGCTTATGGTAGATTCAAGCACATCTTGATGAAGCAAAACGTTAGTGTTGTGCTTTCCCCTGTAAAATAATAGAGGGGTATAATTATAATTGCTTGGGGTTTTTTTCTGTTTTAAAAATTGACTGATTACAATAACCACAGACAAGTACAATCTTTGTCTGTTAATAGGTCCTTTTTCTTTAGATCTAAAGCTTTTAAAGCATGTTTAGGTTCAGCATGTTCAGCTTGATTTAAGTTGTTGTCAGACCAAAATTTTACGTGTACCTTGCCCCTGTGAAAAAGGCTGCACAACATGCTGGCTGAGGGGCAATCACATATTTATAGATCTTAGAGCAAAGGGAGAACACAATGTTCATCTAAACTGAATGCAGCCCTGCCCAGAACTAAGGTTCTTTTATTTAACTCAGCAGCTTGAGGTTGACCAAGAGTATAATTTTGGCACAATATCCAGGCTTGATTTGAGGACTTAAAGTGCTGCAGAGTTTGTCACAATCGTTGGGATTTTGTTCCAGTGGTCAATTACCCTTTCTCAGAAAAATGCTGTTTCTCTGAAAAATACCCTTTCTCTGAAAAATCTGTACCTTATTTTTTTTGAATTCTCTTAACTTCTTTCCTATGAAAACTGGATTTTGCTGCTTGACTTCCTCAGCAGGCACAAGGAGCCTTTTATTTTCTCACAGATATTTCTTGTGATTGTTATTTTGTATTTTCACAGATCAGAAAAATGTCAGAAAAAATTCTGTACATTCAGAAACCCAGTTAGGCAGACATCTTTTGTACCCCAATATTCCTGTGCTAAGGATCTGATATAATAAAAATATGACATCTTAGAAAAGGGTTGATAGGATTAAATATAATTCATGGCTGAGATATCAATACTGGAGAAGAAAAGGTCTGTGATATATCCTGTACTTACCTTGTAGAAGTCATGGTTGCTCCGGTGTCTCTCAAAATATTATTTTCACCATTTCATTGAATGTGTCAAATATGCTTTAAATGGCTTGAGTGCTCTGTTATTTCTTTTCCCATAAACAATTCCGACGGAGTCATATGGCCAGATGATAACAAAGAGGTATCTGGTCCATTCCCTTATCCCTGGGCAGAATCAATAATTACTCTGAGCCTACATGATCTTCCTTCTACTTCCTTCTACTACTGAGAAGTTGAAATACAATCAACATATTATTTCCAGAATATGGAATGAAAATTACCAGGAAAAAAAAAAGTTTTCAAAAAACCTGAATCCTTTCTCACATGGTAGTGGAGAAAACTTAGAAACCAAGTAAGATCAGTGGAAGTCACTGTTGGTAAATCCTGCCTCAATGCATTTGTCTTGTTGATTTATGACTAATTATTGTTCCTCTTTTCTCCTTAGGGCTCTTCCTGCGATGATGGAGTGGGTCCGAGCTCAGAAGGCAGGAGAAAGTGGTGTGAATATTATCACTGCAGATTTTGTAGAACTTGGTGACTTTATCAGCACAGTCATAAAGCTCAACTATGTCCTGAGTGAAGGTGAAGATGACACTACTTGATAGTACTGTGATATATGTGTTGTTGCATTATTTAGCATTAAAAAAAAACAAAACCAAGATTGTATTCTAAAAGACTTATATTGTAAAACACTCATCTTCTTGTAACACACTGAGGTGTTTAGGGCTTTAGTGGGTGGGCATAAGGACAATGTTTTCATCATTTATGATCATTTTTCACATTTGTGTTTCATGTGAAGAGCAAAACTAAACATGTTTACAGTGTTTGACAAAAGAAGGCCATTTACAGGTTCTCCATGAGGTACCAAATGTGACTTATGTGTCTTCTATGGTTATGAGCAGTGCCAAGAAACTCATTGCAAGGGGATGTATATTGTCCTCTTCCTGCTCACAGCAGCATTCCCAACAGTGTGAGCCTGACACTGGGAGACTGAGGGCAATATATCTGGCATGAATATTTTAAGCTGCTACATTTCATCTCTTAGGTGGTTTGACCGATCGTATTTATCAATGAGCTACAGGTCTAAATGCCTTTGTGATGTGAATCCAAGGTCATGCTTTAACACATGCATAATCAGTGGACAGTAAACATGATGTGTTATGTATCATAATAAGTGGACAGTAAACATGATGTACTCTGTAGCTTGCACAGAGCACAGACTAAATCCTGCTTGCGTTTCATTCCTAAAATAGGGTTTTCCAATGTCTTTGCCTCAGGTCAAGCCAGCAGATAATGTGATACTGGCCTAACTCTGTAATCACAGAATCACAGAATGGCCTGAGTTGGAAGGGACCTTAAAGATCATCTAGTTCCAACACCCCTGCCATGGGCAGAACAATTTTCACTAGACCAGGATGCTCAGAGCTGCCTCCAGCATGGCTTTAAACACTTCAGAAATGGGGCATCCGCAGCTTCTCTTGGCAACATGTTCCAGTGCCTCATCACCCTCACAGTAAAGATTTTCTTCCTAATAGCTAATCTAAACCTGCTCTCAGTTTGAAACTCCCTTGTCCTGTCCCCACATGCTCTTGTAAAAAGTCCCTCTCCATCTGTCTTGTAGGCTCCCTTCAGGTACTGGAAGGCTGCAATTAGGTTGATCTTAATCCTTCTCTTCTCCAGGCTAAACAAGCCCAGCTCTCTCAGCCCTTTCTTATAGGAGAGATGCTCCATCCCTCTGATCAGCTTGGTGGCCTCTTCTGGACTTGCTCCAACAGATCAATGTCCCTCCTGTGCTGGGGACCCCTGAGCTGGGTGCAGTGCTCCAAGTGGTATCTCAGCAGAGCAGAATAGAGGGGCAGAATCACCTCTCTCAACCTACTGCCCACTTCTCTCTGCCCCTGCTGCTTTAGATGCAGCCCAGNGGCTGCTCTCGATCTGTTCATCCCCCAGTCTGTGTTGATAGCAGGTGTTGCCCTTACCCAGGTGCAGCAGCTTGAACTTGGTCTTGTTGGACCTCATGAGGTTCCCATGGGCCTGCTTCTGGAGTTTGTCCTGGTCCCTCTGAATGATATCCTGTCCTTTAGGTGTGTCAACAGCACTACTCAGCTTGGCGTCATCTGTAAACTTGCTGAGGCTGCATTCAATCTCTTCATCTGTATCATTAATGAAGATACTAAATAACACTAGTCATAATATGGACCCCAGACAAACAGCTGCAGGTTCATATTTTCCCTGGTTATAGCAGGAACACAGTTAGGCCAGCTTGAAGCACCACCTCTTCCAAGGATTTATCTTATGTAAGAGCCTGATCCAGTATCCACTGAATTTAATAGGGAAATGTCCTGTGTTTAGTAGGGATCAATCATAAGATCAGTAAGTTGTGTGCACTGCAAGATGTGCAGTATTTTGTCCCGTAGTGGAAACCTCATTTCTGCAGGACTGAAACTGCACTTAAAAAAAGATAGATACAGTCTAAGCCTCTCTTTAAGGCACCTATGAACAGAACACTTCTCCACTGATTACAAAAAATCAGTGCCAGTTTCATCAGTGAAAAACTTCTGTGGTAAAAAATGTAGTAGTTCAATTCGAGCTAATAGCAGTACTTTATAGTGTTTAAATTGTCTGTTGGATATAATACTGCATAACACAAGATTGAAAGTCTACTGAAGGACACTGTTCTAGCAACAGAATCACTGATCATCCTACTTTTAATGAAACACATACAAAAAATATAGGAAAAACATAGTGATTTATAATGTGAGAGCATTGCAACTGTATGACACCTAACTGGATAAAACGCAATCAGTCATATCTCCTGCACACATCAATACACAGGTACACAATTTTGGTCATTTGTGCAAAACCATAGATACTATGATGTCTTACAAGGAAAATGCTCTTTGAAACACTGCAGGGATTTATGGGATAGAACTAAGGTCAAGTTTCTGTTGATATTACCAGAACTTTTGGTTGAGTCCTTTGCTATTTTCTGTCAGATGATAATGACTACCGTCTCCCATCAGAGTTTAGAAAATCCAAAATGGTCTTATTTTGAACAGTTGAGCTACAGCGGTATTATAGAATTTTTGTTCGTTTTAGTTCAGTAATTGGAATAAAAAGAACACTTGCTGCTATTTTGTGCTAAGAGGATGCCTTGGAAAATGTGTGTGCACATGTCTGTGTAGTGTGAAAAAAAACATGTGACAAAAAGACATCCATGCACACTTGCGTAATGATACTTTTGGTTCTGGACAGGAATATTATAAATTTGTTTGAAAAAACATTCAGCTGTAATAAAGTCATGATGCCTCCTTTAGCAGCATTTTCTTCTGTGTAGGTTAGGACTGCAAGGGTCATCCTCAGTGAAATCTGTGATCTAAGCCAGTTAGGTTTTTTACAGCATTTAAACTTTATCCAGACTGCCCCAAAAATTTACGTAGGAGTCCTAGTTCATCTTTTCACTGGAACAAGGGATAGGACTTGAATGCTTTCACGCATAACTAAGCAAGATATGGGGTGGCTTGATACACTTTTTTTGGGTGTTTCCACAGGCTCTCCAAGTAAAATTTATGTAACAGACACATAAAATGAAACATGAAAATATTTTTTGAACCCACACATATGTGGGTGTCCTATACAGAAATATGAAAATCTTTGCTTATTTATTGGCAGTGTGGTGTGAAATGCTCTTTTCTATTTGTCATTTAGCTGGATTTGGTTGCTTCCACACTCTTCCTGTGATCCTTCAGCTGCTTAAATATAGCCAAAAGAGTTGATCTGTCCTTTTAACATAGTAAAGTGATCTGAAACCTTGGGTGGAGTAAAAATTACTTTTCTTTTTTTGTATTCTGGTTGAAATTCTGTTGCATCTGAGAGCATCAACACAAGGTTCCTGCTGGTCCCTGTGCTCAAATCAGGGCATCACACACCAGCTACACTAGGCTTTTCGCTTACACAGAGGTGTACTCAAGGCAAATGCTCTGCTGTATTTTAATAAAGTGTGTGTGTGTGTGTGCCTGTATATATGAATAAGTATAGAGCTATCTAGGGTTTGTTAGCATTATTATGAAATGTTTGCTTAGTGTCAGTTTTATTCTAATTGTCGTTTGGAAATAAATGAAAAAGAAAAGGAAAAAAAATCCTCTGACAAGAAACAATAGTAGACAAATTATATAGTTTCTCCATTGGTGGGGAAAAATACTAGCAAAATGTTAAATTCTGGTCAGAAAAAGTATGTTTTTGTTTTGCTGTCGATCTTTCTATTGGAGAAGCACAGCACTTTATGGTAGGAACAGGTAAACAAACTTGCCTTAAATACTAAAAGAAAAAAGTGCATGTGGGGATATACTATCCATGCTCTTCTGAAGATTTCATCTGTGAGGGCCCAAAACTCTAAGTACTGATAGAGGTGCACTCCCTGTTGATATTGTTTGGGGATCTTGCCAAAAAAGAACAAGCCAGAAAGCACTATGCAGCACAACTGGACCATTCAAGAGCCCAGTTTTGCCACCCATATGCAGCTAAAGCTCTCTTTGATTTCCACCAGAAACGTGCTTGCAAGGGTGGGTCAGATGTGTTATTCTGACCTTATTAATGTGGAGAGTTTCTTCATATGTATTATGAGGAACCTTGCATGGGAAATGACTGTAATCAGCCCATCAAGGAGAAATACCTGTCTACACTATTGATCTACATAAGCATCCACTTACTCAAACTGTCACATCACTGACTGCCAAAACATTTTTTTGCTTCCTATGCTCCTTTCCCCCCTTGCTGTGTTCATGATATACACATCAAGTACTGTTGTTTTCTGACATTTTTGTGTGATTACTTGATCCTTTCTTCTCAGACACACATGAAAAATGGTGACTGTGCTGCACACACAGAGTGTCTCAGCTGGTGTAAACCTACCTGGCTCCATTTTTCAGTTTACACATGCCGAGATGTCTTTGTTCAGTACTGATCTAACCTGCAGCAATCTGGACCAAACAGGAGGTGCTTCCTGGAGTCCAGTTCCTGCCTTGTTTGGTGAGGGGTAAATCAGAATGAGACCACAGGAGCCTGGTTTTAAAACTAGAGGATTATTTGCATTTTTTTTTGCTGTTGGATACTTTACTGGTTTTGTAAGTTTCAAATTTACAAACCATCTTTTAAATGTACACATATATGTATATATAAATATATATATTTTTTATATATATATATATACATGTGTGAGAGGGAATGTATGATCCTGTGTGCTGGGCTAAGTCTTTACTGATACAAATCTGGACCATTTCTGCTAACTTCAAAGTAGCTATTAAGCCTTTACCCTGAGATGAGAGGGAGCAGATAGTCTGTGTAGTAAGTATATGCTGTGTTGCAAAGGAAATTTAAAATTGTGGAGGTTCATTCCACAAAATAAAAAAGGCAGAGTGCCCTGAAAACACAGTTCCAGTGCTGTCTATCCTGAATTTAGTATATGAAGCACTACTTTTTAGAAACTGATTAGGCTATTTGGTGATTTCAAGAGGTCAGGTAACACCATTTTAAACTTATAAATTCTTTTTCAGTGAAGTAAAAGCTAATAGTGTATAATGTATTTGCCATATGTATTTGCTTCTGTGTTACATACAGTCAATGTTGTTCTGAATTGTATATGTTTACCCAATGATGAGGTTAAAATATGCTGTATAGTATGTACAATGTATTGATTACAAGTATGTTGGAGTTCAGTGGTCTATTTAGTTTTTACTGTACTGCTGTTTTGTAGGTATATGTGTGTATGGGAATATGGATTGTCTTCAGTGTACAAGGAAATAATAATTAATCCTAAAAGAAAAGGGCAGTTATGTAACCTGCCTTAATGCATTAGTATAATATTGTTAAATCTCATAATTATCAGTTCTGTTTCAGATGATACCAAGGGTTGTCCATACAGCTGACTCCCTCAATTTTTGGCACTAAAGAGTTACACTTGAAGTAACTTGGAGCTCACTTACATATTTGTACATTAAAAATAGGATGTTTGCCTGATCAACTGCCTTGATTGTACAAGGTGGCAAAGACATGGTTTCCAGTGTGTTACAGATCAAATCACTTCTGCGCACACACAATTCCCGCTGAAGTCAGTGGGAATTGTGATCATGTAATTGAGTGGCCTAAAATTCATCTTCTGGAATACAGTCATGATAGGAGGATGGGGATATCCTGGCTTTAAGGAAGTGCCTGGATGCTATGCAATACTGCTCATGTCCTGTGTTGGAACATAGCTTTAAATTTGCAGGAAAAGCTTTGAACACTGCTCCAGTGTAGGTTGGACTGTAAAAATCCTTATGTGAAAATTATAAATGTGATAGCCTGATCAGCCTGGCCTGGCCATGTACAGCATTCAGCTTTCAGGAGTCATGACAGCTTTAAAAAAAAGAAGCTATAATAATTTCCCTGTGGCTGGCAGGACCTACTTAGGAATCTCTACATTGCCTACAGCTATGACTCGTCTACCATTCCCACAGCAAGGTCTAGCTGTTGCTTCATGATTTCTTTCTAAGATGCCTCTGCATGAAGGCAAGTGGAATTATGAAAGATGTACTAACTAAATACACAGAGGGTCCACCTGGTGCCTGGCCGGTTGGAGTAGGCAAAGGGTGCTTGCCCTACAGCAGCACATTTGGTGTGCTATCAGCTTCAGTCAGACCCACATGAACAGTTACTGAGGGAAGACAGAAGTCTGATTTCAGTCCCTCTTCTGTTATCTTTGTCTAGTTAAAATGCAGCATCTTTGCACTTCTCTGCTCAATGCTCCTTATCTGAACTTCTGCATACACATCCCTCTACCTGCCAGCTGTGAATATTAGAAATTCATTAACCTCAGTACCCCGCAGTAGTCCACGGGGTCTTATAAGATGTTAAGTGTGGGGCTAAAAGATGACAGTGGACCTCATCTGGTGCCCCAGAATGGTTAATCTCCACACTATGATTTGGGCACACACATCCTCCTAGATGGACCTTTTGGCCAATGCATGTCTCCTAAGATGGAGCTACAATTACGGGGGTTTTTCTGCAGTGAGATGGCATGTACTAGCCTCTTCCTTCAGCCGTGGGTCCTAAAAATGTCAGATTGACTGGGAGAGATTCCTTGAGTAGCTGCAATTAATTTTGCTGCGAAGCTGAGAACTTTAAAGCAGGATCCTGAGGTTATGTGTAATTACTATTACTGAAAATAAAAATAGTGTTAAAACCACAGTTTTAAAAAGAAAAGGAAAAATTATCTGGGCTTGCCAGGACAGTTGTTAAGTTTTTGACTGCCTCAGTCATCAGTAGCTTTAGGATCATCTGGGTGATGATTATTAGGATGTTATTGCCACACTGCCTCCTGACGTTGTTCAGGGTCTCTGTACAGAAGCCTTATTATTCCCGATGAGCATTAATGTATTTGAATGACTTTTCTCCGTTTTGGTGGGAAAGACAATTGAGTAACACTGAGGACATGGAGCTCCCCGTGTGTCGTGCCCACAAAGGTTCACAGAGCTGCACCTTCTCGTTTTAGGATCTGTTCAGTGGTACTTTAATAAATGTTGTGTAAAAAATGCCTACAGTTCTCTATAGCAAATGTGAATTTTTATGACAAGAATGTGTATTTAGAGTTAAAAAAAAGTAATATAAAATCCAGTCTCTTTGTACACAGTGAAATATCTAATAAAACGCTGGTACCTGTATTCTTGGTTTATGGCTTCATTGTTTCATTTAAGACTTTATATGGAAGAGGCTTTTTAAGCACAGTTTTGGGGTTTGGGTTGGAGTTGTATGTTAGATCCAGGCTGTGCTCTTGTGTTAGGGGCATACATGGGTTGCCCTGTGAGGGCATTGCAGTGGGAGTGTTGTTTCTCCTTGGTTTCTGTGGGACCTTTCCATACCACGGCATTGTAATGTGCTGTTCATGCTGCCCAGGACACAGCAGGCTCTTGGCTGCCTCTTTCCCCAGTGCGACTCTCCGGGCCCAATTTGCCTGAAGTACCAAGGTGCAGGACTCAGCTGTGTAGCCTGCTCGAGCCCCTGCTGCTGACTCCTGCCATTGCTGGTATCTTGTGAGAAGGAGGGAGATAGAATGCAGGGATTGCACCTCTGAAATGCCAGTCTGTGCCGTTGTTCCCCTGGGCCCTCCCACCACTGCTGCCTGCAGCCACTGTAGGCACAGCTGAGCACTGTCCACCACTGAAGCAAACTAAAACCTGCTTACCTGCAGGTGTAGGTGGAGCAGACCACCTGTTACCCCAAGTCTGGCTCCAGGACATGCCAGCGAGTGAGTCCCTCGCATCATCTCTCTGGTGTCTCCTACGGGTTCAGGGACTTCCCTCAGTGGGGGACACAGGCAACTACCCACCATGCATCCAGGAGCATGGCCAGCAAGACTGAGCTTTGCAGTGTCCTGCAAAAGCAAAGTGTACTATGTTACAAGATAAAAGCCTTTTTGCCTGGCAACAGCTCAAAGTTTAAGGTTTGTATTGCTTTATCTTCCTAGCAAGGGCGGAAATGTTGTTTTCCAGGACGGACCTCTTTTGCTCACCTCTCCTACTGTGTCATGGCAAACCCAGCCTAAGTGCACTGCCTTCCTATGCTCTGTGGCCTCTCGGTTGGCCCAGGTGAAGCCAAGGAGCCAGGCACAGGCTGCCAGGGTTGCAGAAGAAGATACCATGAAAGATGAGCAAATGTCTCAATGACTCCCTGCAGAAACCCATGAATTAAATTTGCCATCTGCTTAAAACATCTCCCGACTTCTTCCTAACTCACAGGTACTTACCAACAGGAGCACGTGAGTTGCTCGGTACACAGCATGAATTTACATCGTTGCTAAGTGGTTACTGAACAATAAATATAGTCTTTAGTTTGGATCAGTATCAATAAACAAAGCTTCCATCTCTCCTTTAAAATGTTGGAAGTAATACCAAATTTTCATGTAGTCATTAATAGCTAGCAAACCTTCCTGGGAAGGAGGGCAGCTGGAATAAAATCTGCAGCTCCTGGGAGAGGGGGAGAATTTAACTCTAGTGCTTGTTGGGGGTGGCACAAATTGCAGCAGGAGCTGATCAGCTGCGAGGTACCCAAACACAGGGCTGCATTTACCAAGATGGCTCTCAGTGCTTTTACTCACACATCCAAAAATAAGTGTTGAGCCTGGAAGGGGCTGGAAGGGCAGGTCAGCAGGAAGATATGGACACAGAAACTTCCTGCAATCTTTGGAGACCCAGTTGTTCCATCAGCATTTCATAGCCTTTTACAGACTAATGTGCACCAAAGTCAATGCAAATATCTTCCCCATCTCTGGAATAAATTAATTGTGCAATCATCCAGTCAGTTCCTCCTGCAATACCCACCTGGTGTTCCTATCTTAGACAAAACACATTGAACATGAGAGATATTGGGAAGGGAGAGGGAGTATGTTAGGGAAGGGAAGATACACTTGACATGACTATCTTTCATCTCTATCACAGTCACACAGATTCAGGCCAGCCTGAAAGTATGGCTTGAAAGACATACCCAAGCACGTGTACCTCCAAATAAGAATATCTGAGCCAGATGAAGCCTAGCAGATGAAGCAGACTAGAAAAAAATGATCTGCAGGCAGGTAGGATTTGCGGGGCTTCTGGAGAGCCATTGTTCCCTCACAGGCATTCTGATTAAAAGGAAGAGCTTTAAAAAACTCCTGCCTGATTTACATGATGCACACTGTTTTTTGTCTATGTAGATTCATTCTCTTTTCTGGTTTTTGTACAGTTTGCATGGCTGAGGAAGCATCACCCTCTTTAGCAAAACTATTATCTGAAAAAACCACTTCTATTCCCTGAGTAGCCATCACATTTCTGAAACTTGTATGGTTTTCAAGGAAGAGTTGAAGGGCATGAGCTGGGATGTGGGTTCAATGTGTACACATGGATGAAACAGCCAGAATAGATCTTACCTTGAAGTACAAAAGTCTATTATTAGTCAATGGTCTAAGTCCTCTGGCTTTGCTTTTCTAGTAACTCATGAACATAGAAACCATCCCTCAGCTTGCATTCCAATCCAGGAGGACAGAGTTACTGTATAATACCTGAATGAATTGCTTACTTCTGAGCATTCAAGACCTGCCTGTCTGATGCAGATCTGACCTGGTGCAGCCAAGAGCACAGACACCAGCCAGTGTTTAGCACTTTCATCTTGCTATACTCATCATCCTGGCAGTCTTCTGACCAGAGTCATCAAAGATCTTGCAAAAGGTTTTAGAGGGTTGGTTTCTTGTTAACAAATCAGCACATTGTTTCCCTGCAGTAACGGGAAGATTTGCCCATGTTCATTAAACACTTTGCCCAAAATCTGAGCAAACCCCTTTTTCATGTATCAAGTATCAAGTGCCTGTAAACCCATAAAATTCACCTCTGCTTTTCCCCCAGTTACAGCATTGAAAAATAGAAAGCATGAAAAGTTTTCAGAAATAAGACATACTGGGTATACTTTTACACACTTTGAGCCTTGCAGCTCATATAGACTTGCTGGAAGCTCCCAAAGTGGCCAATACATTTTAATAATCCCCTTGGGATTGCTTCAAGAGTAAGTGTCTGGTTTTATATTTTAACTGAAATTAAATATGCAATTAACAGTGAACACAGTGAATGTCTGTAGTCGATTTTCCAGGCTATTGAGAAATGTGTATTTGTCATATGTTTACCTTTTGAATCTCTATTGACTGTTACCATCAGCACTGAAACAAACTGCAAATAATGGAGGAATAGAATTCATTTGCTTTGGTGGTCAAAAACAGGATCATGAAGAAAGAAAAGGGGACAAACCAGAGCACAGCATTATGTGTTCATTTGGGCAGCATCTGCATTTCAGTACTGAGTGCAGTTTGATTAGACAGTATTAGGGAGCATGTGGCAGACCTGAAATAGACTCAGTAAGGGCAACAAGGATGAACAAAGCTGAACAAAGCTGAACAAAGGAAGTTACTAAACTGTGAATAGTTTGATGCTGAGACAGTGGTTAGGAACAGTTGTTTCATAACAGAAAGAACAAATTATTACTTTTGATGGTAAATAAAGGGTAATCTTTCACACAAATCAAAATCTGATAGCACTTGTCTAGTGATGAATAGGACAAAAGCTGGTTCAAGTTATATGGATGTGCAGGCAAGCTGTGCTTGGATAGCTCCCTCTAGAGAACTCTGTGGATTTGTTATTATAGGGTCACAGAATAATTCAGGTTCTTTTATTTCCATATTTAATCCTTCTTAAAACCCTTGGCTAGACAGGACTATTAGGTACTGAAAATATTTTCTTGGAGAAGATCTTGCTATGTCTTCATTGATCTATTTGATGTACTGATTTTCATAAGACTGCCTAGAGATTCACACAGTCCACATTTGTGTAACAGTAGTTTTGTGGTTTAAAGATTTGAGCATATCATTTAGGGCAGAGTGGAGAGCCACGAGCACATTATTAGCTGTAGTCACGGCTTGTCTCAGGGCCTGGTATCAAACTGACCTGCATGCCTTGTCTCCACAGTCCAATTTGACAAGCTATTGTGTCTTCATGCTCCATGTTCAATGAAATAAGGAGCACAACAGTCTTTTCCAGATGAAAAGCAAACTTCTACATTGAATGTTTTGGGATGATTAACTACATAGTTATACAAACAGGTAATCATACCCACAATTCATGGACTTGCACAAAATAACAACGCTGCAATTAATCAAACCTTTCAGAGATGAGTTTGTCGTCTACTTGAATTACTGCATTGCTAAAGCTCTAATATGGTCAGATCAGGAGCTTTTTTTGTAATATGAGCATTATTACTCTGTACATCTGTTTGTGCAGACAACATAGTCTGCAAGAAAATCAGGTAATCTGTATTCTCCTTACTAAAACAGTTAAATTTGCAAGCTAAACTTGGCTGAAACCTTTTGTACATCTGCATAATTAGTCTGTGTGTGGCTGGGAAGGGAGGAGGAAGCTTTCAAAAAGCTTCTTGTGAAATCTGACAGCACCAAGGTAAGAAACTGACCATGTAATCTGCACATTGGGATTTCAAGCTTGCGAAGTTAAAGTTGAAACGGAGGTAAGGGGTAGGGCCCTTAGCTGTCCCCTCTTTGAAAAGCATCAAGGCCAAGCTTGTGTATGTCAAAGCTAGTGAAAATTAATGGGGGCTATTATACCACATTTTGCCAACAAGTGCTGAAGTACACTTGCTGTTTCAGCAAGGACTAAAGCTTGTTGCTTTTATTGCAGAAGAGGAGCACGAACCACCCAGGTTTGTTGGGTACCAACCATTAGAGAGTACTTAAGATAACATAAATTTAGGCTTTTGGGTTTTATTGGCAATAATTGATTAAGAGCTGGTGCCTCTGTCCAGAGGAAAGCACACCAGGTAGGATCTCAGATTTCTAAAGGTTCAACTAAATGGTTCTGGTATTATAAAATTTGGCTGCAGTTTAGCCTGATTAGGACAAATTGATGATTTAAAACCAGAAATAGGAGCAGCTGAAAGCAAATGCAACCCTACCCTACCTGGGCTGTTAGCTGGTGAAAGGAATAAACACAGCTGCTGCTGCTGCTGCTGCTGCTGCTCTCAAATGTCTGTCATTTTCCCTCTGCCTTTTTTTTTTTTCTTTTAAATAAAGCCTGAGTTCTAAATTAGAGTTTGCTAAAAGGACTTGACAAAGAGAAATGTAAATTAACAATTTATGGTGAAGCTGTTTTTCAGCTTTCAGGGCTGTTCTTTCTGTGCATTGAAAACATCAGTTGTGCAGAGGCTGCAGTTAACAAATATATGTAAAGTGTGTTAATTTGTCTGTAATCATGAAGTTTGTCACAGTAGAGCTCTGAGGAGCTTCTCCTCTGAGGAGCTCTTCTCTTTCTGCAAACAAGATTTAATTTTATTATTTGATTAAATAAATGCAACTTTTAGAGTAGAAAAGAAGCTTAATTGAAAAGACCAAATTACTGATACTGAGAACTTGTACATATATTACTAGATTATTCAGGGAACCTCCTGTTATTTTTTTAATTGGCCCTTTTTCCCAGACATTCAGAAAAAAATCTCTTGACCTTTGAGAAGAATTAAATAAGTAGCTTAGAGAACTATGCTGACAATTTTTGTGATAGCTTTTAGTCCCATAGCATTGAATACAACAATAGAGAATTGGACTGGAATGTCTCACTTTTCATATTAAACCAAATGTTTGAGCTGCTACTGCTATAAAGTGTTCTTTTTTTCTGTTTCTTGGGCATGGTGGACAAAACAGGACAAAACTCTTATGCTGTTACCAGTGGTGTTTAATGGCAATGTCCAGCAGCTCCTATTATAGCCTTTGAGCATCAATTAGATGAGGAGAGTGAAAGGAAGTGGGTCAGTGGAATTTCTTAGAAGCAAAATATCAGTGGTAAGTTTAGTTCCCCTGTGTCTTATGGGGCCCAGGGCATACCCGTAAATGGTTTGCTAATAAACATACACAACATTTATTTACAGGTTTGCACAAGGTTTCTCCTACTTAAAGGTGAGCGGTAAATACTGTAACTTGCATGATCTGAGTGCTATTTTGATGCATTGAGAATTTATCACACTGAGTTGCAAGAACTTTGTCAATTTTTTGAAGAACTGTGTAAAGGAGCTGAACCAAACTATGTTTACAAAGATCTGTCATACATCTATGTATATTTATTTTTTATTATTTTTATTGTTTAAGAAAGAAAAGAAACAGTAATTCTGCCCTGTAAACATAGTGCATTCATAAGTGTGAGCACATTCACATGAGTATACATTTATAGAAGAGAGTCAATCTCTCCAAAGAGAGATTTATAATATACAAGCTTATCTATTGATTTGGGATTGGGCTTCTTTCCTTTTTGAAGTTTGTTTCCAGAAACATATGTTTTTTCAACACCAACTTTCTGTTTTCTCTCATGTTAGACAAATATTTTGTGGTGCAAGATCACTTGGCTTCAGCCCCAGGCAGTTTCCCAGGAACAAATGTATGTGTCAGTTGGTCTGAAGCTCTTCCATTCTCTCCTCTTGGGGCTCTTTTATGCTGCATAGAACACTTAAATACCAGTAGATGTGGAAAATACAGTATCTTGATTCAAGTGAATACTCCCCTAATAATTGGATAAGATGGAGGGGAACAAAATGGTTTGGGAACTTTTCTGTTGCTATATTTGTGATTATAAAGGGCATGGGTAGCTTCAGAAGAGTAAAGGAGAAGACAAAACATGTCTGTCGCCTGTTTTTTCTAATGCTTCTTTCCTTGAATTGCTGTACAAAACCTGTGTGGCAGATGGTTCAGAGCACATCCAAACAGAAAATCCTCTTTCTGAGTAAAAGCAGATGTAGATTCTGCCTGTGTTATGTGTAGCTGCATATGTGCAGCTGTTTGGGGGTCAGGTGCCATCTTTTAACATGTAACTATCTTGTGCTTGCCTCTTACAGTATTTCTGGTGCAGGCATGAGCCTGCGGTTTTGCTCTCTTTTGCCTCTTTCTCACTGTATTTGCTCCTCTACCGCAGAGCTTACCTGACATTTAGTGGATAGGTAAGATGGATGCTCTAATTTGCAAGTACTTCATATTTATGTGAACTATCTATGGCAGAAGTATAAAGCCTTGGGAATGGGAGCTTCTTTGTGGATCTAGAAGGCAGGTGAGGACAGTGGTGGTGGAGTCTTGGGGTTTGGCATGCGCCCAGCTGCCCAAGGGAGAGCAGGAACAGCTTTCCCATGTGCTGGGAAAGGCAACATCTGCTACATTATGTTGCAAAGGATATTCCATTTTAAAGTACAGTATGACTATCAGTTTGTCTATCTTCAAGTTGTTCTCAAACAACAGCATTTTCTTTGGCTGACTGTTGTATCTAAGCTGTGTCATTTGAGATCCTATTACCTACACTTTTTGTGCTAGATGGAGATAACTCTTTAATTTCTTCACTGTATCTCAAAGTTTGTCTTCAAAGGTGCAGCTGACTCTCCTGTCTGGCTTAACACCTTTCTGATAGTTTCCTGACATGTCAGGATATAAGCATGGCTCCATAACAAATCCAGGTGCCTCTGTGTTGCAGCTGTGTGTCCTGATGGCAGATAGAATACTTTCTTTAAAACACTGTCTCCAAACTACACTAATCCTTTTGCTTTGAAGGTGATGAACCGTGCAATTCTGAGCATATTTGTGTGTTGCTGAAAAAAAGAAGAATTTTCAGGAAATTCAGGAAGGACATCTGACTCTCAAATGAGCTCGTTCTCCAGACCAGACCTGGGGCTTGGGTAAGTCTCAGCCTTTAAGGACCCACTTCTTGGTTATTATAAATCCATGTGGTCCAGTTGCAGTCCCTAAAGCAGAATATGTACTAGCTTATTGCCTGGGTCTCATCTATGCTTATGTCTCACTTCTGTTTCATCACACTGAATCCATCTTCCTGGGAATCATCAACGGTTCAAAATACTTCCAGGCAGACTGACTGCAAATCCCAGAGAGAGATTTTTGCATTGATATAGAGAGTTTTATAGGAATTTTGCAGTGGCCAAATGTGAACTAAGAGGTGCCCCAGGCACCTCTTTTGGTTCTTCTCTTTTCAACTGAAAGCCTAGCATGGAGATTTTTTTAGTAGGGTGAAGGAAAAAGAAACATCTACTTTAAGGACCTTGTTCTCTTCTTCCCATCCCCTCACTGCCTGAAAATGTGTTTGTCAAACCTAAACACACTGATTTTTTCATAGGATTTAGAGGATCTGAGTTTCGTCAGTCTGTGATAATTCCTTTCACAGTATTGCTCAATGATCAAATCAGGTGAAAAAGGGCTTTTGAAAAACAAACAAAGAATGTGTATTTTGGGCAGCTGTGAGGCTGTGGACACGAGTGCCACCAGCCAAACATTGATACGTGTTTGTGTGGTACTTTGAACAAATCAAGACCTAAATCAAGATACATTGCTGCTTTACAACAGTGTAGCAACCTATAAAATCCTACATTAAGGAGCCAAACACAATACATGCTTGCTTTGTCCTGAAGTCCTTAAGTGTTGCCCTGCAAATGCTCACTGTATTATTTCCAATGCCGACCACTGTTAAGGATGGCATGACTTGTCTTGTAAGTCTCTGCTGCTTGATTCAGCAGTGTTGTGACCTAAAAGTTATATTGCCATGACACACAAAACACAGTAATTTTTACACTGATCCGTATATTCCAATCGTATGTTAGCCCTGGACTTAGCACTGAATACTAAAACACTAAGTAGCAGTGTTTCTTCCCCTCACAAGGAGTGATGGTGGGGCTGCAAATCATGCTCCTGAATACACATAACAAGGTTCTGCTGTGACTTATTACATACCTGGCTTTCACAGTTATCCCTGAGGACTTGAAAAACATCAGTTATTGCTCATATTTGTAAATTCTTACATGAATAGTGCACTGAGATTTCAAGTGATATTTAAAAAATTAATTCAATATTATAGAAGCACCTCTTCAGCATTCTTGTCTTGTGTTAGGAAAAAAACAGTAAACCTGGCTATAACAAACATGGATGCCTGCTCAAGACATTATTTGTATTAGTAAGTTGTGATTTCTTTTGGAAGAATGTTCAGTACAAGTTCCCTCTTGTACAGCGCTATGCTGAATATGTCCTACAAATCCACCACATGTAGTTTTGGTATTATTAGGCTTTATTTAATTTAGTAGTCCTAAAACTGCTTCTGGATCACACCATCTTTCATTTTAGGCAGACTGTGAGGATTCTAGAAATGGGCAGTCTGCTATGAGGTATCGGCTGGTTCATGTTTAATTAGATAGTGCAAAGTCTGGGTAACTTATTTTTCTTGAGGCAATGGATCCTTCCTTTCCTCAACGATTCTAGTTCTCCTACCACGCTTTTATAGTCAAATTCCTGTCAGTAAAACTGAATCTCACCTTGTTCATTTATAAGAAAAGTGAAACTGAGTTAATGGGATGATACAGCCCACCTTTATTTAAGTATCTTATTCAAAAACAATTAAAATGTCTTGGTCATACAGAACATGATCCTCTTTGTTATCATGCCCTTCTCCAAATTTACAGCTCTACTTGCTCTACTAATCCGTCCTCTGCATACTCACCTTCTGTTACACTCATTGAGTCTGACAGAGAAGCTTCTCACTTGATTTGGTTTTAATTTTCTTTAATAATTAAGAAAAAATCCAACCACTATGATCACAAAGTATCTCAACCATTTCAAAATGAAGACTCCTTTACTGTTCTTCCTGGTGCCTGTTTATGACCTTGCTTGAAGTATGACCTTTGCTAATCTTTGTCTGAAGGAATAGTCTGTTTATACCTAGCGATGGAGCTAACTATGGCTATAGCGTTGCAATTGCACTGTTTCTATGCAAAATTCAGGTCACTGGCCATTTTCTTACCTCTGCAGAGCAAATTTGACACTGCAGTGTCAGTTGAACATCATTGACTTAAATTGCCTTTGGTGAAATGAAAGGTGTTTTGCATGACCTTCTTGCTCAGGGTGAGCAGCGGAAAAAAAAAAAGGAAAATGTATGATATATGTTGACTCATTTTTGTCTACAGGTTCCCTTAGGCTAAATTACTCCAGTGATGCAGTAAGCTTTCTTCATCATTCTTAGGGGTGCTGCTGAACCTCTCTCATTATGACTGTCTTTACAGGGCAAAGGTGGTGCTGAGCAAGTGTTAATGCAATGGCACCTGGCAATTGCAATATGCTGATGCTGCAATAAGCGTTCAGCTCGTTCCAGGTTCTTTCATGAAGACTGGCTTCAAGCACTGAAATGGGAACTTGTGTAACCAAAACCATGATCTTGGAAGATCCCTTTCATAGTCAATACAACTTACATGCAGCTTGTGGTGCCTCAGTGGAAAGAGATATGAGGGCAGTCTGGAGCAGCCTGTGGAGGAGAAACCATAGTAAGGGCACTCCAGAGTGCTGCCAAACTTCTGTACAAACAAGATGGGTGAGTGGATATGGGGATGGATGGATGGATGAATGGAGAGAAGGAGACCCATGAAGGATAGTGGTAGCAGGTCATTGCTGCATTATAAATTGACAAGGAAAGACGAGTGTCTGCTGTGGTAGTCATGTACCGGGAATGTATACAGCAGCTGGGAGCAGGGCTGTCCATGCGCAAGAACTGGGAATAGGCAGATTTAGTGGAGGAAGTGTGGGTGGAAAAGCAAGCCTCAAAGTGCCTGCAGTTAGCAATATTGATGCACCAGTGGCCCGAGTGTGCTCTTAGTCATGAGACCTCCTTCCTGTGCAGTTAAATCCTGGAGCGTGCTGTGGGCTGGCATCTTCACCAGCTGCCCCCATCAGCAGCCTCCTCTCGTTCTGCATTTCTGCAGCTCACAAGCACAGAAGTAAACCCCTCCTGGTAGATTCCCTGCTTCTGCACAGCACTGAATTCTCTCTCTCCAGTGAGAGTTCCTACAGCTGCAGGGAGCAAAGAGGGGAGGCCAGGCTGTTCGGCAAAGTATGACGAGAAGCAGACCTGGCTGTCAGTGATGCCTTTATCCAAGAAAATTAATAACCTGAAGATTGTGTAGGGGGATATAGAGATGAACAATAGGCGATATAGAGGTGAACAAATCTTTTTTTAAGTAGGTGAAAAAAGAACCTGAGTATAAAAATAGGTGAGGAAAAGAGCATGAAAAGTGAGTGACTTGGTACAATCCATAGAAAAGGAGTTATGAGACTGGGTATTGTAATTTCGAGTTCCTAACCTTGTATTTGATTGTCTGGACAATGCTTTCCTCTGCTATCCTATCTTGAATTTCATTAATTTAATTACTTCAATGGGAGTAGGAGCAAGACCTTAGACTGGGATTTTCAAGGAGAGTTGAGGGAGTCAGATACTTATGGCTGGTTCCCAGAGTGATTTTTTTAGTTTTGAAACCTTTTGGAAAGCCAAGATTTCAGTTGCTGGTAAATTGTGGCTTAGGGGATTTTAAGTTCCTTTATTCATCTCCTGCTTGCTAAGCGGGAGGTCAGAAGAGCTATGTGGACCATTGTAGAGCTGTCAGTTGATTGCTGTGTTTGTTGGCCATTGCACATAACTTCTGAGTTCCTTCAATAGTATGTGCATGTGCTTTCTACAGTACATTTTTAAGACAATTAAAAATAAATATAAAACTGAGAATTGTGAGACAGGTAGATTTACAAAAAAAATCACAGTATGACCTACTGGATCCACCTCTTGAACACCTCAAAATATGTTAATACAGTAAGGCTGAAGATCATAAACTCACAAATGACTAACTGAGGACGTACTGACACCTTGGGCAGAGGAAGTGGTAGCCTGTGACTGCACGGAGATACAAATTTGGCTCAAGCAAGGGGCTGGTTTGCCTTCTTCAACAGTCTAACTGTGTGGGTTTCCACCCATCCTCTGTTACAGAGGAATTAATGGGAGTAGATCATGTAGGTAGATAACATAGTCTTCGAGTTGTCAAGAACCATCCTGGGAGGTGAATCAGCTGACTAGGGGGCGGAGACTACTTGTCAGAGCGGGATTTCAACAGCTGCCAGGAGCACCAGTGACCTGGAGCGCGGTGAACAGGAGTGGGCAAAGAGGGATGGCAGTTAGCGAGGCAGTTTGCGCAGGCAGGGCAAGCATGAGGGGCACGGCCACCTCCCAGCTCTCTCAGGTGAGACTTGAGTTTCTTTTTTTCTTTTCTTTCGCCTTGTTTTGGAAGCAATGGTTTCCAAGAAAGTGAAAGTCTTTGCTGCTGTTATCAAGAAGGACACCAAGATGGACGCAGCTGTTCAGGTCACTGGCTGCACAGAGTGTTTGAGCCTGGCATTAGTACCTGAGGACGGTGTGAGTGGTGTCTTTCCCCGTTGTGAGCAGGTGAATGATTTGCTGTACCTGGTGGCAGAGCTAAAGGAAGAGNGCCCTGCCCCTCCTGCCATCAGGCAAATGGAACAAACCAAGTAAATGTGGGGGGAAATGGAAAGAGGTCCCTGATCAGAGAGGTAAAAGAATCCCCTCCCGACCCCCATCACCTCCCTGTGTGCCCTTAAATAACAGGTACGAGGCCCTGGACCCAGAGAATCAGGTAGGGAACGGAGGATTTGTTTGGAGAGTCTCCTGGTTGCACCCTGTCTACCAGACGGATTACAACTGCAGCTACAAAGAAAAAAAGAAGGATAGTTGTAACCGGTGACTCCCTTTCGAGGGGAACTGAAGGCCCTATACGTCAACCGGACCCATCCCACAGGGAGGTCTGCTGCCTTCCAGGGGCCCGGGTGAGGGATATTATTAGGAGACTACCTGAGGTAATTCGACCCTCAGATTATTATCCACTCCTGGTAGTTCAGGCTGGCAGCGACGACATTAATGGAAGAAGCACCAAGGCAATTAAAAAGGATTTCAAGGCGCTGGGTTGATGAGTTAATGGGACAGGAGCACAGGTGGTGTTCACCTCAGTTCCTGCAGTAGTGGAGATGAATGAGGAGATGAGTAGGAAAGCCCATCTCATCAACAGGCCACTAAAGGATTGGTACCACTGGCA
>VYXB01001741.1:105055-161010 GCA_013397135.1 Pachyramphus minor | reverse complement strand
CTGTGCTGAGGAGCCAGAGCTGGCTCTTCCAGACGCCCCCCAAAGATCCCACAGGCCTTCAGAATCCTGCTTTTTAGTCCTGCCTAAGCGTGGCACAAGCTTTGCTGGTGTGGGGCTGCTCTGGCAGTGCCACAGGTGGAGTTTGGCACTAAAAGAAGCAGAATTACTTCAGAAATGTCTGGAAAATGTGGAAATGACCATTGAATCCTTCAGCTACACTGAAGCTCAGTTGAACTCTTGCCCCTCACTGCTGAAGGTTCGTCAGTCACTCCTTAGCAACCTCAATGTACTTCACCCCATGGTTGTGTTGTCCCAAAACTGAGGGTTAGTTTTGGACACTTGAGGGATGTGTGTCACTATCAAAGAAAGCACAGATGTAAACCTTTGCAAAACTGTCACCCTTTGAACCCGAAAAGATATTTTTGAATGTGGTTGTAAACAAACAAACACAGAAAATTGCGTGTTGAAAAGATCCAGAACAAACAGTTTTCAAGCAGACTCTTATTTTGAGTTTTTGGTGGTGCTGTCTGGAGGAGTCAGATTGACTCCAGGTTTTTTGGAAGTGCCTTGCTGAAGATTCTGCCCTCAAAGTGGTCTTCATGGTAGAATGGTACTTCCCAGGGTAATATTTTGGTCTGTGCCTCAGTAAAGACACATTGACTTCATTTTCATCTCAGGAAATTATGGCATTGCTTCCAAGGGGAATTAAATCTCCTTGATTTGAACTTTCTGCTGAATTTGAGTTTGGTTAATTAGCTTAATTTCATTTAGTAAAATGCATTATTCCTAATTTCCTGTCCTAACACACAATGCAGAGTTCACATGACAATACATAAAGAGTTGTATTACATATACAGGTGGATGTGCTTTTGGAGCCCTCAAGGTGGAAAATAATACATATATAAACATATATTTAAACAGAATGATATCAATAATTAATAACAATTATAGCAAATGTTTATACTTATCATTTTCCAATTTTTATTTCTCATGGAAGGTATATTTGCTCCCAGAGTGGGGAAACTCTAAAAATAGATAAAGGTTTGTTTTCACTGACCAAACTTGTGATTGGTTTTTCTGATAAGGTAATACTGTAAATAAAATAATGAACATAAAAATGAATAATATAATCTAATGATCCCAATCTGGTTTTGATTCATCAGCAGTGATACTTAATGTTGATATTTCTGTATTTGACATCACGGTTTCTTGGCTCCAGCTTTATTAATTTATATCCCAAGAGTTTGCCTGATGTTGGAAGGTGTGGTGGCTTCAAGGGTTGGAGATTGTCGCTCAGAGCAGCTTCTTTTGCTGCCCTCACTCTACATCAAGAAGAAAATGTGAATATATGATGGCCTAAACTGGCTTTTCTGGCTTTCAGGAAATTAAAAGAGGGAAAATGTCTAGTTTTTAGTATATTGACCTGATTGTACCTTCAACAAAAATAACCCAAAGCACAGAACAAGCAGCTACTTCTGCACAAACATCTCAGAAGTTGTGCTGCTAATTATGACATTGTTTGATGCCCTCCCCTCATCAGTCATGCAGCAGGAGACCCTACCCAAACAGAGCAAACCAGAGCACTTTAAACTGGTAAAAGGGCCCACCCACCCAGTGCCAGGAAATCACCTCAGTCCTGGACGGCTCCAGTGGATTTTCAAACCACTGCCTTTGGTTTCTCTCTTCGTGCAGGCTCCAAGGGTTTGAGGCAATGACAGATTTGATTTTTATCCTAAATTCTGGCAGCCCAAGCAGCCTGAGGGGGAATTCCCTCCAGAGGAGGCTGGTAATGGCTGAGAGGAGGATGTGGCCAGTGTTGGAGCAGCAAAGGACACCCCAGAGAGCCGTGTGGGTGTGCAGGGGGGAAGATGAGGTGGGGAAAGAAGGGTTAAGCAATGAAAGAGTGAGAGGTTTAAGACAACAAAGCTGCATTTGCTGCACTGGGGAAGTGTTCTGTCATTTGATCTCTGTAGGTGGGTTTTGGTGAGACATTTTTTTGTTCTTCCACTACTTGCCAATCATTTCCCTGGAAAACATGGTGTTCAGCAAACCTGAAAATATCCACCTCCCTGTGGGATGTCAAGTTCCCTCAGCTGCAATTCAGGGATTTCAAGGTGGTTTCAGCTCATAAACAGCAATTTCCTCGTTGTCTCACCTGAAGGTGATGCAGATGTTTGAAATCTCGGTGACTGCTGTACATACCAGGAACACTAAACATTTCATCTTGATTCCTCTCCATCTACTTCCTGGAAAATTTGGAAGCCTTGCACTTACCACTTCAAGTTCTCTGCCAAGTTCTTTTCAATTTTTTCTTTTTTTCTTTTATTTTTTTCCTGCTCCATTTTTGTCTCACACGTTTATTATATGGTGACAAATGCAGTTTTCTTCTGCCACCACATAATAGATGTGTGAAACACACACACATGTTCTAGTAAGAGACTGCTCTTTATTTCCTGGCTCCAGTTGCAAACCATGAGTCAGGGTTGGAAAGGTTGTACCTCTGGCAGAGCTGTGTGATCCAAACCCTCAAACTTCCCTGGGTTTTGCTGCAGTCGTGGGGAAAAATGGCAAATCTCATTCTTATATCTCTATATTTTTATATTCTTATACTTCTTATATTTCTATATCAGTGTTTTCTCCCCAAGCACATCGTTCCTTCATTTGATAATCACCATTCCCTTGTATTGATTATATTTACTCATTTCAGACATTGATGTTGTTATTGACATGAAAAAACACCCTCAGCTTCTAAAACAAACATACCAGCACTCAGATTATGGGAAACACAGCAATTTTAGAGGTAAAATATCCTCCTGTTACTCTGGTTTTAATACAAAGAACAAACATTACTTCATGAGTCCGTTTGCTGCAAATTCCAAACACTATTTTCTCTGCATCAAGTGATTGCTGATGTTGTGCCGTGTAATTGTAGGTAAGGACCAAGCAGCATCTCCACGAGACTCCTGTGACACCACATGCCTTATTTATATATATCCCTTATATTTATATATATATCCCTTATATTTATGTATATCCCAGCTTTCATTGTTCTGTACATTCCTGGGGGGTGTGTGGGGGAGCCTCAGTGAAACACAAAATCAGACAGATCCTTTGTGAGCTAAAGTGGAACAAGCCCCACGTTACAAATTAAAACAAAACCAAGCAAACAAGCAAGAGAAAAAAAAAAAAAGAGACAACCAAACACATCATCACTTCCTGCTGGATCCAAACAGTCTGGGAATGCCACGTGGCAGGCAGTTATTCTGGAGTTATCCACGGGGGACTGGAAGCAGCAGGGCTATGGTGCTTCCATGTTAATCATAAATAGAATTTTGTATTGAATTTTGATTTTTTTTTGACTAAACAATTTCATATCACAAGGTCCTAGTGGTTGAGTTGCTCCTGCAATAGAATGACCCAGCTCACCGGGTGACACGCTGTGAAAGATTTAGAAAATGAGAAATGCCATCCCATTTTCCAAACTGAGCAGGAACAACACTAATCTCATCAGGTAAAATGGAACAGACAATCAAACTGGGCATGCTTTTAATTTTGGAGCTAACCAGATAACAGGTGCCTTTTTCAAATGGAATGACTACTGAAGAGATTCCTTTAAAGTGAAGCAAAACCCCACTGATTTTCCTTGCTAAAATGAAAGCATTTACCTTATACAAAGTATAAGAAATGTTACCTGTTGCCTCCACCATTCCTTCTAGGATTACAACAATTTCTAGCTCCTCTTTGGGCAACTGGGCTTTGGAAATCTCCCAGAAAGGACTCTGCTGGTTAATCTCATGGCTGATGATCAGTGGTGAAACCAAAAAGAGACGATCATCCCCTGTGTAATAACCTACGTTGATATCTGTCTGGTTGAGTGGTATAAATTCCCCCTCCTTTGTCTGTTTGGATTTGATCAACTTGGCTCGTATTGATGCCTCTACAATGTGGGAATTCCTAAGGTCTCCTACTCGGAACATCAGACACAGCTTCCCATCCCGCATGGAAATGACTGCGTTTGTGGAGAACACCAAGGTTTCTGCCCTCTTCTTGGGTTGGGATATTTTCACAAACATGCAGCCAACCATGAAGGCGTTGACGATAGAACCTAAAACCGACTGCACTAAGAGCAGGATAATCCCCTCGGGACACTTGTCCGTGATGACCCGGTAACCATACCCAATGGTGGTTTCGGTCTCGATTGAGAATAAAAAGGCTGAGACAAACCCATTGAGGTTGCTGACGCAGGGGGTCCACGTGCTGTCCCCTATGTGATCCATATCTCCTCTCATGTAGGCAATCAGCCACCAGATCATTCCAAAGAACAGCCAGGTCACAGTGTAAACCATGACAAAGATCAACAGGTTGAACCTCCACTTGAGATCCACCAAGGTGGTGAAGATGTCAGTCAAGTAACGGTAGGTCTCTCTGACATTCCCGTGGTGGACGTTGCATTTCCCATCTTTCCTAACGTACCTCTGGATTCTTCTCTTGGCGCATTCTTTGCTTATGTTTTTTGGCAGATCCTCTCTAGCTTGTTTGGGCAACTTTGGTTGATGAATAGTGACAGGGCTCTCTATGTCCTGCTCCATTGAGTCTTCTTCCAGGACGTTGGCTGCCATGGAAAACAAACAAACAAGGAAAAAACAGGCATTATTTTTCCTTATTATTTCTCTAAGTCGATACACAACTTCTTCCCGTGTTTTTACAGGCACGGAATTGCCATTAATCAACAAAATTGTCCCCATTTTTCTTTTCTAACCTGTCAGATGCACAACACAAATGACGTCAAACGTCCTCAATTTATCGCCGAACAGAAACACAATGAAGGCAAACTCTTGTTTCCTATCTATCAGCTCATCCTGGTGTTTAAATTCCATCCATCCATATTTAAATGCTGCAAGAATTAAGCACATGTCCCTCCCCCCCTCTGAGGTTTAATGAATGAGGTTTCTTATGCACCAAGAAAGATCCGAGGGAGATAACGGATAGAAATGAGGCAATGGATTCACTTGGGGGTGAGCAGAGAAAATGAGCCATTGTTGAGCTATTTTTTGCACCAATTGCATTGCTGAGGGGAAAGTATTAAATAAGTACTAAGAGTTTGAAAAAAAAAGCCAACAATTTTCAGAAAGACCCAATCCTACTCTTGTTGAAGGGAAGTTGGGCTACGGTGTAATTTATTCTAAGAGCAATTCAAGCACACTTCCATAGAAAATCAATGTCTTGCTGATAACGAGACAGGGAATTGTGTGTCCTTCTCCCAGTGACTTAAAACCTACAGTACTTCAGATTTCATTTGAATTCTGTAAGCCTTTATCTGAGTGTGCTTCGTCCTCTAATGGTATGGGCCTGAACACCAACTCCCCTGTGAGTGTCTTACAAGAATGTAACCCCCCCAAAATGACAGTAACTGATTTTTTTATTATTATTTTTCCCAGTATTTTGAGATAAATGACTTCATTTCATTTATGTGCAAGGAAAAAAAATGAGTTTACTGAGGAGGAGAGTGGTTTCATCGAATGTGTTTTGCAAGAAGCTGAGGGTATGGTGAAGCCTGGGGTAGTTGTTGGCTTTTACTGGAAATCATTCTGTCTTCTGGGGCTTCTTCCTGCTGGAATTTCACCTCTTAAACTCCTTATTCTCTCCTTTCTGGGTAACTGCTGTCAATCTGCTGCCAGACTGTAAAGTGAAAAGTCTTCTGCTGACTCTGCCTGAATAAAGAACCATAGAATCCCAGAATGGTTTGGGTTGGAAGGGAACTTAAAGATCATCCAGTTCCAACTCCCTGCCATGGGCAGGGACACCTTCCACCAGCCCAGGTTGCTCCAAGCCCCGTCCAACCTGGCCTCGGACACTTCCAGGGATCCAGGGGCAGCCACAGCTTCTCTGGGTAACCTGTGCCAGGGCCTCCCCACCCTCACAGCCAACAATTTCTTCCCCACATCTATTCTACAGAGCAGCACTGTTGTGCTGTTGTACCACTGCCTCATGCAGGGGCTGCTCTTGGTGGGTCAGTGCAGCTCAAAGAGCATTTTACTCTCTCTTACAAACATGTGTTATGTAGCAGATCATCTGTGGGGGAGTCTTAAGGTTTTTCAAGATGCTCAGGCTCATCCCTCTGGAGAAAGATCACAGACCCTTGAGATATTTTGGGGGTGACTGAAATACCCAGGGGGAAATAAGTGTTGTCTCTCCTTCTGGCCTGTCCCACTGCCAGCCAAGCATTTCTTCAGCCCCATCGTGCCTCTCTGTTCAAGGAAAGCCTCAAAGGCCGACAGCAATTCTGTGTTTTAAGGCTGTGAGCCCCACCCTGTGTCACCTTTTCAACTTGTGCTGTGTCCAAGGAGAGCATTATCGAGGCTGAAGGCAGTGGCAGCACTGGAAGTCGTGTCACGGGGCCGTCAGTCCTGAGTGAACTCACCCCAGTGGGTGACAGTGTGCCTCCTTGCATTATCACTGCTGCTGTATGAAACATGACAAACTACAAGGGAAAGGCATTGCAGGGGCCTGGTGAGGCAGACTTAAGCCAAAGCCAGAAAATTTGAAGTTAAGGCTTCACACTTTATGCTGAACTCTCCGTTGTGCCTGAGGAAATTTCAGTCCATAGGAGTTATCACATCACTGCAGCAAGAGACCCCTCAATTATGAACAGCCTATAAGGGCTCTGGCTTTTGAGGTTTCATGTTAGACTGGTAATGCTGATATAATGTGGTTCATTATCTTTAAGGCATTATGAATAATTTGCTTTCCCCTCCCAGTCACAGAGACAAGGAGAACACAGAGAGAAGGTTTCCCAGAATCCCAGAATCTGCTGAGTTGGAAGGGACCCACAAGGACCACTGAGTCCAACCCTTAGCCCTGCACAGGACCATCCCTAAGAGTCACACCATGTGCCTGAAAGTATCATCCAAACACTTCTGAACCTCTGTCAGTCTTAGGACTGTCCTCTTGCCTTTGAAAATATACCTTAATCCTGATCTTGTTATTAAAGGTAACCATGTCCTAGACCTCCCTGCCTGAGCTTCTTTTACCAGAAACTATATTAAAAGCCCAGCAGGGCTGATTTTATTCCTGGAATCAGGAGAAATCTGAAGGCACACCCCTTTCCAGGGATGCCCACCTGCCACACCATGACCTCTTTCATACAGCGCTTATTTCCTGCAGAAATTCTTAAGAGCAGTGAAGAACCTTTTATTCATAAAACAAATTTTATTCATACTTTCAAAATGGTTTGAGTTGATTAAGCCCTTGTGCATCATAACCATAACCAGCCTGCTCTCTCTTTCAAAGCACGTGAGCTGACCCCCAAAGAGAGGGACAGCCACACCCAGGGACTTTTGTGTTTTACCAAAATCTCTCATTACAGCATTTACATAACACTCATGCAG
This sequence comes from Pachyramphus minor, assembly GCA_013397135.1. NCBI lineage: Eukaryota > Metazoa > Chordata > Aves > Passeriformes > Tyrannidae > Pachyramphus > Pachyramphus minor. Next base: position 153,622 of record VYXB01001741.1, on the reverse strand, counting down.
ACACTTTAATCTTCCTGGGGGGCATTTGGCCGTTTTGTAAACTCTCCAGGCTCTTCCCAGTGCTGTCATTTCCCAGCTCCCAGGCAGCCTCTGGCAGGAAAAATTAAGGTCAAGTTTTCAGTCTTTTTCTGCAAGATGCACTTTTACTCTTTCCCTCACCCAAATTCTGCCACCGTGAGATCCCATGAATTCCTTTATGGGGAGGTTTCTAAATCAGAATCAGAGCCCATTCACCCTCTCCTGGACAAAGTCCTCGCTCCAGACTGAACCTTGGGAACAGCAATTCCCGAAATAAGTGATCCAAAGCTTGTGCATCTGTGTGTTTCCATGGAAATGCTTGATGAATAAGTTTTGAACACATGGCAGGATCCCTGTTCCCCACTAAGGCTGAGGAACAGCCACATATTGTCAAGCGCCTTCGCCACAAAATACTTTGACTAATTATATTTTTACTTGATATCAACCCAATTAGCTTCTGCTGTTTATTTCATCTAATTCTCCTTTTTGGTTATATAATGGCTGTCATGGTTCCAGGAACAGGGGAGTGAATAGCAGCAATCTCACTTGAGAGCTATTTTTACTCTCTCTGCTTTTCTTCATGACAAAAATATCTGCGTGTTATTAATCTGCACTGCAAAAAGAAAAAAATAAAAAGGTATTTCTGAATATTTCCTCCTCTCCCAGTAAACGTTATGTTTGTTTAAACACAATGGCCAGGTAGCAAAAATGTGCTAATTTAGGCCAATTTAGAGTATTCTGGTTTGGTGGGTCTCTTAGGCAAATACTCACAAGACATAAGAGATTTCAGTGAGTTCTTTAATTTTCCAGCAAATGACAAGGAGTTCTCCTAAATAAGTCCCTGAATAGTTCACTTGTGTACTGGCTGTGTCCTTATTAGCAAACTAAATGTGCCCAGGCCTGTTCTTTAGCAGGGAGGCTAAATGGAGTGGGACAGACAGCCCACACTTGTATTACTGAACTCTGCTGTTTCCAGGTTAAATCTCACACAATCTGCCTTTTAAGAGTAACCTGTGCCCCGTGCTAACACCTGAAATACAGCCAGGAATTGTGTGTACTGGTCAAAACCATTCCAGGGGCTCTTCTAGGAATTTTGCCACACAGGTTGTCGTGTGCCAGTGCTCAGGAACATTTTATTTTCTAGTAAAATTGCAGCCAGTGTTGTTGTCCTGGTCTTAGAAAGGCACAGTCCAGTGTTTCCAAGCACATATTTTTTAATTAGAGTCAGTAGAATAACACAAAACCTGTATCAACAACAAAATAGGAGCTGCACAGGACATGCTCTCCTGACTTTTGAGGCTGTGCATGTAACACATCACTGTAATCCTCAAGCAATCATTTTATCATTAATGTGATCATTGTTGTGCTTCAGAAAGGTTGTCGTGGTACAAATATTGCACAAATACAAAGCAAAAAACAGGTATGCAAAGGGGCCTCTTGTCCAATTTAAATATTGGAAGTCTGTTTTGATGGCCTGTTTTATTAGAGTTCTAGTTTGATCTCCAAAATAATTAGGAGTTTCTACAGAGAATATTGTGAATTATACCTGACATTTTCGTGACACAAGCTCATCTAGAGAGTTCAGTGGATGTCTCACTGTAATTTAGCAATTTTATGTCTTGTAACGCAGTTGTGAACATTTTGTATGCAAATTCATTGAAAATACCCTAATTTCAGAAATGATTTATAGCCTAAAAATTCCTCTCTTGGGCTTTATCCACGTATATGCATGTGGAACAGGCATTGTTTTGACTGTGATCCTTGTCATTCCCCACTTTCCTGGTAGGATGAGGGCAGCTTTTAAGTTAAGCAGGAGTTTGGAAGGTCCAAGATTGCCTTTTGTGAGGGATCATCACCTCTCATTTGCTGTGCCCACAAACCTCCCTGGCACTGCACCCACCTGGGGAATATTTGGCAGCACCAGGTGGCAATTTTTGTTCCCTCTCTTGTTTACAGGATAAAAATCGAGCTTTTTATGACCAGCTACCAATTGTAAGCAGTCATTACTATAGAGAACACACCTTTTTTATTTTTTGGAAAAGAAAGGAATTAGGAGCTGGTCCTGCACTGGTGAAATCACTGCAGGATTGTCTATTCACTCAGCTGAAAGCTTTGCTAGTGCTCATTGGGATGTTCAGTAAACACTGACTTGGCAAGTCTCTTCAAGGACCAAATTACTTATTTGCACCCATAGGAGCATAAATATAATTTCAGAGAGAGCATGAGCGGGATTTAGGTTTATTTCAGCAGCAGCTTTCACTAGAAAAGATGTGCAATGAGGTGTATTTATGATTAGAAAAGAGACTGCAAGGATGATACTTTGTTTTTTCACATTACCTGCTTCGTCATTGCCTTCTAATCCAACTGGATAAAAATAACATTCCACTATTTCCATTTCTTTTAAGCCTGTACAGCTGCAAGAAATCAGTCTGAGTAAGGCTTTGTATAAACATTTCCATTCATTTCTGATTCTTGGCCCTTTTATTATGGAGGATGGAGAACAATGCTGATAACTCAAATTTAAAAAAGAAAAACCCATGACTCCATTTTTGGTAGTCATTTGACCTTGTAGTTTTTGCCTTGGATTCTAACCAATTTCCTCACAAAATTTACCACTACAGGCTCCAAAATGCTGGTTTTACATCTGCTTTGCTAAATTTATCTCCATTTGAAGCACGGGGAAGCCAAACAGCCTTGGCTTGGTAATGTACACCCTGAACCTGCAAAAATGTGTGGACACAGTTGATTATCAACATCTTCAGCCTTTTATTGGGCTGCAGATCCCAAATTGGATTACAAAACTTGTTTACTACCTGGAATCTGAGTGCTTGGAGTCAGCATTAATTCAGAGCCACCTCTACTGCAAATGCCTGGCATTGAAAACAGGATTCTGGAATAAGGAAACTTGGCTGTTACACATCCCTGCTCCTGCCTGATTAGTCTTTTACCAGACTTTTGGCTTCCAGAAAAGCTGGAGTTGGAGGTTCAGAGCAGGTATTTCTTTGAATCTGCTACAAAAATCATTGTGTTTGAGGTCAGCACACATGACCACTGATCCCTTTGCATGTGTGGTGTCTGGCACCAAAGTCCAGAGAACTTTTTGGGGGCTCAGTTCAGTGCAGTTGAGGTCAGTCAGCATTTATGGCTGTTGTTGATATTGCACATGTGCTCTGGCTTGTGTCATGTTATTATTCAACATATTCCCCTGGATGAGATAATAATTTCTTTCACAAACTATATGTAAAATGAAAAACTCCTTCTTACCCTTCATGGCAGATGCTCTATCACTCTTGTTTAGTGCTCACTATGGAGGAACTGGAAGTTGCCCAGAGAAGCTGTGGCTGCCCCTGGATCCCTGGAAGTGTCCCAGACCAGGTTGGATGGGGCTTGGAGCAAGCTGGGCTGGTGGAAGGTGTCCCTGCCCATGGCAGTGGCTGGAACTGGATGATCTTTAAGGTCCCTTCCAACCCAATCCATTCTGTGATTCTATAATGTTCTTGTCCTATCCCCAACCAATTCAGAAAACTGTTTCCTCTGGGAAGGTAAGATAGAAAGGATGCATGTTTTGCACTCCTATTGGCACAGCTGCTGCCAGCAGTGGAGCACAGTCAGCAGCAGAGACACCCTGGGTGTCCCACCCTGAGTTATCCCACCTGGCAACACCAGAGCTTGGCTCTTGTCCAGTAATTCCACGTGCAAAACTCCTGCCAGCTGCTGCAGTCGGGATAACAGAGATCATGAATGATTCAGGGTGCTGACAGGCCCCAGCAGCTGCAAACACTGGCCACATGCTTTCCTTCTGATGCCTCTGCCTCAGATGTGTCTCCCTGACTTGCTGGAACGTGTCGTTGCCTGATGTGCTCCCTGAGAGATTTCTTCTTCCAGTCACTCAACTCCAGCTATTTCTGTCAGTTGCTGTCACTGGAATTAATGCCAAAACTTTTGTCAGTGGCACATTTTGGGTCTTAAGGAACCTCTAAGGGTCTCTTGATCGACCCCCTGCTCAGGGGGCTGCCCAGGGAGGTTTGGAGTCCCAGCCTGGGAAGGCCTGGCTGTGGCACTCAGTGCTCTGGGCTGGGGGACAGTGTGGGCATCAGGCACAGGGGGGACTCCATGCTCTCAAAAGTCTTTTCCAACCTAAATGATTCTGGGATTATGTGAAAGTTGGATTACCCAGTGCTGCACCTCTCACATTAGGAACTTTTCCACCTTGTTTGCATCCTATTGGAATTCCCCTCACTGCAGCCTGTGTCCATTTCTCCTTGGTTTTTATTCCCTGTGCACCTCTGAGAACAGTATGACTTCACCTTCTCTGCAACTTCTCTTTTGCATCTGAGCTGTGGATTTACAGCTCAGCCTCCCATAGAAGTTGCAGGAGGGATGGTTAAATCCTGATTTCTCTATGTATTCTCTTCACTGATTACAGGGAAAAAGAGTAGCCTCAAGTTTTGTGAGAAGAAATCCTCGTGATTTTTTTTTGGCCAACTGAAAACCCTGGAAACAAAAATTAGCTAATCAGCTGAGCATTTTGTACAGATAACTCTGACCCAAATATTTCATATAGATAATTGTGAGTAATTTAATTCTGCACTTGTATTATCACTGTTATCTGGGGAGTTCTCCTGGTTGTTTCTGGAAGCTGAAAAGTTTGGCTGACCTGTGCAATGCTGATTGTACCGCTAAATGTTATCAAATTACCTGGTTTGGCTTTGTCCCTTGTCAACTAGTGCTCCAAGACAATACCTGGGAACGTTTTGGGAGACAGTAAGTGCCAAGAACTGCTCCCATTGGATGAGATTGTGTCAGGTTTGGCTTTTTTCCCAGTTCCATCAGGGTTTGCCGCCTCAGGCGTCTCCACAGACTCTCCCACCACCTCTGCATCGAGCAACACAAAACCTTTGTCTGCAACACAGACCCCACCTTGTTTCACACAATTTGAGGTGGAAAAATATGACTCTCAATATACTAATTATGCCTTAAACCCAAGAGTTATAAAATCCTCACAAACCTCAGGGCCAAGTGCTCTGCAGGGTGACATGGACACCCAGCACCAGTTGCTCTCAAGGCTGCAGAACAACTCCTGGCCTGGATTTTTTGGGCACTGTAAATGTAATAACCAGCTTGGTCATGAATATTCCAGCATGGGAAATGTTCAGACATCAAGGCAGGCAGCTTTGCCCTTGTCAAAATGTCTGTCCAGTCAGGTCACCAGGGAGGAGAGAGATACACCCTCACAGGAGAAGTTGTTGTAACCAGTTTTTGTGTGGGTAGGACAAGCCAGCCCTTCTCTCTCCTCGCTCTTTCCTATCCCAGATCTCTTCCTGTCCTTTTTTCCCCTCCCCTTCCCGAAGTAAGGGTGTCTTCACTTGACTCTTCATCTTTGGGGCAGCCAAATTCAATATTTGCCTGCAAATTCAATATCCTCCTGCCTGAATATTCACAGAGCTGCCTGGGCAGGTGCTGGAACCCCCTTGGCTGCTGCACCACCACACTGACAGCTTCTCTGCTTTGATCAATGAACTATCCTAAATAGATGGCACTGGAAAAGATGGAGAGGAATATTTTTGTCAGACAGGAAGGATCTGATCCCATCAATATGCTGCACCAGTCAACTGAAGCCCATCACTTATGCAGTGCTGTAAGTCTGCACATCAAACCTAACTAATTTCTGGTACTTTCCTACAGAAATGGGCAGAATATATTGATAAAGACCTTGGATCTGATCAATTCAGGGTTAGGGGATCTGAGGTGACTTTGAGAATGGCATTTTTTTTTGAGAAATATGGACTATGGAGAACAAAGCAACTTTAAAGTATGGATATGTGATTGAATGTCTGTTTTTTTCAAGAAATACGGACTGCAGAGAACAAAATTGCTTTGAAATAGAGATGTGTGATTTCTTCTACCCTCCAGTTCTTGAAAGAAGAATGAAAAAAATGTCACAAACTTCCTCCTGTAAATTATATTTTTTTCCTTGCTCATTTTACATCCACACAGGCTGCCCCCAGGTCACAGACACTGCCTAAGAATATTGGTTTTCTTTCTGCTGTTACAGTTGTACAAAGCTACAGAAGGGGCTGAAAAGGCTGGAAAAATTGAAACAGACAGGGATTATAATTATCTTTTTTAATCTGGTAATGGAGATTTCTTTCTTGACAACTTCCTTGCTATGAAAAGAGGATTTCAGTGGCTCTTGCTTCCAGGCAACGTATTTCAGGCGAGCACGATGCTCCTCCCGTACAAAACTCAGGCAGGATTTTAATTTAACTTTTTTTTTTACACATTTGAGATGAAAAATTACTCAAATGTTTCCCACAGATGCTGTTGAAACATTTCTGTGACTGTTGCTGCATCTTGTGGTGGTGACTTGGTGGATTTTCTGTCTGTTGAAGTGACCGGTGGTTCATTTGGCCTCAAATTCAAAACCAAACTCTGGCACCCAAAAGTTGCCTCACCAATAAAATTGTCTCAGGGACCAGGCTGCTCACCCCTCTTAAAATGACTTTTTTATCAGAACAGATTTGGTGTTCTTCCCATCCCCCTTCTCTTCTATTTCTGCAGTTGATACTTGGGATTTTGGGATCCTTTAAACTTAATAATTAGGCCATCACTGGCTTCATCCCCTTTTCCTGCCAAAAGAAGTCACAGTGAAAATACAAAGACCTAATTTCTTGCTGCTGTTTTCCCCATTTCGTGCAGTTTATAGACTGCAGAGGTAAAAAAAAAACCCAAACAACTGAGAAATCAGTCTGGAAGTGACATTTAAGAAGACATTTCAAAAAAGAGAACTTCCAAAAAAACCTCTCCCTAATTTCAGCTGGGTCAATGTTTTGTCTCAGGTTGTGGTATTTTGGTAACCTGGAAATGGTGAGTTCAGGATGGCACTTTAACTGTGTTTCCTAAGGAAATGAGATTATCCATCACTCTTTCTGGCCTCCTTAGGATCACTTTGGAGACTTTGGCTGGTATTTGGGCTTTTAGGTTTCTCTCAGAGCTTCAGAGAGATTCTGGAAGGTGGGCAGAGCAGCACTGACAGTGTGTGGAGCTCTCAGAAACACTAAATTCCCATGAAAACTGTTACCCACACCAAGATGCCGAGGAATCCATAGGAGGGATCCACGAGAAACGTGGCTTTTTTTCACCAATGCTGCTCCTCCCAGTCAAATTTTTTTTTTTTTTTCAAATAACTATATCCCTGTGAAGTATTTAAAAAAACCCCACCCACAACCTTGTTCCTGCTTTGTGTGGAACCTGAAGGGCTGTGGGTTTTTATTTTCCAGGCCTGATGCTTGGATTTGATACAGGGCCTTGCACGTTCTACAAGTTAGTTTAGGTCAGGCTTTGTGGTTTTGGCCACTTTTGAGGGCAAGAAAATAAAACTGACTCAACTCATGCCTTTTCTTTTTAAAAAAAGCAAACTCTTTAGTTGAATCAGAACCAAAGGTTGAATGAAAATATATTTGCTTTCAATCCAGATTTTTTTCTTACCCATAATCTGAATGAAAATCCTTAGAACCTCTCTGCAAAAAGCATCAGCTCTGCAGGATTTTACACTCATCTAAGCAAGAATTTGTTCAAATATATCTTGAGGCAAGTACAATGTCAGACCCAAAATGGCTGGAAATCTAAGTTCAAACCACAAAAAACACCTTTCCATATTAGCAAATAACAACATTTTGTATTGAAATAAGCAACTTAGTGGTGTCTAAAATACTATTTACTGTGCTATTTCACTTAAGATACATAATAAAATAAAGAGGTCTATAAATTTGGTTGCAAAAAATCTCAGAGGAGTTGCTGTGACATTGCTCTAATTGCTATTATCTTTTTCTCTAGGGATATAAGTAGTGGAAAAAAAAAGAATTGTAAGCACTGAAATATTTTTGTAAATTGGATTTGATTTGGCCAACAGGATTTTCCACAAATATTTTATGAAGGAAAATACATTTAATTCCAGTCTTTTCCAAAGGTGGTATTTTGGCTGTGAAATACTGAGGTCTAGGTCAAGTTTTCACTCCTTTTTCACAGTAAAATTTTAGGAAACAAAGTTGTTCGAAAGGATTAAATAACCTTTAAATGGAGGAAATACATGAAATGCCTATTTTGGCATTTGGTTTGTAATGCCTATTTTGGGTAAGGTAGGGGTTTTCTGCTTGCTTCTATTTTGCTAAAAATATCTAAAAACCTTTTTGTTTGTTTGTTGTTTTTTTTTCTGTAGGTTTTTCTAATCTGCCACAAAATCATCCACCTTTCATAGGATTTTTCCATGCACAAGTCACCAGTTTCCTCTCTAAAAATAAGGTACTTTGAGAAGAACCTTTTGGAAAAAGTAGGAGGAGAGAAAGAAAGGAAGAAAGAGAAAGGAAGGAAGAGAGAAAGAAAGGAAGAAGGAAGGAAGGAAGGAAGAAAGAAAGAAAGAAAGAAAGAAAGAAAGAAAGAAAGAAAGAAAGAAAGAAAGAAAGAAAGAAAGAAAGAAAGAAAGAAAGAAAGAAAGAAAGAAAGAAAGAAAGAAAGAAAGAAAGAAAGAAAGAAAGAAAGAAAGAAAGAAAGAAAGAAAGAAAGAAAGAAAGAAAGAAAGAAAGAAAGAAAGAAAGAAAGAAAGAAAGAAAGAAAGAAAGAAAGAAAGAAAGAAAAAGACAGACTTGACTGTGTTAGACTCTCACATTATCCCAATTTACAACATCCAACTCCTCAGGAGTCTTGATGGTATTTGATTCTGGGTGGCTGAATGTAGATTTTAATACCAAAATAATTGTGGATTTATATTTTATTTCTGCAGATCTCCCCAGAACAGGCTGCACTGGTATTGTGTTTTTTTAATAATTGACATTTTAGATGGTACATGAGCCTTCAACCAGAGAATCCCATCTATCTTTCTTGGAGCTCAGCATGAGCACAAATAATTCAAAGCTTTCACAGCCTTTAAATGTCTTGAAAGAAAAGAGTAGTTTCTGCTTTTACATATCTCCTGATTTGTGTAGGGAATGTTCCTACCTCTGAAATATCTGAGCTGTCTCAAGGACGTGGTCACAGACATGAGAAATACAGATTGCTCTGGTTAGAGCTGCTACCTGAAACAATGAACAGAGTGGACTAAAATGTGAATTCTGTGTCTTTTTTAGACAGGTACATGTGGTCAGACTCACTTAAAGGAATAATTGATAAAGGAGCTGACCTTCTAAAGAGAAAACATCTCCTGTGCAGTAAACAAAATATTGAGCCTATAGAGGGGAGCTTTTGATAAATGAATAGACTGGTAACGAGAACACACTTTTTGTGCATCCAAGAGCAAGATTAAATGGAAAATCGAGACATAAAAATAAAGACTGGCTGCTTCAGTGCATGAAATAAGAGCAGAACAAATTAGGTTGGGTGTTGGGGAGGTTTCTGGGCCTCTTCTGTTTGTGCTGCCTCAAAGCACATTCGTGAGGTGGAGGCCAGTGGCAGAAGGGCAATGCTTTGCCAGGAATGATCAGGGAGTCACAGGATCCTTGAGGTTGGAAAAGACCTCCAGGATTGTTGAGTACACCCTGTGCCCCATCCCCACCCTGTCCCCCAGCCCAGAGCACTGAGTGCCACATCCAGGCCTTCCTTGGGCACCTCCAGGGCTGGGGACTCCAAACCTCCCTGGGCAGCCCCTACCAAGGCCTCACCACCCTTTCCATGAAGGAATTCCTCCTCATGTCCAACCTGAAGGGTCTGATGGGGCTTCAGCTGCCCACCCTGGTGCCTCAATCCCCCAGCAGCCCAAGCATCTCTGGGACCCACCTGGATGGTCCAAAGAATGGGATCAAAGGCTTTGTAGATGCCCAGACATGGTAAAAGCTATAAAAGGCCTTTCCTGGAGGTCTGGTTGTACTATCCTGGTGTGCATTAGAGGACATGGATGTGTGGGAAAGAAATGAGGGTGCTGGACTGTCCAGGATGTGGGGAATGGCAGGTAGAGGGAAATATCTGAGCACTGGCAGGGGTATGTTTAAGCAGGCAGAGGGAGAAAGTGCAGGCAGGCAGGTGGTGGGAAGGAGGAACGAGGCTCTGCAGTAACAAAGGGAAGGGACCTTATTTGTATTTGGGAGAGTGAAAGGAAAGAATTTGCAGAATCCAGCCTTGTCTGGGTTTGTGCATAGGGGGAGGTTAATCTGTGGTGTTATGGGGAAAATCCCTGTTTCACTCCTTTTAAATCTGGTGGCAAAACAGATTTTATTAAAAACAGATTATGCTTGAGCTGTACCTTCCCTCTCTTTGTCCAGGACAAAGAGTTGAAGGCTGGATGGGACTCTGAGCAACCTGGGCTAGTGGAAGGTGTCCCTGTCCATGGCAGGGGGTTGGAAAGAAATGGTCTTTAAGGTTTGTTTCAACCCAAACCATTTTGATTTTATGAAACAGTGATGGGATGAATTATGATGGGATAAGGAAAACCAGGTGAAGATTCCTTTCAGAGACTTCCTCAAAGTCTTACTCAACTCCTTGACCATTATTTGGGTTTCCAGCTGGTTCTGAAAGACTTGGATGGTTCTCAGCTATGAGGATTGAGTACCTGCACAGCTTTCCTGGCATCCTATGGATGGCCAAGATGACTCTTAATATTCCCTGTTTTCCATTTGAGACTTGAGGCCTGAAGGTTGCTTGGCTTCAAACAGGAAGAAAAAGGATGATAGTCACAAATCCATCTATTCTCAAGACCAGGAGCCACCTTCTAAACTAGGGTAAGAAAAGCCTGGATTCTTCAGTCTAAAGAGGGTGAGGACTAAAAGGGTTGACATGGAGGTGGAGAATGGATAATCCCATAGAACCATGGACTTCACACAATTACTTTGGTTTTAAACAGTTCCAAACGAGTTTTCCTCCACAGGAAGCCACAGGGAGTGGCTTCCAAAGGTTGTTGCTCCTGGAAGGCTGTGGAGTTGGGCAATGTCAGGACATTTGGAAGTGGTTTGGCAAACCCAAAGAATCCCAGAATGGTTTGGGTTGGAAGGGACATTAAGGATCACCCAATTTCACCCCCTGCCATGGCCAGGGACACCTTCCACCAGCCCAGGTTGCTCCAGGCCCTGTCCAACCTGGCCTTGGACACTTCCAGGGATCCAGGGGCAGCCACAGCTTCTCTGGGCAACCTGGGCCAGGGCCTCCTCATCGTCACAGGAAGAATTTCTTCCTAATATCCAAACTAAACCTTCTCTTCTTCAGTTTAAAGCCACAGATGAAATCTTGGAAAAGCCTTGAAAGGATGGGGATGGGAAGCTCCCTCCAAGGGATCTCATGAGGGTTAAATGGGAGTGGGTGGGAAATGGACCACTGGGCTCCCTCTCTCATGGCATGGTAGAGCACTTTTCTCTTCATATTCCTTCTATATTTCTATTTTTGAAACCATTGACATGTCTTCTGAGGCCAATGGGCAGGTTCATAAGTATGGCCAGATGTTAAAAACAATATTTTCTCCCTCTTCTGATTGAATGTTGTCCATGTAAATACTCAGGAGACATCAGAGATGATTTGGCCTTAATTCAGTGCTAGAAAAACGAGTTCTGAGTTCAAATATAGAGCCTTAGACTTATTTTTTTTCCCTAGCCTTGCTAGTTTCCAAGGAGATCTAACCATGTAGATTGTCTGCAAAGGTGGTAATTAGCCAGCAGTGAACAAGATGGACACAAAAGGACTTCTTGGCAAAAATCAAAATTTCAGAGCAGTTCTTTGTCTCCCAGGCTGGTCTGCAGAAACATTCTGATCAGTTCTTTTCAGACTTTGAACAGGCCTCCTAATTTGCCTCCACACTGTGGTCTTGTAAACAACTGGCTTTCAGATCAGTGCTTGAGAAAGGAAAAGTGTCCTCAGTTGGATTCAGATAGGATTTTTTATTTTTTTTTCCCCCTCCCCGAATATCTGGCAATTAAAAATAAGATGCAACAGATTCTACTGCCTGCCTGCAAATAAGAACAGTTTGGGTTTATCACTCAGAAAGATGATGGTGTCATAAGGCCATTCATGAAACGTGCTCCTCTTTTCATGCAGCACAGACCTGTTGTTGTTGTATGATGAAAATATACAGATTTTAAGGTAGAATACCCACAGCACTGTTTGTTCAATAAAGAAGGTATTTTCTGTTAAAATGCCTCATAGTCTGCATCTCAATGGAACTTCCAGGCACATCCAGGATGATGCTCAAAAAGAAGATTGAGAAGTCCTTTGCAATATCAAAAGTAGAAGACTCAATGTGGCTGAGAGTTACCCAGACACAGCCTGTGTGTGGAAAAGTGGAAAATCTTCCAGTCTGTGCTGGATTGTCACTTTGGGAAGTTGTAGTGAGGGGGGTCAGGGGCTCTTCTGTGATGTCTCAAGTGAAAGGATGAGAGGAAATGGCCTCAAACTGCACCAGGGCAGGGTCAGGTTGGAGATGAGAAACAATTTTTGCCTGCAGGAGTGGTCAGGCCTTGGAATAAGTGTCCCAGGGAGGTGATGGAGTCCTGGGAGTGTTCCAGAGGCGTCTGGATGTGGCCCCTGGGGCCATGGATTAGGGGTGATTGTGGTGGTGCTTGTGACAGAGGGTCTGGCTGATCCTGAAGGTCTCTCCCAACCCTGGTGATCCTGGGATTCTGTGCTCAATATTACAACAATTTTTAAAAGGCCTGGTTTAAGTTTTTGACCTTGTTTCTGACTTTCCCACCTCCCATATATCCCAATATGGATCCTTGTGTTAACAAATGGATATTTATTTCCATCTACACAGAAGATGTGGGAGTCATGTGTGAAATGAATAGTGAGGACCTGAGGCACGTGGAACACAAAACAAGGAATAAGCACTCAGGAGGAGTGGGGGAGATGCAGAGGAACCTCTTTCTTCTCTGTATACAAACACATTTTTTTTCCATTGGATACTGAGCTCTGAAGTGATGACTAAACCCTTTATTTTGGGGCTGTTACTCCTCCTCCAGCTTGTGAGACTGGTATTTTGTTCTGCATCAGACACATTTTTATCTGATGCTCCCTCCAGCTGGCAACAGGGAGCAGTAGCAGAGCAGGCATTTCCTTCTGCCTTTGGACACAGCCCTGGCCTTACTCTTTTCCTCCAAAGCCCAACAGGACAGTGAGTTTGTAAATCAGCATTCATGGAGGAACCTGAAATAATCAGCAGCACCAAAGAGAAGTGGAAAAATCAGTGTTTTATCTAATCACGGCCTGCCTCTCTCACTGGAGGGTGTTAGAGAGAGCCAGTGGGATTTACCTGCAAGTTAATCTTCAGCCTGACTTCTGATCCATCCAAGGTGCTGATGGCCTGACTTGCTCCAGTGCACCACACCTTCACTGTGTTAATATATTTATTGTCTCTGCCTTCTTACACAGAGCAAGCTCTGCTTGCAACATCTGGCAAGCCATTAACAGCAGTGACTGTGATAAATGTCTCTTAGTTACAACTGATTTCAGCCTTTCCCGGCTGACCTGAGCACAGGAAATGTGGCCACAATGCTTTTCACATGTAAATGAAGCACGAGCTCCTGTTTCAGGGAGGCTGTGGCTAAATAGGCAACCTCTTGCTTTTCAGCTGTGATCCATTTGAACAAATTGCCTGACTCGACCTTCCTTCTCTTTCAATTACCTCGATTATTTGCTTTTATATTTGGCATTAGTGTGACTTGTCTATTGAGGAGCCTCCCTGTGGAATCAATGAGGAGCAGAGCTTCCTCAGCCACCCTGCTCATCCTCTCAGTGCTGTCTGAGTGTGCTGATGTTACTGGGGCCAGACAGAATGAATCCTAGGAGCTTAAAAATGCAGCTGGACACACGGGGGTGTTGGTAGGAGGCAGTAATGTAATATCTCCACATTGGTAGGGGGAAAACTGCTCAGTGCTGTTCACAAACCCCTCCCTTTCTTTGGCAGGCTGAACACATTTAATCTGTGGTGTTATCCCAGGAACATTAATGCAAATAAGGGTGGCCTGGAATCTCCTCTGAGAGAAGTCACAGCTTAGTCAGAAGTGGCAGGCTGAAATTTTAGGGGCCATGCCACGCTGTGCCATCAGATCTAGTGGTTTCACAGGACCTTTCTGACCTTTTGATTAAAAAGACTCCCAGCATTTGTTCTTCTCCACCTCCTCATAAAGCTGTCACTGTTTTCAGTCCTTATGTTCCGTTCTCTTCCTACTTAAAATAAAATCAAACTGTTGGCCTCTGGTCAAGTGACTTGGAGCTGGAGAACAAGCCTGCATCCCTAGGAGAGAACACCTACACTTTGTTTCCTGAGTAAAGCCAGGAGTAGTGTACAAAGCAGGGGACTGGGAATTATGTCCATGGCATTTCTGACCTGGCAGGACACTTACCATGGACCCAGGATTGGCTTCTTATCAGTTTTACTTGATTAAGTGCTCAGCTCCTTGTCAGACCCAAAAGCACAGGACGAACCTGCTCTGGACACTTTGGGCTCTTGACATGGAATCATGGAATCACAGAGTACCCTGAGCTGGAAGGACCCACAAGGATCATCCAAGTCCAACCCTTGTCAGTGTCCAGGACACCCCAACACTCCCCCCTGTCCCTCAGAGCGTTGTCCAAAGGCTCCTGGAGCTCTGGCAGCCTTGGGGCCGTGCCCACTGCCCTGGGGAGCCTGGGCAGTGCCAACCACCCTCTGGGGGAAGAACCTTGTGCTGAGCTCCAAGTGCCCCTGCCCTGGCACAGCTCCAGCCCTTCCCTGGCTACTGTCCCTGCTCACCAGAGACGATGCTTTTGGCCAAGTTGCTGTTCCTGAACTGGGCCTGATGCTTTCACATCAGAGGGGATTCAGAGAGAAAGAATGTAAAAGCAGTCTCTGCAATGCAGTAAATTCCAGGACACATTATTTCATAGAATCCCAGAATCACTGAGGTTGGAAAAGCCCTTGAGCCCATGGATCCCCCCTGTGCCTGATGCCCACCTTGTCCCCCAGCCCAGAGCACTGAGTGCCACATCCAGGCCTTCCTTGGGCACCTCCAGGGCTGGGGACTCCAAACCTCCCTGGGCAGCCTGTTTCAATCTCCTCTGGATGAAGCTCTGCCAAACTCCCTGCTGTGGAGATATCTGGGAGCTGGTGAGAACTCCTGGGGTCCCTGTGTAGAGCAGTGATGCACACAGGGGGTGCACGGTGGGGGGACCCAAGGGGAGACAGTTTTCCACCAGTACCTGGAGGCTGAAGTGGAAGATCTGCCCAGAATGCACAAGTGGAGAACAGCAAGTAGGAAAAGAATGGTCAGGCCTTGGAATAAGTGTCCCAGGGAGGTGGTGGAGTCCCTGTGTCTGGGAGTGTCCCAGAGGTGTCTGGATGTGGCCCTTGGGGACATGGATTAGGGGTGATTGTGGTGGTGCTGGGTGAGGGTGGCTCTGGATGATCCTGAAGGTCTCTTCTGACCTTGGTGATCCTGGAATTCTGTGAACTCCTGCACTGGGTTGGGGTTTGACTGCAAACATTCCCACTCCTGGATATGAAACGCTGTTCTTCAGCTCCCCTTCATGGCCCTTAAACAGGCTCAGAAACACCCAGGGCTCTCTTCTGCTCATTGTCTCTCTTCAAAGACTGAGAAGAAGCTTCTAATTAATGTCATTGTGGAAAAGCGAAGGAAAATACAGTGAAGGAAGGTTGGCCTTCTTCTGATATTCCAAAGACATTAAAAATTTTCAACACAGACACATTTATAATCCTATTCCTACTACATAGATAGGTTAAAAAAAAATCCCATTTCTGGCTCTTCTAAGACTTTCACAGTGTCCTAAGACCATCCTGAATCCCAAGGTCCCAGTTTCCTATTGCAGTGATGCTCCAGCAGGAACTGATTTGAGGAGCTTTAGCTCCTGTGGGAGAGGTTTTGCAGAATATGACTGTTGGGGTGCATTTTCCATCTTGGGATCTTCAGAATCCTGACCAATTTTTAAAAATTGCACAAAACCCAAGTTATTCACTAATTTTAATGGACATGCTGATATTTAGCGTTAATTAATCCACTTCCTGCTAGTTGCAAATTCCAGAGAAACTTCTTCTGCGGAAAAGGGCATTAGAAATACTGCAAGCATTTAATTTTTCTCCTGACCCTTGCAAACATCAGGATGAAAGGAGTGTGATGATCACTCTGTGTTGACAAGGGATATTATTAGCATTTGCTTACACTTCATAGTTCCTGCTCTGTATGAAGTGGTGGATGTGTGGTGATACTTTGGAATGGAAAAGAGATGCTTTGGAAATGTTATAAATGAAGGGATTCAGAGAGGGCAAAGCCAGAAGTAGAGTTTAATAGATGTGGGAGGTAATAACATGGTATAAAGCAGCAAAGAAGACTTAGACAGGTTGTGTGTCAAGATGAGGTTTTTTAAATTCTTTTCACTTTCCATCAATAACTACCTTATCTAAAAACAAAAGGCCACCAAGAGGATCCCAGGGATGGAGCAGCTCTGCTGGGAGGAAAGGCTGGGAGAGCTGGGATTGTTCAACCTGGAGAAGAGAAGCTTTGGGGTGACCTGACTGTGGCCTTCCAGGGCCTGAAGGAGCCAACAAGAAAGATGGAGAGAGACTATTTCCAAGGGATGGAGTGACAGGATAACAGGGNAAGCTCTCAAGGTGCCAGTCTGGTTAATGCAATTTCAAGTGATCAGATGTTAAACTCTCCTCACCACCAACAACCCAGTAACTCTTGATCTTCATAGCTGTGGGTAGAAAAGCAGAGTTTTAAAAGAATCCTAAATCTCTGGGTTGCAGAAATTGTTAATCGTGGAGGAAATATGAGTAATGGGCCATGAGAAATCAGGAAGTCACAACAGAGACGTGTCTGGCTTTTCAAACACACTTTACCTCCCAGACCCCACCTAAACCATGTCTGTCAGTTCAGTACCAGCCTTAAAGTAATTATTCATGCCAGGGTATTTGTTAAGACCATCAACATCACCTTAGCTTTCTATTGTGGAATTTGTTGGAGCATTTCAGATGAGGCACCACCATAGTGTGCATAAAGCTATAAATCAAGTCACCTCCTACCACTTGTACTCTTCTAAGTAATTCTTTTACAGTATAAACCCCCAACAAATTATCCTTTCCCTCATGCAAGATTCATCTTATTTTTTTCCACCTTAAAAAATACTTTTTAGCCTGATTCCTCCCCACAGAAGCTCCAATGATAAGGATTCCCTTTGGATTGGAGTTAAACAAGATGTTGTTCTCAGGTGCACACACAATACCCCATTTCAGACTGGGGTGGGGACCATGAGAGAAGAAAAGGTCTGAATACAAAATTGCCAGAAACCCAAACCCTGAAAATCTCCCTGAAGAAACCGAAAGCTGGAAGACAAAGATTTTTGGGTGTTGTCGAGGTTTCTTTCTGTAGAAAATGGTGAAGAAAACTTGTGCTGCACTTTTTAGGTGTGAAACCTCAACCTAAAGAGGGGATTTAGGAAAACACAAAGAACTGTCTTCAAAGCAGCTCCCAAGAAGGGTTTATGCCAAGAGTTCAGCTGCTTCAGCAATGAGTTTATTCCCAGTTGCACTTGGCCATGTGGCTGCTGTTGGGACATTGTCTGGCAACAGTGGCATTTGTCAAGAGGAGCAGCATTTTTGGGAGTAAGGAATGAAGTCTTGTGATATTAAAATTCCCCCCCTAGACTGAAGATTCACCCAAGAGTTCCTGATTTTTCCTTTCCATGTCTGATGTCTTCCCCTCAGATAGAATTTCGCATTTTTTAAGTTTTTTTTCACGTCACCCTAAATGAATTAAAACTTTCCTATTGTGAAATTAAAGAGTTAAATATTTTCACCTAGCTACAGTTTTGGGTTTTTTTTTTTCATTTGTTCTGGTTTTTTTAACTGGGACTATTCGTACTTAAATTTCCTATTGCTGCTTTTCCAGAATTTTCCCAAAAGTTTTGTGGTTTGAAGCCTCTCCTTCTGCTGTAACCTCCAGCACTACCAGACCCAGTTATTCGTGTGTGTCTCTAAACACAGTCCCAGAATGTGAACTGCAGTTTTCACAGCAATGGGAAGATAATTCCTGGGAATAAACTGTTGTTAAACCAAAACATCCTCCTATCACTCTGCATTTGTTTCTTTTATTGCTTGAATTGGAGGGAAGCACGTGGGGGAAGGAGGCCCAGCTGTGGTTTCTCTTGTCTGAGGAAAATGTAGAGGTTCCACCACTTAAAAAATTGAGCTATAGTGTGAATTTAATTATCACACTCTGTTCCCAGCAGCTTTCTATCTGCACAACAGCAAGGCAGGACCCTTTTTTTCTTTTCTTTTCTTTTCTTTTCTTTTCTTTTCTTTTCTTTTCTTTTCTTTTCTTTTCTTTTCTTTTCTTTTCTTTTCTTTTTCTTTTCTTCTTCCCCTTCCTCTTTCCCTCTCTTCCTCCTTCCTCTTCACTTTTCATCTTCCACTTCTTCTTCCCCTTTGCTTTCCCCTTCCTCTTCCTCTCCCTCTCCCTTTCCCTCTCCCTCTCCCTCTTCCTCTTCCTCTTCCTCTTCCTCTTCCTCTTCCTTTCCCTGCCAAACATGTAGCTGAGCAAGAGATGATCTGTGATATGAGGTGGTTTTTATTCAGCAAGGAGTTAAAATTCTCCAAAAACCGTTTAAGAAGGAGAGCAGGAGATAATTTCTGGAGCAAAATTTGATAATTTTTCTCCTTCACTTTCTCCTCAAAAACAGCTGTTGGCTCATTTCTGGTAAAAACCTTTGTTTCTGAGAACTGTCTTTGGCTCAGACAGATCAGGTCACTGCAAGATGCTCGTGCTGCTGCAGGGTCAGCCTTGCTCTCATCGCGCTTGCCAGGGGGTTGGGAAGGATCAGAGAATTATGGAATGGTTTGGGTGGGAAGGGACCTTAAAGATCATCCAGTCCCACCCCCTGCCATGGGCAGGGACACCTTCCACCAGCCCAGGTTNGGATCCAGGGGCAGCCACAGCTTCTCTGGGCAACCTGGGCCAGGGCCTCCCCACCCTCACAGGGAAGAATTTCTTCCCAATATCCCTCCTAACCCTGCCTTCTGTCAATGTGAACCCATTCCCCCTTTCCTGCCCTTCCAGGCCCTTGTCCCAAGTCCCTCTCCAGCTCTCCTGGAGTCCCTTTAGGCCCTGGAAGGGGCTCTCAGGTCTCTCTAGAACCTTCTCTTCTCCAGGTGAACACCCCCAGCTCTCCCAACCTGTCCCCACGGCAAAGTTGCTCCAGCTCTGGGATCAACTTAGTGGCCTCCTCTGGACTTGCTCCAACAAATCCAGGACTTGTTTGTGTTGGGATAAGGTCTCACCCACGGGGGGAAGCTTTTGGGAACACTCTCACAGCTGTGGTGCCCCAACCCAGCTTTTCTGGCAGGGATGTCTGAGTCACCCACACTTGGTGAAGCCCTTCCTGACGAGCTCTGCTGAGTCCTTTTATTTAAAGAATGATTTCATTTGCTTTTAACAAACTTTAGCCTGGGGATGCTGTTTAGGAGAAACCCTAATCTCACCCAAATGATACCAGAAGCTGATGCTTACAGGCCATTAAATGGCACAACAAACCAGCCATTAACTGGTGGTAACCAGTGATTAAGGAAACCTTGCACAATTCAAGTGGATTATTCAGTGCTCAGTCACACTTTGCTGCATTTCTGTGCTTCCTAAGCTTGGGAAGATATAAGAAAAATATAACCTTAATTCAAACAATATTAACATTTTTGGTTGCAGAATTTTATCGACTAGACTTTATTTTAAATTTTTTTCCCTAGCATATAAACATCTGAAAACACAGAGGAACACGAATTAGAAAGACAAAAGAAATTAAGTTGATTT
This sequence comes from Pachyramphus minor, assembly GCA_013397135.1. Lineage (NCBI taxonomy): Eukaryota > Metazoa > Chordata > Aves > Passeriformes > Tyrannidae > Pachyramphus > Pachyramphus minor. The sequence continues at coordinate 133,841 of VYXB01001741.1, read as the reverse complement.
GCTCTGTTAACACAGGTTTCTAAACACTTTTTGAAAACATATATTTTCCGCTTAATGGTTTAGCAAATAATGAAGTTGAGTCTGTTCTGAATCCTGGACAAACACCAACATAATTTTCCACTTTGATCAAGTTTAAAAAGAAAAAACCATTACATGTAGGCTTTTGCCCTCTCTGCACTTTATTTTTTGAACCTCAAGGTTTGTTTTGAGATTCTCCCATAATGGATGATTTCAGAAGGTGAAAAACACCCTGAGTGTTCAAAGACCTGTAGGCAGGAGAGTGAAAATCGCTTTTCAGGAGTACTTTGCCTGCTTTCACTTCCTGCTCAGGTTCCCAGTCTGGGCTGAGTCATAGAAACCTGAATATATCCCTGCCTGGTGTTCCCATCTAGAGTTTAATTTTCATTTGTTCTGTAATCTGCCTTAGGTGGATGATTGCAAAAATTAGTAGGAAAGCTTCATGAGGGTTTGTTTCTAAGCATGGCTGACTTTCAGCTGAAATACAAAGTGCTTGATAGGGATCCAGTCACCACCAAAATGCTCCTTTAAATTTGAGCGTGGGCTTATTATAAAAACATGGTAACAGGAGTTAATCTGCAAAGTGAGATTAAGTGGTTTTAATCACATTTTTGGTTTTTTTTCCTACTCAGTTGCCTACAAAATCAGGGAAACCTTCTTTATACTGTGTTTTTTCCTGCATTGGGACTTGGCAGGCAGGTGTAACTCACTCAGGGCTGCTGTCAACACACACTTTTGAATAAGCTGGTGGCTTTCAAAGTCCTAAATTAACAGGTCTAATGAAACTGGGGGCTGCAGATTCTATGGCAGCTACAAGTACCTGAATCAACAGAGATGTAAAATCAAATCCCAGAATCCAAGAATCATTGAGGTTGGAAAAAAGCTCCAAAATCATCAAGGTCACCCTGTGCCTGACGCCCACCTTGTCCCCAGCCCAGAGCACTGAGTACCATGGCCAGGCCTTCCTTGGACACTTCCAGGGCTGGGGGCAGCCCCTGGCCAATGTTTAATCCTCCTTTCCAGGAAGAAATTCTTCCTGAATGCACATTTCTTCACTTTAATTGCCCCTTGGAAGTAAATGCCTGAGTACCTGAGGTGATACCTGCTGTCCTTGGAAGCCTGGAAATCAGCTACAGCTGACAAAGCAAAACACCCCAAACAACCTCCAATTGAGGGAGACTTAAATTAATATTTTAACACTGAAAAATGTTTGGAGCTCTTGTTTCATTTATGTCTGCCCTCCCTCGATGGAAATGATTCTTTGATCACAACTATGGTATTTGGAGGGCTTGTAGCTGTTCACCCACTCCCTGCCCACACACATCACGTGAAATCCCAACGTGCAAGACACCTGATGACTTATCTGCACCTTTGCAAACCTAAACTTCAACCCCTGGCTGTTTAAAGACTCGCAGGTAAAGCTGCTCAGGGAACAATCTGTGCTTCATGACACCTTCTGCAGGGTTTTTGGCAGCCGCTGAGGTTGCGAAGTTTCAATTTTTCCCCTGCAGGAAAACCAGGTCCTTAAGAATGTTTCTTACAAAACAAAACTGTGAAAAACATTTCTTTTTCTTTTTTTTTTTTTCTTGACAGGATGAAATTTTTCAGGCTGGTTTCTGCAGTCCTTCTGACGTGACATCCCAGTTCAAAGCCTTAGAAATCTCTTTCCAGTGCTGTTTTTCCTGAAACTGGAACCCACCTTGCTGAGCCTTTTTTCTTATGAAAAAAAAACACTTTTCAAGTTTGTTTTTTTTTTTTTTTTTGTCAAAGCCATTCCAGAAGGTTTGACTTCCCAGGGTGCCTGTTCCCTGCTCCCCTATGAAGTGTGAAAACAACACAGGATCCAGGGACCTAAAGGGATGTAGGACCTTCCTCTGACTCTCCTCACGTCTGTTTTCTTGGAGCACGAAGCCACCTCGGGAAATACAGGGTGGGGCAAAGATTCTGTGTGAACTCTGAAAGCACTGATGTTTTCCACATTTTTATGAGCCAGTCTGGACCCTGGGAGCCTTGGGAGAAATCTGGGAAGTGAGAGGAGCAGGGCAAACACTTGATTGAGAGAAGTGCATGATGTTTCCACAGCTTTCCTGTGCCTTTCCCATCTCATCTTTAACCAACCTGTTAAACATTCTCTTCCATCCACCAAGTGCCAGCTGTTGTGCCTCACATCAACACTGAAGTAACCACTGGGGAGCAAAGGACTGAGGGAAGGAATTTTCTGGGACGAGCAGGGTAATCAGTCAGAGAGCTGAGGTTTATCTGGGTTACCTCTGATATGAGAAGGCACTAATGTGACTATTAAGCACTGAGCAGCCTTTGATCTGTGAGTCATTCCATATTCTTGGCCCAATGAGGGCACATCTGCTCCTCTTTGATCCACAGGGCAGGCTCTGCTCTCATGAGCTGCTTTCCCCAGGGGTGTGTGACTGGCTGCAATCTGTTTAGTGGACACGAGATAGTTGCCTTAGCAAAGGCTGGGAACTTCAGAGGATCCCAGAAGTTTATTGGCAACAGATGCATTTGTCAATTTAATTTGGGATCAGACGACTGCAGCGTGTGCAGCACATTAGACAGGATCTAAAGCAGAAAATTTATGCTGCTGGATGACACGAGGAGTACAAATCAGTCTCTGTTCTGTGGCACATCTGCTCTTTCAATCCATTCAGTCCAGGACCTGCTGGCACCTGTCACCTCCCTGGTGACAACATTCATATAGGTTGACCTGTTCTCTCCTGGCACATACCCCAAAAGGAATGATACCACTGTGCTGTGCTGCCTCCTCCATCTCTTCTAGTCCTGTTCACTCTTTTCTCCCCAAAATAGCCCCTTTTGTTTGCTCCTAGGGAAAATATAGCATTTGTGCTAAATAAAGCCCATCCAAATTTGTTCTGTTTGGTCCTATCCTTCTGTGAAGAGGGGGGGACAAATTAAAGGTTGTTTATTCCCTGAAATAAGCCAGAAGTATTTACTTATTTTTATTGCTTGTACTGCAGTGACTCAATGTATTAGGACAAAATGCTATTTAGAGTAATGAAAGGAATGGATACTTCAGTGACAGCATTGATTTTGATCTAACACAGACTAATATCTGGTGCTGGCACAATGCAAATCACAGCCAAATGAGATTTTCACTTGCTGCAATGGCAAATTATTAAAAAGCAGTGCTCAGTAAGTGCTTCACCATATGGTGATGTGACTGTGCTTCTGTCTGCACTCCACAGGGCCCGTGGAGAACGTGTGAAACCCTCCCCCAGCTCCTCAAACAGACGTTTCCTACTTAGACAAGAACAAGTGAAACAAGACCAGAGCTCCTGCTTCAAACTTTCGTGTTGTTCTGACTCTGACTCAGGTTGGCCAAAATTGGATTTATCTTTCACATGTAACCTGGAGAAGGGAAGACTCTGAGGGAGAGGTTGCCCAAAGAACACAATTCCATCATTGGAAGTGTTCAGGTTTAGGGTGGCTTTGAGCAACCTGATCTAGTGGAGATGTCCCTGTCCATGGCAGGGGGTTTGGACTATATGATCTTTGAAGGTTCTTTCCAACCCAAACTGTTCTCTTTTCCTTTTCTTTGAATGCTGCTTGGCATGACATTACTCAGCCAAACCTCACCAGCCGTGGTTAACACCCAGTGTTTGCAAAACCAAACAGAAATCCTCCCCAGGCCCATGTGAAAGATTGATCTAAAGGTTACTTTAATTCACTGCCACCTTTGTATGAGCAATTCAAGTGCTGCTGAGACCCAGGGCAGTCAGGACTGTGTTCTGGAACTCACAGAAGGAATTTAAAGGACATAGTGTTAACCAGGAGAGCAGCAACCATATAACCAGTCCTGACTCCTGACTTCCAGTTTCATAGCCCAGCTATAAATCATAGAACCACAGACTAGTCTGGGTTGCAAGGGACCTTTAAAGGTCATCTAGTCTCACCTCCCATGCAGTGAGCAAGGACAGCTTCAACTAGATCAGGTTGCTCTGAGCCCCATCCAGCCTGACCTTGACTGTTTCCAGGATGGGGCATCTACCACTTCTCTGGGAAACCTGTGCCAGTGTTTCACCACCCTCATTGTAAAAAATCTCTGCCTTCTATGTAGCCTAAATCCAGTCTCTTTTAGTTTAAAACCATTACTCCTTGTCCTGTTGCAACAGCCCCTACCGAAATATTTGTCCTCACGTGTATTTAAGCTCCTTGTAAGCACAGAAAGGCCACATAAGTTTTCCCAGGAACCTTCTCTTCTTCAGGCTGAACAAACCCAGCTCCCTCAGCCTGCCTTTAAAGGAGCCCATACACAGCAGTGAGGTACTTGGTGAGAGATTTTCGATTTTTGGCTCTCTAGAGAGCAGTAGACACATTTTGAACACCAGTGTTTCCTGAAATCTGGATAAGCCCATATGCTGGTATCTTCTGCAGGACTGTGGGAGAAAGTAGAGGGGCTGAAACTCCCAGTGCATTATAGGCTCATTCACCCAAGCATTAGAAATGTCTTGAGTTTAAGGCTATAAATGTAGAAATTCAAATTTCTGGTGGCCTCAAGTTCTGATCAAATCTTTACAACCCCCTTTAATCATGTGTAACAATCAGTCAGGCTCTTAGTAACAGGCTCACATAAAAACACACACACACAAAAGCCCCCAAAGCAAGCAAGACAGCAAAAGGAAACTATTCTGAGAGTAGGAGAGTGCAGCAATTAAGTAGATGCTTTCCTGGAGCTCCAATCTTAGGGGTTCCTAAAGGAACTAGAAATGAAAGGATGGTACCTCCCTCATTTGCAGCAAAACCAGCCTGAGCCCCAACCCATTGTGGTTCCCTCAGCTTTTAAAAAAAAGCCTTTTAAAAACCACAAATGAACTTGTGTCACGCTCTGCTTCAGGACAGACAATTTAAAGTTTTAGGTCTCCCAGACATCGGCGCTTTTTAGGGGAAATCTCTCTTGTGCACAGGGGTTTTTCTGCCCAGCTGGAGAGCCTTTGGCAAAGGAAAGGGTTGTGATGACTCTGCTGGAGCTGTGCCTGTCCTGCATCTCTGTAACCACAGGCACAAAGCAGCTCTGAGGAGTCTCCTCCTGCGTTTGCAGAGGATTTGCAAACTGCCAGGGAAGGGGGAGCCCTGGAGAGACAGAGAGTGAGGAAAACTGGTGTGAGAGGAACACGGAGCTCCTCCAGCTGGGAGCACCCTCAGGAGAAACTGTAGAATCACAGAAGGGTTTGGGTGGGAAGGGAACTTAAAGATCATCCCATTCCAACCCCCTGCAATGGGCAGGGACACCTTCCACCAGTCCAGGTTGCTCCAGCCTGGCCTTGGACACTTCCAGGGATTCAGGGGCAGCCACAGTTTCTCTGGGCAACCTGTGCCAGGGCCTCCCCACCCTCACAGCCAACAATTCCTTCCCAATATCCCATCTATCCCTGCCCTCTGGCAGTTTGAAGCCATTTCCCCTTGTCCTGTCACTCCAGGCCCTTGGAAATAGTCTCTCTCCATCTTTCTTGGAGCTCCTTCAGGCCCTGGAAGGCCACAATCAGGTCACCCCAAAGCTTCTCTTCTCCAGGTTGACAAAGTAATTCAGTTTAGACGATCTATAAGGTCCCTTCCAACCCAAACCATTCTATGATTCTTCGATTTTATGGTTCTATGGTAACTCCACCACTTCCCTGGGCAGCCTGTCCCAGTGCTTGACCACCCCTTCCATCAAGATATTTTTCCTGCTATCCAACCTAAACCTCCCCTATAGACTCTCAGAGGTAAAAATCTGCCATTTTTCAATAACTTTTTGGGGTGAAGCCTGAATGTGTCTTGCTTGGTGGTATCAGGGGAGTTTTGAGTTGTGCTAAAAAGTGATTTTCACCAGCTGTTCTCAGCCTTCCTTGCTGAGGTGCTGACTCAGCTCCTTGTTGCTGCCTGATGTTCTGATTCCTGCAACGTGCTCCTGATCCCTCTGTTTGCCTTGGGCCTGGGCTGCACTGCACAGATTCCACAAGTCATCCCTCCCAGAGTGCAGGAACCATTTTTTGGATAACACAACTCCATCCTTGGCTTTCCCCACATCTTTCCCTGTGAAAGATATATTCACTTCTTTTGTGTCCAGATCTGCCTGCATACTCTTTGATTGCCAAACACTTCCCTGTATTCAGTGATTTGATCACTTCCCAGATGTTTATTTGCATCTATATGTACACCCCAGAACTCCCCCCCCCAAAAAAACTTTGTTAAAAACATATCAATATTTGAGACAGAAAAACCCTGAATGTAATTTCCCTGCTTTTGTTATTTTTAAGTAGTGTTTCAAATTTTGCAGGGGGGGGAGGAGGAAAAACAAAACCCTGCAGAACACACACTAGGATGGAGTTTTATTGCTTGTGCATTAATAGAAAAGGACTGTATTGCTACTTCAAAAGGAGCTCAGTGTTCTGTTCCTTCAGCATGTGGAGGGTTTGTTTGATACAGACTTGATTAGGATTCTCTTGGGTTTTATTCCACATCCTGCCCATTTGTTTCCTTGGATATTGTACGTGATTCCCCTCCCTCCCTTCTGGCAAAGGCTCATTGCCCTCAGCCTGAACTGCTCCACAAGGCCTGGTGTGTGGTGTGGGGGTGACAAAACCCATTCCACGCAGTGGATGGTTCCTGCAGGCAAAACTGCAGCCTGCAGACACCCTCCCTCCCAGCCTGACAGCAGAGGAAGCTTCCCCCTTATCCCCCAGCACTTACAAATGTGCTGTTAGGCACATCTTCTGCCTCAAGTGCTGGGTTTGAAAGCTGAGACAGGTGCAAGGAAGGATGAGATGCACGGGGGAATGAGGAGCTGTGGGCACACGTGGGTACGAAAAGAGACACTTCAGCAAAAAGCTGGATTTCTATTCTGGGAGGTTAGTGGCTTTTCTGTGTCTCCTCCATTCTGAGATAGTGCTCAGATGTGTTTCTTCTTTGTTCATAATCTTCTGGACTTGCATGGAAAGCAGACCGAGAAACAGGAAGAAATTACGGGGCTGCCAAGTCTTGGAGCCATAAAAGAAGCCTAAACAAGAAAGGAGTGACTTATTTTTAACATTTCCTGAAGTTAACACTCACATGGGAGGTAAGGTGACTCCACATTGCCTGTGGAAGGTAATTATATCTTCTAATAGATCAACTCATATAACTGAGGTCAAAATCAACCAAACAAACATGCTTACAGGCAGAAACACTCCCTCTTAGTTTGGAAAGGGAGTGTAGGAGGAATACATTAGCAAAGTAATAACCTCTCTACAGGGGTAAGTGGATGAAAAATTCTTGCAAGTGTTATGCAGAACCTTTGGTCTCTTCCGGCCTTAAAAGCAGTAAAGAAAGCAGGAAGAAAAAAAAAAAAGAAAATCCACCTTCCAGAAGAGAATATTCTGTATTTCTTGCTGATGTGAAGGATGGGTTTTTTGGGAAGGGTGAGAACAACAGAGCTGTAGCATGACCCACACAGCACATGTGCTTTCAACTGGTCTTGTTGTAAAAAAAATCCCTCTTTCTTTCTCCTTGACCCCACTGGGGCTGCCCCCAGTCCCTACCAGTGCCTGTAAAATCACACAGTTCTGTTCCTTTCCCATACCCAGTTCTGTTTGTTTTGCTTTTTTTCCCCCCAGGATTGTTGGGGAGTTTCCTTTAATGGAAGAAGGTGGGTGTCTCTGAAGTTGTTTTACTTATATGGTGTGACTCACATGAAGCTTCTAACTCTGTTCTTGTCTTTGCTGTCCTTTTTGCCAATCCTCAGTCATCTGTTTAAAGTGCAATAGTACAAGGGAGACCCTGGAGGGGTCTGTAAAATACAAGAACACAGCCTGTGAAAACTGTTTTATGGGAAAAGAGGAGAGGGACGGGGTGACTTCTGCAGCCTCTTCATGTGTTGCAGCTCTTGCTTTAAGCAAAAGAACTACAGTTGTTCAAGACTTAGTTTAGTTTTATTGCTCCAATATACAGCTGGTGAAGGAGGGGATGTTTATGCTTTGGTGTGGTTTTCCCAGGTGATTTTTCTCCTATGAATTGCTGGCCATCTGATGGCACATGGCACGTTATCCTTGTGATTCCTGTGACATTCTTGGTAGGAAAATATTGAAAGACCAGGACATGCAGAGCCCAGGGGGGACCTTTTGGCTCTGCAACTCCCTGACAGGAGGGGGGAGCTGGGGGGGGTCAGGCTGTGCTCCCAGGGAACAAGGGACAAGAGGTAGTCACTCCCAAACCTCAGGCTGGGCCAGGGGAGGTTTAAATTGGATATTAGGAAAAATTGCTCCTCCTAAAGGGTTGTGAAGCACTGGCACAGTCTGCCCAGGGCAGTGCTGGAGTCACCATCCCTGGAGGGATTTATAAGAAGTGTAGATGTGGTACCTGGGGACATGACTTAGTTGGTTGCCTGGCAGTGCTGGGTTAATGGTTGGACCCGATGACCTTAAAGGTCTTTTCTGAGCTAAATCATCCTGTGATCAGAGTTCAGTGTCAGCAGGTCATTTATATGGTCAAAGGTGAGATTTCAGCACCCTCTGGGGATGATTTGGCTCATGTGATGGATAACCCTTCCATGTGCTGTGTCTTTGCCTATGAAAGGTGGCCACACTTCTGACACACCCCTCTCTGGTGGGTTCCTAAAGCTGTGTGTGGTGAAAACACGTCCAAGTTCTGGTTTTAAATCCACACTGCATAAGTAGAGTGATCTCCCTTCCTTCCCCTCCATCTTGCCTCCTTGGATTCTGCAGGGGTTGGGGCAAGGGCCAACACGAACAGAACAAGTTGCAGACTCACCACCCAAATTATTCTTATTATAGGGAGGAAAATGATATTAAGAGGGAGGAGGCAAGAGGATGCAAAACCCACATGATTTTAGTTAATGTAACCAACTATTTCAGAATATAATTGAACCATTAAATGGACCTGGGTGTTAATTGAGAGAGGGATATTATTTGGTAATATAATTATCTACTGCCATTCCTCTTTTTGCTGTCATGCATTCAAGCCTGGCTCAATTATCTATTGTTCCACATAGTCTATTACTAAGGTCAGGCTCTGCAACACAGTGCAAATTTCTGTCAGTGTTCCTTTGTCTTACTGTGGTTCTGCAGCAAAGCTCATGAGAAAGTCAGTAATTCTGTCTGCTGAGCTGTGGGGAAATGGTCTTCAAGAAAAAGAGTGTAAAACCACACTGAACAACAAGAATAAACCAAAATACTCCCTATTTTCTGGTCAAGTGAGAACTGTTCCTATTTGTGCACTGAATGAGACAGGACCCATGGAAACAAGAAATGGTGTCAGTGTGTAATTAATTGCTCTTCCATAATTTATGTCCTCAAGCAGGTGGGGAGGTGAAGTTTTCTTGTACCTTGTGAATAGACACTTTACTTAATTTCTCTTTTCTCCCTGACACATCCAGTAAAATGCTCTGCCTGAAGCTGATCCCGGGGTGTGGAAAATTTTCAACCCAAGCAGTTATTCTGATGGGAGTTAAAACGAGCTGAAAATGTTGCTGTAATGGGAATTAAAGGCACTTTTAACAATAGGTGATATAGTTGGGCACTTCAATTAGGTTAATTTGGCCACATTTAAAGCCACTGTGAAGATGGACAGGTGCCCCTAAGTCCTTCCTAAGAGGAAACTAGATTAGAGTTTAGGATAGGCAGCTCCTATATTTGCTGGTCCCCAGACAATGGAATGACACAAGCAACAATGGCACGTTTTCTCCCTCTTTTAGCCTGAAGAAATGTGTAATAGCAGAGGGTAAAAAAAAAAAAAAATCAGGTTGTAAACAGAAGAGCAGAATGTTTTGGCCTGTGTGTTTTCTGGGTCTACAAGCCAGGAAATGCCAGGGTGAAGATTTCAGCTCTCACAGCACCCTGAGCTGCCTGTCAGCCTGCTGGCCTGGAGCAGCCTCTGAGCAGAGGGAAAACAGCCCAGGAGAAGCTGCTGCAGGTGAACAGAAATGCTGGAGGCTGACAGAGGAGGATCCACAAGGATTCTGCTCAGAGGGTGATGCAGGTTGGGCTCAGTCCTCCTGCTTTGCCAGAATTTCACCTGATTTACACTTCAACAATAATCCAAACCCAAATGCTAATAATTAACATTCATTCTAATATCTCCTTAAATCTTAAAGCTCAACTATTTCAAAATATGAACAAACCACCAGGTTAGATTGGAAATTCCAAGTGCCATGTCTATTCTGTGCTCTGAGGCAAACTGATCCCAAACTTTCCTTCGTGATCCATGGAGCTGCCTTTGACAGGGAATGGCTGAGCCTGGATTATTATAAACCAGGTCTTCTGGAAATGTGATGACCTCTCCTACAGAGAGGAAAGCTCTGTGGTGTAGCTGACTTTCCTAACAACACTTGCAGGAGTGTTTTTTATTGTGTCAATTTATTCAGAGCAGGATTAGCAGTCTAAAAACTGTTGTTCTAAACAATAATGAGCTCAATCCAGACAATGTGCAAAAGGCAGAAATCAAATCTTCAAAGGTATCACCCCTAGAGTACTTGAAGGAACAGTCCCACTGTGTTTATTCTCAAGGTGCCTACTGAAAAAAAAGCCAGCAGATTAACAGGTAAGTTTGCCATTAGTTTTGCCTTTTGTTCTATTTACTTGTGTATTAAAAGATTTTGTCAGATACGAATTATTTTGAAGTAAGAAAAGGGGTTTTTTTCATGTGCAAGGTGTGATTGATGTGTAAATACAGCCAATGTGCAGGAATTGCAGGAAGAAGGATGAAGGGAACAACTCCAAGCGATGGAAGATTGAATTAGAATAGGATCAGAAAATGTGAGTTTTCTTTTCTGCTGCAGGAATGGGAGATGGAGATAATAAAGGTATTGTTACCTGTACTGAATTAATTTAATATTTCTAATTAGGGAGAATAGTGAGATGCTAGAAAATTCCTAATATTGCTCCATATTTTTCCCTGCCATTTTCCTATGAAAAGAACACCATTTAATATGAAAAAAACACTGCAAATTTATTTGCCTTCCTGGCTTTCTTTGCTCCTCTGGGCTTCCCCGAGCTCCTTCTTTCTCCATCAGTTTGAGACTTTAAACAGTATTTAATCAATGTGTGATAACACCCAAGGCTTCATTAGTGTCACTTGGCTCTCCCAATGGTTGTTCTTTTATAATGAAGCAGCTCAAATTAAATCACCTTCTCAAAGTGTGGGAGAGATCTGAGCTGCTCCTGTGTTTCCAGGCTTCCCATGGCGAGTGTGGTCTTCTGGCTGCATCCTGGTGGGATATTTACACTGCCCTTCATCACTTTTGGGGTTCCCCATGGGCCAAACGACACGTAGGTGGCAGAAAATGAAAAGGAAAGTGTTCTGGTCTAAAGCTGGGAAGATGCAGGGCAGTTTGCTTTTCTTAGGAAAAGGGAGTCCTCCCCGTTTAACAAAGAAAAAGGGGAGAAAAGAAGCTGCATCTTCTTCAGGGAAGCACCAACTCAGGGCATGGTGTGGCTTTTCACCAACAGGTTGATGTAGATCAGTTATTCCTCAATATAGAGGGTGTGTAGCTCTTGTTCTCCCTTTTAAATTCACCCTGCTCACATGGGATTTAGCACAGGGATCAGTCAGGGTCACAGAGCAAAGAGTATCACAGAGTCCTTCAGGGACTCTTTCCTGCCTGAGCTGCCCTGCAGGAAAGTGTGGGAAGGGGCAAAGCAAGACCTTTTCCCCTGTTTAGCAGCTGCATGATCACAGAAATCTGTGGCAGTGAAAGAGGAAATGAAGGTGAGCCAAACACCAATCTGCTTTCCCGCAGGTCCTTCTGGTACCTGGGTGGAAGGTTGTCCTAAGAGTGTGGGTAGATGAGGAAAGAAAGATGGGAAGGCCTTGGGAAGAAAAGGTGGTGGGCAGAAACCCAGAATGGTTTGGGTTGGAAGGGACCTTAAAGATCATCCTGTCCCACCCCCTGACATGGGCAGGGACACCTTCCACCAGCCCAGGTTGCTCCAAGCCCCATCCAACCTGGCCTTGGACACTTCCAGGGATCCAGGGGCAGCCACAGCTTCTCTGGGCAACCTGTGCCAGGGCCTCCCCACCCTCACAGGGAAGAATTTTTCCTAATATCCAACCTAACCCTGCTCTCTTTCAGTTTGAAGCTGTTCCCCCTTGTCCTATCACTCCATGCCTTTGTGGAAAGTCCCTCTCCATCTTTCCTGTGGCTCCCTTTAGGTGTTGGAAGTCTGCTAGAAGGTCTCAGAGTTCCTCTCATCTCTCCCTTTCACCCTGTTCCATCTTTCTGCTGCAGACAGGAAGGTCACAGGCAACCCAGAAAAATCTGCATTTTGTCCTGGTGCTCCCAAATATCAAGTGAGAAGGGGAAAAAATAAAACCCTTAACACTTAAGGACAAGTTTCTAAATTCCCTCTGTGTACCCATCACTGAAGTGCAAATCAAAACCAAGTTACTATTTCTTTAATGAGGTTTTGTTTTGGGCTATTTTGACAGTTCATCATCATCATCTTGGTGGATTATATAGGAATTTGGAGGTTTGTTTTGCTCGTTTCTGAGGATGGAAATTTAATTGCAAGGGTTTTGTTCTCGAGAAGTTTCTGTGTCAACGTGACTTTCCAGTGCTTCATCTGCGGTGACAATTTTTGAAATATATTTTTTGTTTAACTACCAAAAGAAGCACTTTTGTTAAGAATAATGAGAGCAAAGCTTCTATGTGCAATGGAAATCCCTGCTGGCAGCAGAACAAACAGGGTCTTGTGTGCCATGGTTGGCTGTGAAGCTGTTTATTTTTATAAACAATTTTTATATACAGAATAAATAAGGTGGAAGAAGACCTCCAAGATCATTGAATCCAACCTTTAGACAGGACACATTGAGGTGTTTCCTTTGGCCATCAAGTGAAAGGTGCTGAAGATGTGATGTGAAGGTGTCTTGGCCTGCTCTAGATGCATTTAATGGATGGACCTACCGGGTTGTCCTGAGAGATGGTGCAGAAGGAAGAAATCTGTCAGGCTTTGGGGACTTCAGCTCCACATCATGAAAAAGTCATCTCTGCTCTTGCAAAGACCCTCCCAGCCCTTGCAGAGCAGTGAGAAATGGGCACTGCTGTACCCAACACACCCATGTGGGTTATTTATCACCCAGCCAGGGCTCTGGGCAGCTTAGATCACAAGTTGCAGAAGACATTTTGATGCTGCTCAGATGTCTGAGGTCATGACTGATGTCTGCAGAACATAAGAAAATTTGCCTGATATCCCATGACACAAAGAACAGCTTTTGATCACTTGGAGGAAAATGAGGAGGGAGAAAGGAGGGATCAAGGAGGGAACGTGAATAATTAAAGCCAGTTGACAAATGCCTTCCTGTAGTTTGGAACTGCTAAGTCTGATATAGCTGTTTAATTTCAGAGGCAACTGAATTAAGTTTCCTATTTGTAGAGCAGAGCTTGGAACCAACAAGACAACAGCTTGCAAGAGCAAAATGACTGATTTTTCTCCCAGGTCAGCACTTAGCACTCTCAGAGTTAAACATTTGCTGGAGATTATGCTTATAAATCATTTCGAGCCTCAGTTCTCTGGTAATCCTGAAGCAGAAGAAATGGAAGCCCTTTCATTGCACTGAACAATTCAGACTTAGGACCCTCAGAGGAGGTGGGGGGAAAGAAGGTTTTCTTCTTGCAAGAAGCCAGAATCTGCCCCAGAGAGCTGTGACAGAGAGGCTTTGGACTGATTTTTGTGACCACACTCAGTCTTTGGACAGGGTTTACTTCCTCTCCAGGAATGGGGACAAGGGATGGCAAAGGAGGGAACAAGGGATCTTCTGTCCTTTGCACGGAATTCTGACCCTGGGGCTTCACTCCTGCTCTGCACTATTCCTTTCTGCTCTTCTGTGCTGCCATGACTTGGAATATAGAAATTCTGTGAAGGCTGTGAATGGACACAACTGAGTGAAGGTAAAAGGAATAAATAAATCCCTGGCAATAGGTGTCAGTCTTCTTCTTCAGCACAGGGAGCACATGGAGCTGCTGGAGAGAGTCCAGAGGAGGCACCAAGAGGATCCCAGGGATGGAGCAGCTCTGCTGGGAGGAAAGGCTGGGAGAGCTGGGATTGTTCAGCCTGGAGAAGAGAAGCTTTGGGGTGACCTGATTGTGGCCTTCCAGGGCCTGAAGGGGCTCCAAGAAACATGGAGAGAAACTATTTCCAAGGGCTGGAGTGACAGCATAAGGTGGAATGGCTTCAAACTGACAGAAAGCACAGTTAGATTGAATACTGGGGAGAAATTCTTCCCTGTGAGGGTGTTGAGGCCCTGGCCCAGGTTGCCCAGAGAAGCTGTGGCTGCCCCTGGATCCCTGGAAGTGTCCAAGGCCAGGTTGGATGGGGCTTGGAGCAACCTGGGCTGGTGGAAGGTGTCCCTGCCCATGGCAGGGGGTGGAACTGGATTATATTCTCCTGGCTTTAGCTCTTGGGTTTGTTTTCACTCACTGAAGGACCTGTGAGACTCTGAGGAAGCTCTGTGGTCTGGCACTGATGTGATTAATGCAAAGAATGAGCCAACTGTCCTCTCCTAATTTAAGAACCTTCTTAAAGTTGGAGAATCCAGAAGAGGGTCCTTCTCTTTTGATAACAAATAGTGTGAGGATGTAGAGGAGGGTCTTCCATCTTTACTGGTGATCAGTGGAGGGAGGAGGAGGCCTTTCAGGCTCAAGGTTGCCCCAGGAACAGGGCCATTTCCTAATGGAGAGATTTCCCTTCCCTTGAACAAGAACAGCCCTTCCCAAACAGCTGATTAGCCCAGAAATCAGCACCTTTTTCTTTGGCCCAGCCTTTTGGGTTTTTTTTTGCCTCATTGAACAAACCTTCCTTCAGGCTTGGACACTAAAGGAAATACTTTGCTGTAACAAATGTTCTGCCCACTCACCCAGCTCTCACATGGACCTGAGGCCAAGCTCATGTGCACAGAATCAGCCATTTCACCTTTCATTCATTAAATGTGCCTCTTGCTTTAGCATGAAGTGGCTGGTGACAAACATGAACAATCCCAGTGTCACAGAAATACAGCAATGGCTCCAAAATACACTTTTCTTCTGTGTCAAAAGGGGAAGATAATTTAGGGCACCAGTGTTGCCCCTCAGTCCTGTGTCGTCTCCCTTTCCCCTGAGAAGTCTGCACCAAGCTGTGATGCAACCTGTGTTATTCCAATGGAATCCCTGGCTGTGGGAGTGCAGACAGCAGTGTCCTGATTCAATGTATGTCACCCAAAGGATGTCACATTGCATTCCCCTCCCTGAAACACAGTTACAAAGAAGTTCTGATGTATTCTCACATGAAAGAAGCCAACCCTAATGACTGCTGAAGGATTCAGCCAGCAGGCTGCAAAACTCTTAAAGGATTTTTACTTATTTTCTTTTAAAAAAAGGGCTCTTCAGAACAAGACTCCTGGGAAAATGGCACACCCGGGTCTTCCCTGGCTCGTGGTGTGGAGTCAGAGCAGCTGCTGTATTTCCTTCTGCATTATTTAGGTAAGCTCTCAGCACAAACCTTTCCTCGGGAGTCTCTTCCTTAACGTGCAGGGGGAAGTTGTGTGTTAATTGGAACAGAAATCCTGTCTCGCTGTGACACAAACCCCATCCTGCAGCATGTGGCACATTGCATTGCAAAAACATCTGAGGAACCAAAAGCCTTTAAACAGAGGTGTTTTTCAGAGGTTTTTAAAGCCTGTTCTCATATTACATTCCATTTTCAGCACCACTAGGAGATGACACATTGTGAAGATCCCGTGGGTTGAGTGCACTACACTCAACAGGCTCTTTGTTCCACCACTACATTCCTGTTTCCTGCAAGAGCTGGGATTTCCCTCACAGGGCTTTCCTTTCACTCTGACTGGTCTGCAGGCAGCCACTGTAGAGGCCAGTGGCTCTGTGCACTGGTTTGGACTGGGAGAGAGTTAATTTTCCACATAGCAGCTTGTGTGGTGCCGTGTTTGGGATTTGGGATTAACACAGCGTGGAAAACACAGGGATAGTTCAGCTATTCCTGAACAGCAACAAGGTCTGTATTTTGAATACCTCCAAGGCTTTTTGAATCAAACTTTGTATTCCAAGGTTTTGGAGGTAACTCACTGAAAGATGTTATTTCCTCTCGATAATATACTGGATATAACTACTTGATTTTTTGATTATTAGTATTTCTATTTATTTTTTTAATTTTCTCACATGCAGCTTCTTTTTCTGTCACCAAAAAAAAAAAAAAGAGGTGTCTGGACAAGTCTGAATGTCCTATTTAGGAAGATGTAAGCTATAGGGCTTTTTTTGTTTGTTTGTTTGTTCACACTTTTCAAAGTTTTCTGGGTTTGATTTAGAAGGATAAGATGATTTTTGAAAGCTTTTTAGCTGTAAGGGTGACAGAGATTAAAGGAAACCTCAGATTCACCAGCCTGGATGTCATTCTCAGTAGGCAGTGGAAGGAGAGGATCTTCTCCAGAGCTTCCTAATCCAGATTTCCAAAATGGACACTTAACCTAATTTATGCATAAGTTTGGAAGAGAACCTTTCTGAGACAGCACTGGAAGTCAGGTGGTGTCACTGCTTATTTTAATGTTTCATAAAATGCCCCCTGGACTATGTTGGAAGAAGGAAAACAGTTTATAAACATAAAAAAAAAGGCTGAAATTAAATTGTTAATAAGAAACACGGTTGGATTTCCCAACCAGATGGTGTTTGATGGTGCTACAGTAACATTTTATCTTTGTCCATATTTTACGGAGGCAGGAAAATGGGAAGAATCGATTCTTGTAAAGGACTGAGGGGGTCTCAGGGGCTACAGATTCAATTCTCACTTACTGGCTCTTTTATGAAGCTGGGTAAGAGTTTGCTCCTTTCCTGCAGCAATTCCCAGTGACTGATCTCTAATCTGAGCTCCCATGTCCCCATTGCAGTAGTTGTTTGTGAATATGGGAATATTTCAGACCAAAATACGGCCTGGAAAACCATAAGTGGAAGGAAGGTGGAATGAATGCACGAGCGTGTTTTAGCTCCAAGGTGCAGATTAATAAAAGTGCCTTCTTAATGACACAATCCAAATGACATTTATATGAGACATGGGGTATTTTCAAGTGGAAGGCTTGGAAAGGATCTCAGTGACAGTTATGAAAACAAGACACCAAACCCCTCCTGCAAATTACTGCTCTGCATCTGAGTATCAGATGACACTAAAAATAAATGAAGACAAACTACCTCCCGAAGGAATAATTGGGTTTTGGAAGGTGAACAAAGGAAGAAAGAAATCTAATGGTTACAGGACATAGCTTGGGGTTTCATTATTTTGTTTTATGTTTTTTTGTTTTTGGTTTTTTTTTAACCAGCAGGAAAGGAGCTGAGAAGTGTCACAAAAATGACACACCACAAAACCCCCTCACAAAACCTGATGGTTGCATTTTGTTTCTAAGGACTGAATGTTTCAGAAATAACCAGCAGATAAAGATTCCCAGGGATCTGAGGTCTTCTCAATATCTCTTGTCAGGGAAATTTTGGGGAGATTTGCCAGGCTTTTTCTGGCTATTCCTTCAGAGGGAGCGAATTTCAGGCGTTTGGTTTTTGTTTCTAGCTCTGTGTTATCCAGCTGGGGAAAAAAAAAATCATGTATATCTGTCCATGTGTATCTGTATTTGCATCTGTTTGTTTGAGTGCATTTTTCCCAGGATAAGAACAGGTACAACCTGCTGTTAACTCAGCATTTTAGAACACTGAAATAAAATAAATGACATGTATTAATATTACTACTAATTTCAAGGGCATATGCTGTATTTTATGCCCATTTTATCAGGATCAGCAAGTTCTTTGGGATATTTGGAGCTGTATCTTTGGGTTCAGGTTTATTTACATTTCATGGTCTCCAATTCCACTGCTGGGGCTGCTCTGCCAAACATAAGATGCAGTTTGATTTGGATTTCTTGTCTGTGCCTTGGTGCTGGTGTGGTGCTTCTGGAGACTGATATCTCTGCTTGTGTGAGTGATAGATTTCCCCCCAGCTGCCAAACAAACAGTTCCATCTAGAAGAAATAAAACCTTTGCTTTCCCCCCCCCTGAAATATTTCTTGCTGTGAGCTGGCACAGACAGGCAACCCTGGGATCTTAAAACACCCTGTTCTAGCACTGCAGAATAAGGGAGGTTAGGATGTTTGCATCCACATTGAGAGGGAAAGAGAGAAATTCTGGATATTTATCTGTCAGTGAGTGCCAGCTGATGTGGAGCTGTGTTGTCTGCACCCCGAGCATGAGTGATATTCCTGAGTTGCCTTCAGAATCCTTGTTCCCTGCTAAGGAATTTGCAGCACACTAAAAACCCCTCCCTGTACCTAAGCAGTCTGTGGGAATTCAATGATCACTCCAGGGCGTTTCAGGCAGTTCCTGAAGCAGCAACTCTGCTCTTTGCTGCTGCCTGAGTAGTTAATGGCACTTTGGCACATCCTTGAGGGTCTTTTCTGGCACAAAGTTCTGCACTTCTGACCCCAGGGGATCTACCAGGCCTGGGAGGTGCCTTGGACTGTGCCAGGAAGATGCTCAGGAACTGTGATTCCTTTTCCTTTACCCTGCTGGTTCAGAGCTCTGCTGCAAATAAGTGTAGAAACATTCCTGATTGGAATATTTCATAGAATCATGGAGTTCCACTCCCTGCCATGGGCAGGGACACTTTCCACCAGCCCAGGTTGCTCCAAGCCCCATCCAACCTGGCCTTGGACACTTCCAGGGATCCAGGGGCAGCCACAGCTTCTCTGGGAATGTGAACTGAGAGAAGGCAGGGTTAGATGGGATATTGGGAAGGAATTCTTGGCTGTGAGGGTGAGGAGGCCCTGGCCCAGGTTGCCCAGAGAAGCTGTGGCTGCTCCTGCATCCCTGGAAGTGTCCAAGACCAAGCCTGGGATGTGCCTTGGTCTTGTGGAGATCAACCAAGGGAAGAGTTGCTGTGCATGCACTAATCATGAAAAGTAAAATCAAGCTTCTGAACTGTGCATTTACTGGTGTTTTCCAGAGCCCAAATGGTCACCAGGCTGCTTGCAATCCAGGGGAGGGTGGAACACCCTGGAACTCCAAACAGCTCGTGGACTGCAGCACCTGGGGAACCAGATTTTCCACAAGAAAAAGCAGTTCTAGGTGTCAACCTGAAAAAAAAATAATTTGCTTCTGGGTGACACATATGGAGAAGGTAGCATTTTAATAGGCATAATTCAATTCCACCACTCCCTACTCCTACTCCATCTTCCCAAATGAGATGAGGGTAAAACAGCAGCACATTCCTTGCTTGTGAGTGGAATGACAGGATTAGGATCAGGTGATTAATACTCTCTTGGTTTCCTGTGCAGGGTGTGTGTATGAGACAAGGTTTCCTCTCTTACTGGAATATTTGCCCTGTTTCAGGAGCCAGCAATGAGCACTGGAGGTGGCCTGAGGTATTTCTGTTAACAACCTTCGTTACATTTACACTGTGATGTGTCCCAGAAGAAAACTGTACCTCTGCCCAAGGCACAGAACCCAGGAAATCTGTTCCCCACATTTCCACAAGCATCTTTTAGGATCTCCAGAGAGTCCCACCAGCAGATATTTTTGTTTCTGGCACATGTCCCTTGGAACCAGGGGCTTTGGATGTTGCAGCCCCCTTCAAACACACATTTTGCTGCAGTGCACCGCAGCTCCCTCCAGACTTTTTGTAACTAAAAGTCTATGTTTGCACCTCAGGGAGCAGCAGCCTCGTCCTGCAGCCCTTTGGAAAGGTGAAATTAATGTTTCTGAGGAGCTGAAATAATATGGCAGTGCCTTTAAATACCAAGAAAATTAAATAAATTGAATCCTCCTTGCCAAACGTTCCTGGTAAATTGACTGTTTTCTTTTTGCCCTCAAACAGCTAAAGAAGTATTATTAAACCTAAGCAAATACAAATGCTAAGTACTATGAAGAGCTTTTCAGGTCCAGAACTAAAGCTGGGAATAATTCTGTTCTTAAGCCGCTCCAGGGTGCCCTGTGGCAACATTGGTTGTCATTTCAGAAGTCTAATAGTCTGTTTACATCCTCCTTGGATAACAGGACAAACTGGCCAGGGCACACCTTCCCTGGAACATGGATTTGAGCCTTTCATTGCACTCCTGGTTGGCTTTTAGAAGAGCATTTACGAAAGTTCTCATTTATTACCTGATTATTGCTAAACGTTTCCTTGCTGTGTAAATGAGAAATGGAAATGCAAGCTCAGGTTGCTGATGGAATACACAGTTTTATGTGTTATATTGATTATTTTACTCCTGCACAATTAAGCAAAGCTTGAGGTGTTGCCAGAAGGTGTTTGTTAACTTGAGGTGTTATTCAAACTGCAGGCTCTCTAGTCCTTTGTTTCTCTACTTACATCTTTTTTTTTTTTTGGCTTTGATCACTGAAATCCTTGGCTGGGGAAACTTTCACATGTAGCAATACCTAGAAAATGTGCCCAAAATACTTTGATATAGAGTTGAGTTGATTTTCAGCTGCGTGGAAGGCGTTTGATCACTGAACCCTCCTTTAAAGATTTGTAAACATTCTTCTTGAAAATGTGTATATAATCCCCTTATGTAGTAAAGTTCTTTAAACACAGAGGAGTATTTTAACCCCTTTTTTATATTCTTATACCTGTGGAGGTGGACTAATTTGGGGAGACTGGGAGGCACTGGCAATAAGATGAGTGAACAGTGGCAGAACAAAACATGTATCAAGTTTAGACTCCCTGTGAGATCTTGTGATTGTTTTCTCTTTTTTTCAGCATTGGTAGCACAGCTGAAAATAATATGTATGGTCTGGGACTGCTGCAGTGATTCATTGATTGACCTCTCCAAAGCTGGATGGCAGATGCTCTGTAAAGTGCTGGTCGATGGCTGGGAGGGCTTTAGACAGTCACAGTGTCCAGACTTTCAGTTTATGCCCCTAATTGGTGAGAATAGTTTGTGATCAGCTGGAGAATTGGTTAATGGAAGATGTAGTTTAGAAACCTTGGATTAAACTCTTGAAGCAGATAAGAATTTCTCCCGGGTTTGCTCTCTGCTCACTGCAGCCCTGCTTAGGATTGTCAGTCCATAGGGAGGGAATAATTTCCCTGGATCTGTAACTGCAGTGTAAAATAGGCAGAAAGGCTGGAATGTCTGCAAGAATCACTGAATGGTTTGGGTTGGAAGGGACCTTAAAAATCATCCAGTTCCATCCCTGCCATGGGCAGGGACACCTTCCACCAGCCCAGGTTGCTCCAAGCCCCGTCCAACCTGGTCTTGGACACTTCCAGGGATCCAGGGGCAGCCACAGCTTCTCTGGGAAACCTGTACCAGGGCCTTACCACCCTCACAGGGAAGGATTTCTTCCCAACATCTCCTCTAACTCTGCCCTCTGTCAGTTTGAAACCATTCCCCCTTATCCTGTCACTCCAGCCCTTGGAAATAGTCTCTCCCCCTGTCTCCTGTAGGCTCCTTCAGGTCCTGAAGCGAGTTAATAATCAATAAACAGTATAAGAAATGAAACTCCAATCCTTTACTGCTGGTTTTTCTCTCCTTCTGACTTGCATAAGTGGTTTTGGTTTCTCTGATCTTGTGCCCCAGGGCAGGGACTGTATTTCCAATTTCTGTGGCGTACACAGAACATCACACTTCTCCTCAGACAGCTTTACAAACAAGTGATGTTGCTGCTTGGGATTCTGTCAAAACTGTGAGAGTGTGAAACTGCTCAGAAGGGTGATTCTACTGAAGACACTGCACTTAAAAATAAATGTGTGTCCCTTGGGCCATGCTGGAGGTGCTTTTCCTAAGATTTCTGGTCCAGCTGTGAGGGCATCTCTAACCCTGCTCTGGTAAAGAGTTAAGTCAGGAAATGGAGTTGAAGGGCCTGAAAGAGGGGCACAGGACCCCCCTCCAAGGATCAATGAAGACAGGGATGTGCCTTGCCAGGAGGACCCACAAAACCCTGCAGGCTGAGCTGCCTTTGCTGCCCTGAAAGGGAAAGGCTGGCTCTGCTTAGTCCAGACTAACCACTTGAGTAATTATCAGCTCCTTATTTGATGACAGGGTAGGACTGAGCCTGAAATGCCATGGAGACTGCTGATTATTCCCCTTAAAATGCCCTGCTGTGAACTGCAGTGCTGGAGAGCTCTGCCAGGCTGCTCAGGGCTCAGGGCCGCGCCCCTGAGGATAATGAGAGCAAATTCTGGGAGCATCCTCAGTTTTCCCACTCTTTGCCTGGTCTGTCACTCGATCAGGCAGATTTTGTGCCTGGTCTGATCTTCCAGGCTGATGCCTTTTTACTACGAGCCAGGTCTAAACCAGCTGCTTTAAAGCCAGCAGGAGTTATGGCCACAGCAGGGACTGCACTGCAGATGTATCCTGAGGCTCCAGTTCAGCAGCAAAGGGAAATGTTCCACCCACACCAGTCGAGTTTATTCCGTGATTAAGACCTCAGAGTCCACCCTGGAAAACTGGAAGCAGTAAATACCTATAATGGTTAATTAGATAATAATTGTATTGATGCTTTCTTGGCTAATTTCTGATAATCAGGGATCTTACATGACCTTCATTTCTCCAGGAAGGAAGTTCTTCTACCCAGGAAGACTAATTTCACATGAAAGTTTTGAAATGATATGAACAATTAGAAATAGGGAGAGGGTAAATAAGGGTGCAAGTAAAAGAAGCAAGGGTAAATATTGCCTTGATAAGATGGTGTGTTTCTTCACAAAGAATCACAAAATGGTTTGGGTAGGAAGGGACCTTAAAGCTAATTCAGTTCCAAACCCCTGCCATGGGCAGGGACACCTTCCACCATCCCAGGTTGCTCAGAGTCCCATCTATCCTGGCCTCATCCATCTCGCTTCCCTCCATCCCCTTCTACAACAACTGATGATTATTATTTTATTTTTCTAAGGGCAGAGCCAGTTTCCAAATATTACTCATAGAATTATAGAACAGCTCTGGTTGAAAGGGACCTTAAAAGCTCATCTGGTCCAACCTTTTGTGGGGAGGGGAACCCACTGAGATTATCTATCAGCTTGTCCAACCACATCTGGAAAGTCTCTAGCAATGGGGACTCCTCCAGATGTTGTTCCAGTGAATAATTCTTCTCACTGTAAAAAAGTGTCTTTCTTAGATCAAAATGATGTTGAGATTTTTAAAAGCTGTTTCTGTTTTCAACAACCAATGCAACAATGTTCACTGCAGCAGGAACACGGACATTTGTCTGTTTGTCTGGGAGGGATATTAGTTTTAAACCTCTGTGTTAGACTGTTCTATTAAGAATGTAGCAATTAGTCTAAATCCGGTGACACCGTTTAAAACAACAACAAAATTATGATGGATGAAATCTCATTAAACCTCTCACAAACAGGTGGATTTATGGTCTGCTCCCGAGGGTTTTGTTAGAGCTTTGACAGGAAAGCTGGAATACCAAAATCCAGCCTGCACTTGGCCATTTTAGCCTAGAGAAAAAACACAAATGCATTTTCAAAGCAGAACATCAGGGCTACCCGGAGCCATTACAACTGTAATGTGAGATTTTATGGTTCTCGGTCTGTTCATGTTGTTTGTTTGCACAAGAATCCTGATGTATTTCGACTCTCTTTATTCTTGTTTGTATAATGGATTATTAGGAACATTCCCCTTTTTTCTATTCCTGGTGGTACCTACTTGCTGTGTGCTTCAAGTGCTGCTCAAGACTTGCCTTGAACCTCCTTGGTTTATAGGCAGGATGGAAATAGTCCCTGGGCAGGGTCTGTGGGCAAAGATTCCCATTTGCATCAGCCTCTGCTGCACCCAGGAAACATCCCTGCTCCAAACTATTGCCAGGAGTGTGGATTCCACAGTGTTGGAGATGCTGTTTTAGCCTTAGGTAGGAAATTTGGGCCTTCCAGAGGTTTATGAGATGTAGCTCTACTGAGGAATACTGGAAGGAACCATTCCAATGAGGGCGTGCTCTGATTATTTTTTAATTTATTTATACATAATTTTACTTCCTGTTTGTTAATTCATTCCCAGGTTGTAGATCTGACCTTGTAATATAGATAAAGCACTGACTTCAGCATCAGTGACTGCCACTGCTGGCACCGAGAACCTGCTCCAGGGCTCCAAACCCAAACTCCCTGTGGGAAGAGTGGAACCAAAGAGGCTTTTGATAGATCTGTAGTCCTTTATTTATAGACCTTGCAACAGCCACTGAAGAAGCTTTGATTTAAGAAGCACCTTTTATCTGCTGTGTTGCTTTTGCTGAAGAGAATGTTTGTTTTTCGGTTTTGTCTGGGGTTTATTTTCAGGCAGTTTTGTTTTGCTTTGTTTTGTTTTGTTTTTTTTTTTGGAAAGAACTCTAGGTTTTTGTTTTCTACTGACGTCAACAGTGCTGTCACCAGGATATTCTGTTTTCTTTGGAGAACCTGGCATCCTTGTGATGGGAGAATAAAGGATTCTCTTGGCCCTTTCACCTCCAGTCTTGTCTGTGGCAGGATAAGGAGCTCCGAGCAAGTGAACAAAGGACAAGACACAGGAGAGCAGAGGCTGAGACATCCAGGCCAAGCTTGGAGCAGTGATGGGAGATGTGACCACCTCCTGTGTGGAAAGAGGGGGTGATTCAGTTTGTGTGTTCCGGCTGAGGGCAAAACGCATCATAAGCCAACCGGAATTTCTGCACTTGGCCTCAGAAAATAGTGTGGGCACCAAATGTAACTCTGTGGGCTCCCTTGGAGCAGGAGCCGGTGAGGGAATGCAGACAGATGGAAAGCCATGGGAGAGGACTTGTTTTTCCTCAGGAACCTCAGTTGTTGGAGCACTGGTGCCATCCTTCCCAGCCACCCTGTGATATGAGTAATGCCACCCCGGGAGCAGAGCGAGGCAGGGAGGCGTGACGGGAAGGAAGGCACTTGTTCACCTCGTTTGTCTCTGTGAAGTATCAGGATGGGATTTTTAGGCTGAGCAAAAACATATGTGCCCAGAACTTCCTACGAGCCGAGGGGAGAGAGAGCTCCTTGGTGGTTCTCACATCTCCAGCTGTCGGCTCCCGGAACGCGCCGCCTGTGCCGGGTTTGTTGGCACTGCTGGGAAAAACTGACAGTCCCTAAGGGCTGAAATGGATCTGGCAGAGCAGCGTGGAAGGGAACCTGCAGAGATGTGGAGATGGAATAATCCACTGTTGTGTGACATGGGCCTGAGGGACCCACGATCTGCAGGACCAGGAGGGATATCATGGAATTGTAGAATGGTTGGGGTTGGAAGGGACCTTAAAGATCATCCAGTCCCACCCCCTGCCATGGGCAGGGACACCTTCCACCAGCCCGGGTTGCTCCAAGCCCTGTCCAGCCTGGCCTTGGACACCTCCAGGGATCCAGGGGCAGCCACAGCTTCTCTGGGCAACCTGGGCCAGGGCCTCCCCACCCTCACAGGGAAGAATTTCTCCCCAGTATTCAATCTAACTGTGCTTTCTGTCATTTTGAAGCCATTCCCCCCANTGCTGTTCCCAGGGCTGGAGCAGCTCTGCAGGGGGGTCTCCACTGAGGGGCAGAGGGGCACAATCCCCCCCTGCCCTGCTGCCCACGCTGGGGATCAGCCCAGGGCTCGGGGGGTTCTGGGCCATGTGCAGCCTCTGCCCCACCAGCACCCCCAGGACCTTCTCCACCTGTGGCTGCTCTCCACCTCATACAGGATGAGAGGATGAGGTGTGCTGGCAAACCTGTCAGGATGGGAAGCTTGCAAGGCACTGTTCTCAACTGCTCCCGGCTTTATCCTCTGCATTTGCATTTGCATAAGCACTAAGAACAGAAGTTGAAAATCTCCCAGACAGCAGTGACTTGAAGTGCTGCCTATACAACTTCGCTGAAATGTGCACGAAATGAATTTCAGCTAATACATTATGAATTTTGGTAATGCCACGTCTCTACAGCCTCAGAGATAGATCAGGAACATGAATATTTAGCAAATATTTACGTAGGTGGGGGTCGGGCTCTGCTCCCAGGGAACAAGGGACAGGAGGAGAGGGAACGGCCTCCAGCTGGGCCAGGGGAGGGGCAGGTGGGACATGAGGAGGAATTTCTGGCTGGAAAGGGTGGTGAGGCCTTGGCAGGGGCTGCCCAGGGAGGTTTGGAGTCCCCAGCCCTGGAGGTGCCCAAGGAAGGCCTGGATGTGGCACTCAGTGCTCTGGGCTGGGGGACAAGGTGGGGATGGGCACAGGGTGGACTCCATGATCTTGGAGGTCTTTTCCAACCTCAGTGATTCTGGGATTTTGTGAAAATCTTTCTCTGTGTGTGTGTGTGTGTATGTATGTACCTGCCTGTGTGTGTATCACACAGATGTGACTTCGTTTTTATACTCTTAAGATTCAGCCTTGATGCACATTGGAGATAAAAATATTTGTATCAACTTTTCCTTTTGACTGTTGAGTTCCTGTTCAGTGACCTTCTGTTCCTCATGCATTTAGGTAATGGAAATGAGTGATTTCATGAGCTATTTATAGGAAAAGCCTTTCAAATAATATTTAAGAAGGATTTTTTTCATGGAACATTTTTTTATATTCTAAAGCTGGAATAAATAATTGCACCCTATAGAGAGTAACCATTCCTACCTGTCATATTTTTACACTCTTCATAATATTTATCTCTTTTAAAAATGTGAGTGATAACTTTCCTGCATTGCCTTCCATCAGAATTAGTTACAATATATCTTAAAATGACACTTCATTAGAGTGTTGCCAATGTAGCTGCAGAGCTTTCTATCATTTCCTGAACTGTATTGCTTATATAACAAAGCTTAGAGCAAATAATAATCTTCATGTCACACATTTCTGCTCTTGGGATGGATTTACTGAGGTGAATGTAAAATAATGTGAAGTAATGATTACAGGAAGGCAAAACAAGGAGTTACCCCATCAGTCTTCTCCTTCTATAGATGAAATGACTGCTGCAGCAAAACAACACTGTGATAAAGTTATTTTGTTCTCAAGATGGTGCTAAAGGACTGTCATCCATTTAAATTCTTGGGGGAAACTACAAAAAAACCCCCCAGATTTTCATTTGTGTGAATTGGTGTAACGAGAAAAAAAAAAGGTTTATTTTTATTTTAATGCCAGTATATGTGTATAATTATGTTATGTAGCTGTATGTATGTAGATGTGCTTGGAGTGACACCAGATCTACTGGCTTTGTTAAATAGACTTTCCTGGAAAAAGATATTTCCATGGAAGTACAGCTTAGTCCATCAGGTGACTGTATTTCAAGATCATTTTCAGACAAAATTCTTAATATATAAGGCAGTCTTCTGCATTAATTAAAATCCGAGATAAAAACAGACCAATAGCCTGGATTTTCAGGTGGAAACACAGTACAAAGTCATGACATTTGAATAGCTGATGGATTTTACCAGGAATGCTGGGATAATTAGCAGCACTGAGGCCTTGTAGTCCTAAAGGCCTTCTGGTGCCCCACCCTGGGAGAACCCATGGAGGGGGCAGAGCCTCTGCTCTTCTCGAAGCTGGTCGAGCTGATCTGAGGAAATTTATACCTGTTTTTCTCTCTAAAACACTAAACTAGTTTACTGCTGTTAGGTTTTTTTTGGAAGTGGGTATGAAATGCCTGACAAATCCCATCTCTTCCCCGTCCTTGATGTACCTCACGTGCTGTGCGAGCGCTTGTTGTCACACGGGGTTGTAAGTGATGTTGCTCACCTTGGTGTGAGGACTGGGTGATGCATTATCTGTCCTTGTAGGCAGGGAGAGATGACAAATTAAAGTGTTTCTCTGCTGTATCTGGGAGATTGTATCACATTCCCAGTGATTCTCTCAGATGACTTTTCAAAGGCAAAGCCGCTGCCAGCTCACCTTCCTTTGATGTTCTGTCTCCAACAGGCGTTTTAACAACCAACACTTGCCACTTAGATCTGTTGGAGTTTATGAAGACTATTCTCTTTGTTTTTATAGGACTAGTGGGCAGAAGTAGCTCAGAAATTTGGCCAAAATTGAGAGAAGAGAAGAGAAGCTGATTTTCTCTCAGTGTAATTGTAGTGTGGTGAACATGTACCAACGCAGAGGGCTCAGACATCCCTCTCCATCCCAGCAGGTATCTGTCATGCTGAGGTAGATTAATGATTTCTACTCCTCCCTTCCTTCCTAGTGTCCCCTTTGTGCCCATGTTTGATACCACACACAAAGGCAACATTCCCCCAAATCCAGTGGTTTGTAGCACTGGGAGCTTTGCTCCAGCACCTCATGGAGGGGGTGAAGAGTCTGATGAGGAATAGACCTGTGGGGATGTCTGCCCATGGCTGCCATGCTTTATTCTTTCAGGAACTACTTAGCCAGGAAGGAAGTGGATTCTTCAGGGCTCTGACATTAGAAGTTGTTTGTCAGCAAAGGTTCTTCAATGGCAGCAAGGCCTTGCCTTCCACAGGATGGGGCAGAGCTGGCAGCAGAACCAGGTCATGGATTCAGGAGCATCTCTGCCCATCAAACCCACTGCCACTGCATTTCATAGAACCACAGAATGGTTTGGGTGGGAAGGGACCTTAAAGATCATCCAGTTCCAACCCCCTGCCATGGGCAGGGACACCTTCCACCAGCCCAGGTTGCTCCAAGCCCCTTCCAGCCTGGCCTTGGACACTTCCAGGGATCCAGGGGCAGCCACAGCTTCTCTGGGCAACCTGAGCCAGGGTCTCACCCCTTCACTTTCCTCGAGTGCCCTGGTTAAGCAGTGGAAGGGGCTGCCCAGGGAAGTTTGGAGTCCCCATCCCTGGAGGTGCCCAAGGAAGGCCTGGATGTGGCACTCAGTGCTCTGGGCTGGGGGACAAGGTGGGCATCAGGCACAGGGGG
>VYXB01001741.1:79487-104887 GCA_013397135.1 Pachyramphus minor | reverse complement strand
TCTCTTTCAACTCAGAATATTCTGTGATTCTGTACTTTAGTTCTCCAGTGCTTGGTTCAAGAAGGACAAGAACTGCCTTGTGCCACTCCAGGAATTTCTGTGCCACGGGATGGGGGAGGGAGACTCCTGCACTGGTGTGGGATTTGTGCTTTAATCTGCTGCTGCTGCTGAACATACACATGTATCCCATCTGTATCCCATCATTGTAGGATGACAGGTAGCTTCCTCTCCCTTTTTAAAAAGAAGAGCTGGTATGCAAAAATAACTGCATTAAAAGATATTTTTAAAGTCACAGTGTTTGCAAAGTTAGGATGTGAATGCTTATAGCCACTAAGGGTGTTCTGCTTTTTCTTTGGGAAATCTCCATCTGCAGCAGGAGTCAACGTTCAGTGTGTGAATCAGGGATATGCAGTGACAAAAAGTGGCTGCATTTAGGGCCAAAAAGATGCCCTGAGGGCTGGAGCACCCCTGCTCTGGCAACAGGTTGGGAGAGCTGGGGGTGTTCAGCTGGAGCAGGGAAGGCTCCAGGGAGAACTTGGAACTGCCTTTCAAAGCTTAAGGGGGTACTGTAGGTACTTTATAAAAAGGAAGGGGTGGGACTTTTTATATGGGCAGACAGCGACAAGACAAGGGACGATGGCTTTAGACTGCCAGAGGGAAGGGTTAGGTTGGACACTGGGAAGAATTTTTTCTCTGTGAGGGTGGGGAGGCCCTGGCCCAGGTTGCCCAGAGAAGCTGTGGCTGCCCCTGGATCCCTGGAAGTGTCCAAGGCCAGGTTGGACGGGGCTTGGAGCAACCTGGGCTGGTGGAAGGTGTCCCTGCCCATGGCAGGGGGTGAAACTGGGTGATCTTTAAGGTCCCTCCCAACTCAAACAACTCTATGATTCTATAAAATTCACAAGCATATAAAAAATTACCTTGTTATTACATGGTCATTTAGATCTCTGTCCCAAACTCTCAAGGAGTCCTTTTTCAAAACTTAATTAATGTGGTTGGCTGTAATTAGGAGCATATACTCTTAATTTCCTGGGTGTTCACCTGAGCCCTGGATATTCTGTTTTTAACCTCAGTTACCAAAATTTCTCCCCTGCCATTGCTGAGGTCCAACATCCCTGGGAGAAGACCAGTTGGGATGCAAGTGAGACTTGAGATGTGGTTTGTTTTCTAGAGGGCTTTGGCAGGAAGGACTGATCTCCTGTCTCAGTTCCTCTCTTCAAGGTGGCTGAAAAGCATGTGGACACTGTATTGAAAGTCCTGTGGGACCACCCAGGAGGAAACAACATGGAATCATAAAATCATAGAATGATTTGGATTGGAAAGGACCGTAAAGATCATTCAGTTCCAACCCCCTGCCATGGGCAGGGACACCTTCCACCAGCCCAGGTTGCTCCAAGCCCTGTCCAACCTGGCCTTGGACACCTCCAGGGATCCAGGGGCAGCCACAGCTTCTCTGGGAAACCTGGGCCAGCCGTACCACCCTCACAACCAAAAACTCCTTCCCAATATCCCATCTAACTCTACTCTCTTTCAGTTTGAAGCCATTCCCCCTTGTCCTGTCCCTCCAGCCCTTGGAAATAGTCTCTCTCCATCTTTCCTGGAGCCCCTTCAGGCCCTGGAAGGCCACAATCAGGTCACCCCAAAGCTTCTCTTCTCCAGGCTGAACAATCCCAGCTCTCCCAGCCTTTCCTCCCAGCAGAGCTGCTCCATCCCTGGGACCCTCTTGGTGCCTCCTCTGGACTCTCTCCAGCAGCTCCATGTCCTTCCTGTGCTGGGAACCCCAGAGAGGTTCTGGTTTATGTCACTGGTTTAAAGCCAAATCCAGTTCTCACCCTGAAGTGAGCCCATCATCACCTCCTCCAATCTAATCAAAAGTTGTATAAGATACATGTACATTCACACACACACAAACCTGTGCATATATTTTTATGTATATCTTCAGTTAAGAAAAACTTTGTGCACATGGAAATTACTTTCTTTTAGATAAATAAATAAATAAAAGCCAGGTCTTTAATTCCTAGTAAATCAAATATTACCTCTAGTTATGTAGGAAGAAAATTGAGGAGGATATTCAAGCTTGAAATTACCGAGCTGTTTGCAGAAGTAGTTAGTGAACGCGGGCAATAATCTGTTGTTTAAAAAAGCAAAATCCCCAAGGATTTGGAGTCCATGTGTTCAGGCCTGGTGTGTCTATCTAACAGATTAATATTTCACGGGCCAAGAGCAATTTGCATGGCAGACTGTAAATTACAATGGCTCCCAAACCAGGCTGTACAAATGGATTGTAAGCAGTGAGAATCAATAACAGACACTTCTCTAACAGCTCCCCCACTGCTGGTGGGACACAAAAGCTGAAATGCCACATCTGTTGTTCTCTTTTTTTATGAGGAGTGCCTGATCCTCCATATCCCATCCACATCTTTGCTCTGGTCATTATTTTTTTCCATTTTTGATTGCTATCTTGGCAGGGAAACTTGTGGAAGCTTAAGATCCTCCCTGTGTTTGTGCCTAAGCAAATCAAACTTTATATATGCAGGTGCACAGCTGGCATTTATTTGAAAACCATGTCCCTTTGGCTTCAAAGCCAAAGGTCAGGAATGGGAGAGTAGTCATTCCTGATGATCCTACATCCTTCTGCTCTCATTCAGGATGCATTTTTCATCTATTTTGGATGAGTTATTGTTAAAGAAACAGCATTCCTCCCAAAAACCAAGCCAAGCCAAACCAGGATGCCCTGAACGACCCAAAACCCACCAAAAACCTCAAAGACCTCCTCTGGTTACTCCATCCCTGTTGTCATTGCTCTCTTAGCCCCACTCCCATCAGCCTGATTCCTCTATTCCAATAATCATGGAATCACAGAAAGGGGTGGGTTAGAAGTGACCTTAAAGACCATCCAGTCCCATCCCCTGGCACGGGCAGGGACACCTTCCACCAGCCCAGGTCTCTCCAACCCCAGTCCAACGTGGCCTTGGACTTCCAGGGATGGGGCAGCCACAAACTTCTCCCTACTTTTGACCCCTGTCCATTGTTCCTCATCCCTCAGCTTGAAGGTTTTGAACACTGAGTGATTTGAGGACTGGTCTTCTTGTACCTGCACTTTCAAAGAGGTGTGGGTGGATTTGATGAGCTTATACAGGTGAAAATAAGATATTAAGATTCTCACTATTCTCTTCCTTCCTCCTAAAGTTTCCCTGTTTCTATTGAACTGTAATTAATTCTCTGATTTCTTGCATAATTTTCTTAAGGTCTATCTGGCAGCTGAGTGTTAATATGTCTAAGAAAGGATTTCTTATTCTCCTCTCTCCCAAAAAACCTCTCTTGTCTTCATTCCCAGCTTTTGGTGCTGATGTGAATAGAGGGCTCTGTCACCTCTGTCTCCACAGCATTTCATCATTCCAGTATCACCTTTAATTACCCTGGTTTTCCCTCACTTCTTCACTTATTATTTAAGTATTTTTATAACCATGTTGTATTTCTTTTCTATCTAATCCCATCAGTGAAACTGCTGCAATACACACTCCGTGTAACTACACAGACTGAAACACTGTAAAGCTGCTAATATTCTAAAAAATTAAAACTGTAATGCATGACTGGCATGAAAAGGAGGAAGAAAGAGAGATGGGAAGTGAATTAGCACCAAGGGCAGTCAGAGTTGCCTGGTCAGTCTTATTGGAATAATTACTTATTGGAATAATTTCTTGATGCATTTCTGTGCATAAAAGGGATAAGAGTGGAGAAGAGGAAGAAACAAAGCACCCTTTTTATTTTTTCCCCCTCTGCAGTAATCCATAGATGCTTGGCTGAGATGGGCTAATATTAAAAAGAAAGCACATTGTCACACTCTTCCCACACCTCAAGCAACAGACTGAACCACACAGCAGAGACAGTACTCCCTGACATCTGACTGAGGCACATTTGCTTTCCCTGTGCCAAGAGGAGGATGGAAATGGTATCAACACCTTGCTTTTAAAAATGCTGTGAGCAAAGATTAAAAATTTAAAAAAAAAAAAAAAGAACAGAAGAAGGCAGCTCATATTTGCAGCTCCAATTGTGATTTACACTGACAATTCCAGTGGTCAGCAATTCCACAGCTTGGTTTTTTTATTGTTTCATTTTAGAGGATTTTACCTCTCACCTCTCCCTGGAGTTATAAACCACCTCAAGCACAGTGAACCTGCAGCAGCTGTGGCTTCCTCTTAGGTAACACTACCTGTTCTCCTGTGCTGGCCTCCCCATCCCAAAAAGAGCAAGATATACTAGAAGAGCAAGAGAGAAACACTTTCCCTTCCTTTCCCCCCCCTTTTCTTTCCCCTTTTCTTTTTCTTTCTTTCTTTTCTTTCTTTCTTTCTTTCTTTCTTTCTTTCTTTCTGTCTTTCTTTCTTTCTTTCTTTCTTTCTTTCTTTCTTTCTTTCTTTCTTTCTTTCTTTCTTTCTTTCTTTCTTTCTTTCTTTCTTTCTTTCTTTCTTTCTTTCTTTCTTTCTTTCTTTCCTTCTTTCCTTCTTTCCTTCTTTCCTTCTTTCCTTCTTTCCTTCCTTCTTTCTTTCCTTCCATCTTTCTTTCCTTCTTTCTTTGCTACTTTCCTTCTTTCTTTCCCTCTTTCTCTCACACTTTCTCTCCCTCTTTCTCCCTTCCCTTCTTCCTTCCCTCTTCCTCCCTCCTTTTCCCTCTTTCCACAGCCCCCCTCACCAATACAAGTCCTATTGTGATTCCTCAAGCCTTATAAATGTCACTCCTTCCCCCGAGCTCCCCGCCCAGATTCTGCTGTTTCAGTTCTCCCCATCCAGGGCTATATATATCCAATTTGTCTAACTGAGTAGGGAAAAAAAAATCCTTTACTTTCTGTAGGGAATACCAGCAAAGCAGCAAATATTGCCATGGCAACGAGCCTCTCAATCCATCAGACTCCTGCAGTATCTAATACATAACCTGTAAGGCACAGACCAGCCTGGAAAAATGAACTGAACATATTGTCACTTCAGGATTGACTATCCCTTCCTAGTGACCTTAATTAGCTCACCTTAATTTGGGTAATTATTCAATTTCTGAGAGAAACTTCCCATTTATTTTGCTTTTCTGAGGAAGCCAATGTGTGATCTGCCTTCATTAAAATGCAACTTTTGACTTTTTCCCCACAAACATGGCACAAAATGGGAGTTTCTATAGTAACACACAATGCAGACTCAATTTAAAATTATAATCTCTTGATAAAAATGAGTTTCCCCCAGCCCCCTTCTCGATATATTTTATTTTTCTTAAAAAAAACCCCATTGCTTTTGACATGGTGGTTTTGCTTCTATTCTGTTCCTAAGGAAGTTTGAAAAGAGTTTCTTAAAATTAAAAAACATCATCTCACGGCACCACTGAAGTTAGAAATACACATTCCCAGCACTCCTTTTTATTTGTGTGTCACAAATTTTGTGTAATTTGGTTACTTTTTGGCTTCCTCTTATTCTTTAATTATTAAATTTGTTTGCTACAACCACGGAAAAATGAGAATTGCATTGCAAAGGTTACTAGAAAGGCCTTTATCAAATTTAGTGAGAGGCCTTGGTTTTTTATTCTAGTTTTCTGAGCCAAATATTATTATGGAGTCTGTTTATCACTCAATATGAAAACTTCAAAAAATGTTAATCCACTGACCAATTTCTCTGGAATTTAAGGAGCATTTCCAGGCCTTCTGCTGTTGAGTGGGAAGATGTGGTTCTGTGAGAACTTTTGCCAAGGATTTGGAAGTGGAGATGGGAAGGAGGGAGAAGAGAAGGGTTTGACCAGAGTTGGGGTGTCCAAAAGAGGAGCCCTCAGGAGTGAAATGCTTCATGAAGAGCTTGTGGTTTCACCATCTGATCCAACCTGGCCTCAAACATTTCCAGGCATGGGACATCCACAGCTTCTCTTGGCAACCTGTTGTTCCCTGTTATACCTGACCAGTGAGGCCACACCTTAATGCAGGGATGGAATAGCTCAAAATTATTACCAATAATAAATTAATGATTTAAATGATTCCATGAGCCTCTCTCCTTCCTTCTCAGGTTGACATCACGGGCACCTCGTAAAATCAGGAGGCAGAAAAACAGCAGGAGTTTTTCTGTCCACTTCAGTGGGTTTTTCTACCATGCTTTTCATGATTTCACTTTCAAACATTACAGCCCAGCACATATGATTGAATGGATACTAAAAATATGCAACATTCACCCACAAATTAGTACAGCAGCATGAGTTACTTGTGCCTTAAAATAGTAATAATCCCCTAAATAATAATGTTATCACCGAAAAGACACTCAGCTGCATGCAAGAGCAACGTGCCATAGGAAGCAAACTAAATTAGCAGGAGGTCTGTAGATAGTTCTGTTCTATTAAAATTAAAAAAAAAAAAATAAAAAAGAGAGTACCAATACTGCATCCTATGTTTCAACAGATTTCAGAGGAAATTATTCCTTGCCTGTCATTAAAATAACTATTCAAACAATACTACAACAGCAGAACAAGATGTTTAAACTGCCTCCCAAAGCTGTCAAGTGAAAGTATAGGTTTTCTAACCTCAACAAAACATGTGCCATTTTTAAGGACAAGCAATCTTGCTATTTGTTGTCCTTTTCATTTGCAGGTAGGTGAGCAAATGTTTTGTGACACGTGACATGATTTCATTGTGTAGGTTCCTGGGAGCACCAGAGGAATCCTGTGATGTGGAGAGAGCAGGCTCAGCCTGACAATGATAAATATGTCAGACAATGACAATCACTCTGTGATTTAGTTCTTCTGAAAGAACAAAAATGGTAATTTAAAGTGTCATGATTTGGAAGCACAATCATGTCCCCATCAGTCATTCTCAATCGGTTGGAGTAAAACGGAGCTTCATATTGTTCCAGGAGCAAAGTGTGAGCTGGGTGAAGACATGGATACAGATCTGAAGTCAGGCAGGAGCATCAGACCTGACCTCNCCCCACCCTTTCCAGCCAGAAATTCCTCTTCATGTCCCACCTGCCCCTCCCCTGGCCCAGCTGGAGGCCGTTCCCTCTCCTCCTGTCCCCGTTCCCTGAGAGCAGAGCCCGACCCCCCCGAGCTCCCCCCTCCTGTCAGGGAGTTGCAGAGCCAGAAGGTCCCCCCTGAGCCTCCTTTTCTCCAGGCTGAGCCCCCCCAGCTCCCTCAGCTGCTCCTGCTGCTCCAGCCCCTTCCCAGCTCCCTTCCCTTCCCTGCACATGCCCCATCCCCTCAATGTTTCTCTTGTCACAAGGCGCCCAAAACTGACCCCAGGATTTGAGGTGGTGCCTCAGCAGTGCCAGCACAGAGGAACAGTCACTTCCCCAATTCTGCTGCCACATTATTGCTGACACACAGAAAACAACTAAATTTCACCCGAGGGCTGGGCCCTATCACACCCCACTAAAATTTGACTGACTTGTTGGACATGAGGCAGAAAGTCTGTGTTTATACAAGTCAAATGTACCATGGATTCTGTCTCCAGCCTCTTTGGCCACAACACCCAGTCCCCACTCTTTCTGGGTGGGGAAGAACCCGGCTGGCTCAGGGAAAGCCCTTGGAACAGTGGCCAGTGACTCTTCTCAGGTGTATCATGGGTTTTCTGTCTCTGTAAGTTGCCATGTTGCCTTTGGGAATTTGATAGGATCTCCAAGGTTTCAGGATCATAGCATGCTTAAAACTCTTCCTACTGCTCAGATGGACACAGGACACTGGGTTAAAAGGGTCCCCAGACTTAAAACTATAGGAACACTGGGAAAGTTCGGACTGCTGAGTGATACTCCAGCGTGGGGCTGGTGGTGGTGATGACAAAAGAGATACTCCAGCAAACTGTTTTGAAGTTCTTCCATGAAACCATCTACAGAAGAACTTTTTTCCTGGTCTTTCCTGGTTAGGAAATTATTATTCTCCTTGTAACTCTTAGCATTTTAATGTCTGAATTACCAAACTGTTTGATAGCCCAGCAGCCCATCTCTGACAGGATTGTTTTAAACCCTTTATTTACTCTGTGGTACCTTGTGGCAAAGTGTTTCATAGGCTGTGAGAAGTATTTCAGCAGATGTAATGGCATTAAGATTTCCTTTTATCTATCTGTCTTTTGCCATCTCCCTTCTCCACAAGTCAGTGCTGTCAGGAAGGGTAAAGAGAAATACCCTTATCCAAGGTACTATTCCATCAGCTGGGCTGAAATTGCCTTTGTTTGTCCTGAAGAAACACAGGATTTGATTTTGGATGAGCTTTTCTGTTTCCCATTACTTTTCTGATAGGTATGTGGATTAAGGAATGCACTTATGAAGCATGAAGATGACAAAGTGGAAGGAGATCAGCAAAGAACAACCAGGACTGGAGGTCCTGGATGCTGATGTGGGTTATAAAATCTAACGAGATGATTTGAGGAAGGTTCTGAAAGCTGGTAAATATTGGAAGAAGGGAGACAGGGGAATTATTTACAAGAGGATAACTGGAAGAAGGAGAAATCTCTCCTTATATGTCAGAATTTCATGCAGTGCAGTGCTAGCAGCGAGGATCAGCAGGTGAACACAACTGTGTCCTCCCTTTCCCACAGGGAGAGAGATGCCTGGGGGACATTCCTGGGCAGAAAGAGCAAAGGGAATGATGCTGAAATCCGGGACTGACTGATGCTGGGGTGCAGAACAGCCCCATTGCACATTCACTGCTGTCCCTGTGTCTGAAAATAGTGCTGCCTTCACTCAGAGGAGAACAGATCCTACAGGTTTGTATTTTAACAGCTCTCTTACTGTTGGCAATGACTCTCTCTGGAGTCTTTTTGTTTTTCTCCTCCATGAAGTTCAAGATATTTTATGGCAAAAGGAATAGTGGTAAATAAAGTTAGAAGAGGCTGAGCTGTGAGTATGGACAGTTGTTCAGCAATAACACAGTTTGAATTAGTGTGTTCTGTGCACACACTTGTAGCCTTTAATATGGTTAATATTGTCCCTCTTATTCCCTGTCAAGTGTTCGAGGAGCAATGGAGGCAGGTGAAAAATACAGGGAGAACAGAGTCTGGCTTCAGGGATTAATTTAACACTGGATTATAAGGCTTTTAAAAGACATCTGTCAAAACCGTGCTAAGACCTTTCCCTTGTTGTTTATATTGGACAATCAACTGGGCCCTTTTTCCAGTGAACTGAGATATTTCTCTTTCACATCAAATAGTTTATCTTACCATGTTTTACAATATTTTCCATTAGTTGATTCTGGATGCCCTTGTAACTAATTTTTCAAAGTCTAAGGGTTTAAAAATCCAATATTTTGTGGTACTACAGCTGTTCCTGTACATCTCAGATACCTATTTTTTTCTGGATTGTTTGTCCCTTAACCATTGACTACCATTCTTTGCTATTCATCACATTATGCTTATTTCCCAGAACTAAAATCCATTATGGTCTCTTATCTGCTTGATGGCTCAATAAGGCTGATCCAGGTCAGACAGTTTTCTACAGCTTTCAGAAACATTGATCCTGTTTTTCAGCATTTAATTCAACTCATCTGCTCTCTGTGAAGACAATTGATTAGACATTTCTAATCACTTCTTTATATTGAGTGAATGTGAACTTCCTGCTTTTTAAACATATACAATCTGGCCTTTTCTTTCAGCACTGCTCACTTTTCCACCTGTTGTTGGTTGGCACTTTTGGAAGATTTAAATGTATGTTAAACAAGCATAGGAAAAGCTTTGCTGTAGAAGAACATTAAAATTGCGAAGCCAAGCCCCGAATAGAATCATGGAATGGTTTGGATTGGAAGGGATCTTAAAAATCATCCAGTTCCAACCCCCTGCCACGGGCAGGGACACCTTCCACTATCCCAGGTTGCTCAGAGCTCCATCCAACCTTGGACACTTCCAGGGATAGACAGTTAAGGTGGCAAGAACCAGAACTGAACACACGCATGTTATTTGTGTATGATGAGAAAACGCTGTCTCAAAAAAGGCTTTAACCACTTTTGGCAACTCAGTCCCATTCCAAGGTCCTCAAAAACTGGTGCTGAAAATCTGAAGTGACTTCTGCTTTCGAAATTAAATTTCTGCACACACTTAAACTAAACCTTGGCATTTCCAAAAACACTGGGCACGAATTTCCCCTCTGAAAACCAACTAATACCTAAATGTGTCTCACACCAAATCTCACACAGACTCATCATTTTGCCCAAAGATGTTTTTGCAACAGGACAGTGGAGAACAGTGTCATGGGAAGTGTGAAAGTGTTTTATGTAATAGCTTTGTGTCCAGACCACTTAGACTCAGCATGGAAAATGAGTGTTCCCTGGCAAAGATGTGACTGAAAAACCCAACTTGGCTGTGCCAAGGAATGCAAAGAAAAGGCACTGAGAATTCTTAAATTGAGTCAAATTAATCGTAGCCCTTGTTTTAGAGGTGGGTGATATAGAAATGGGCAATCTAGAGCTAATAAAAATAAGGGAAAATATATATAAAGGTTTAAGTAACAAGAAATAGCCCATATGTTCCTAACTAGAAATCCAGAAATTTTACTTCATTCATAATTCAGCTCTTGGATATCTCATCCCTGATATTTTGAGTTTAATTTCCACCAAGATTTTAGCTTAACAAAGTCATAATAGCAGTGCTATCAAAATTTAATATATTTTTGAAAAATCCAAGCTTCTAGAATCCCATTATTATAGGAGAGTCTTGGTTTTCATTTGGGGAAAAAAAACTTCATCTCTGTCCCTCACACTTGCAGAGAGAAGTTAAAGATAAGACCCTTAAAAGCTCAGGGAATGTCAAGCAAAAACTCTTCATGTTGTTAAACACTGAGGACTGGAAATCCTGTCACTCAGCTTTCTGATTAAAACAGTTAATTACTGCATATTTAAGTTCACAGCTCTTCCAAGCCCTTGCTATTGAAAGTAAAACTATAAAACTACTTGATTTCTTGTATATGAACTCCCAGTTTAGAATTTCATTCTCCTCTCAAAACCTGACTTTTACCATCAAGAATTGACTGGGTTTTTTTTAATTTAATGATAGCAATGTTCTTTCCATTCTTTTGATTATATACATCAGCTAATTTCAGCTGAAATATCAACATAACAATTATTGGTTATTAATTATTAATTATAATAATAATCATACGCATTTTGGTTACTTGTAATTAAAATTTAACCCAAGACATCAGGAGCTAAGTTTGAAATACATTTTATCAAACTACAGGTACAGTATTGAATCAACAATCATTACATGTTTCACTTAATAAAACATCTCTATGGCTTAATATTTGCTACAAAACCACTTCTCCAGAAATAACTGTCACAACAGAGATGATGAAAATACATATTGTGGAAAAACCAGCCTTCCTCTTCCACTCTTGGCACATCCTCATAAAAAAAGGCTGAACACAGAGGATAACTGGGTGTCTTGCAAACAAATGACTCTGACTTCCCCAAGCAGGTGAAAATGTCTTTTTTTGATGAGTTTTCTGAATGCTCTGGAGTTTTTGATCTTGAATTTTGCACTGTCAGAATCTGCTCTTTGTAACCCAGGGGTAGTGCTTGGTATCAGTGCACTATATTTGTACTCAGAAATGTTTCCTGAGAGTGAAGAATCAGCATTTTAGGCTGAGGTGGACACTCAGGCTTTAGGATCAGTTCTTCAAAATCCTGATCCTGTGTGTGCACAACTTGTGTTGTGTTCACACAGGACAGTATTTATGCTCCTGATGTGAGAATAAAAAGGTTCGAAACATGGAATGATGGAATGGTTTGGATGGGAAGGGACCTTAAAGATCATCCAGTGCCACCCCTGCCATGGGCAGGGACACCTTCCACCAGCCCAGGTTGCTCCAAGCTCCGTCCAACCTGGCCTTGGACACTTCCAGGGATCCAGGGGCAGCCACAGCTTCTCTGGGAAACTTGGGCCAGGGCCTCACCATCCTCACAGGGAAGAATTCCTTCCCAATATCCCATCTAACTCTACTCTCTTTCAGTTTGAAGCCATTCCCCCTTGTCCTGTCCCTCTATCCCTTGGAAATAGTCTCTCTCCATCTTTCCTGGAGCCCCTTCAGGCCCTGGAAGGCCACAGTCAGGTCACCCCAAAGCTTCTCTTCTCCAGGTGAACAATCCCAGCTCTCCCAGCCTTTCCTCCCAGCAGAGCTGCTCCATCCCTGGGATCCTCTTGGTGCCTCCTCTGGACTCTCTCCAGCAGCTCCATGTGCTCCCTGTGCTGTTCCCAGGGCTGGAGCAGCTCTGCAGGGGGGTCTCACCTGAGGGGGCAGAGGGGCAGAATCCTCCCCCCCTTCTGCCCACTCTGCTTTTGGTGCAGCCCAGGATACTGAAACACAGGAAAGATAAAAACTCCACTGGGAGAAAAAAGATTGAAGTAGAAATGCTACAAATGTCCTGTAGCAAGAGAGACTATGTTGGATATGCTTTTACTGTAACATACTGTATGTTTTTCTTACATGTCATTAAACACTAATTCAAAATAATTAGAGCTGTTAAAAAAATTTCCAGACTGCCACAGCACATGCAAATCTGAAAACGCTGTGACTTTTAAATAACTCAAAGCAGAAACATTTTTCTCTCCATAAACTCTCCCTGCAAGTATGAGAGAGCAATAGGGACACTTCAGACTGAGACATTGGAGACAAGAAAAAGAAACCTTTAGGGAAAAGCACTCCATCACAAACCAGCTCTTTCCTAGGGTTTGT
This sequence comes from Pachyramphus minor, assembly GCA_013397135.1. Taxonomy (NCBI): domain Eukaryota; kingdom Metazoa; phylum Chordata; class Aves; order Passeriformes; family Tyrannidae; genus Pachyramphus; species Pachyramphus minor. Next base: position 92,222 of record VYXB01001741.1, on the reverse strand, counting down.
CTGCTCCTGAAATTCTTTCAGGTCAGCTTATATTCTTTTTACCCCCCCTGGAGTAAAATTCGTGGCATCCATAATTCAGCAGGTTTTGTCTGGAGTCATCTGAGGTCTCAGGATTTGCTACATCACTGTCTTTGGGAATAAATTTACAGACATTTGGAGTAGAGAACTTTGTAACAAACGAGGGAACATCCTTATTTTAAAGCAACTCTCCTGCCTCTGGCTGTTCCTCATGCAGGTGTTTCATGTGGAGCGAGTGGGGAGCGGAGCAAACATGATGTGCCTGATATTCCTGATGTGCCCCTCCTGCCTGGGAACATCTTAATTGGCTGTCCCTTCTCTGGTTAAATGCTGGGAGGCAGACAGCCATGCCCACTGTCAATTCTAGCCTGGAGCAAGTTCCCTGTGCTCATGTCACACATTGATTGTGCTCCAGCCTTGGCAGGGCACACGAGATCCATCCTCCTGCGTAATCCCGGGCTGGGAACTTCGACTGCCACGTTCCACTAAAGGGTTTGAACAAACTCGGGTGACCCCCGAGACCTCAGACTCAGTCTGGATGAAAGTGGAGGGATTCACTCCCATTCTCACTTTGTCTTTAGCAAAGAGCACACCTCTGACAGGGCTCTTGATATTCTTTTAGGAATATCAAGTCCCTGAGGAGAACTTTGCAGGCGCTGCCCAAGTCATCGTGTTGCCAAAGAAACAACCAGGCATCCCTGACATGAGCCACACATCCCAGATACAAATCAGGGGCTGTAGACAGCTTGTTTTCACTGCAGACAGCTCAGGAACAGGCTGCACACCATGACTAACTGGGAAACAGGAGGAGAACCTGATGGAACCAGAGAGGAAATTCCTTTCAATCACAGTGGACCCCAAAATAACTTTTCTGTGTCCATTGAGGGGTTTGTACGAACTTGGGTGACCTGGAGAACTCAGAGCTCAGTCTGGATGAAAGGGAAGGGATTCACTCACGTTCTCACTTGGTCTTCACACCTCTGACAGGGCTTTTAGGAATATCAAGACTCTGAGGAGAACTTCACAGGCGCTGTTGAAGTCATCATATTGCCAAAGAAAAAAACAGACACCCCTGACATGAGTGAGACATCCCAGGGATGCCAAATAGGGGCTGCAGGCAGCTTGCACACCATGACTAGCTGGGAAACAGGAGGAGCAACTCATGGAACCCTAGAGATAACTTCCTTTCAATCACAGTGGACCCCAAAATGACTTTTCTAAGATACCATCAAAGCATCATCATATTTGGCTACTCACTAAACGTCTTGTAGTAATTCTTATCCCACCAAGTATTTAAGTGGTAGAGGATGTTTCTCTGAATATCTAATTTTTCCTATTGGGCAAATACACCAGGATGAACATTTGACACCTTCCTGGCCTGCTTAATATTTGCTCTCCTGCCTTTCTTGCTGTGTTTTAGCTATTTTGCAGGTGGTGGCCTCATTTGGGTTAAAAATGATCCCCAGGGAATGGGAAGCACGAGAACAACAGGGAAAGAAGGGAACAACAGGAAGAGAAGGGAAAAAAAGTCACAGGGAAAATAATTTGGTTCCTGCTCAGCTTTGGAGTATTCTGAGATGATATGAGGCAAATTGCCTAACTCAGGCCATAAAGAAATTTCAAAATGCATCTGGATTTTAAGGCATTATAAAGGAATTCTTGGACAGTTCCCTGGGGCTCAGTGTAATTATGGTGGCTTTCTATTAACTCTGTGTGAGTGTTGTGAAATAATAACTTGGGGCAAAGACTGGTCTTATTTGGTATTAATTTCTGCTTCTGTCTCAGTTCTAAGGGACTATCCTGAAAAATTTAGCTCAATGTTCCTTTCTAGTTTGCACTTTAACTGTAGTATAAAACTGATTCTCCCTCTCTCTTTCTTTTTTCCTTTTTTTTGATAACTTCCAAGGAAAACAGATCCCTCAAGTAAAGGGCTCTGTCACGATACCTCTTTTCATCACCATAAACATCCTACAGAAATTGGGACAGAAAATATTAATGCTATTTTTTCCTTACATTTGTGACAGACCCTCTGAGAATGGAAATGCAAAATGTGACAAAAATGCAGAGTTTTATCCCTGCTGGCAAAAAACCCCACAGACTTTGAACAACCTCTGCATCAGTGTTCTCTCAGTTCTCCTCTTAGTGGGACGTGAACCTCAGGTGTGTGTGTGTGTGGCTTTCTTGCTGCAGAAACATCCAGAAAATCTTTATGGAGTAGAAAGGGCAGAGAGCAGTGGTTGGGAATTTCATCAGAGCATTTTGATAGAGAGAAAAAGATAGAGCAGTGCAGGGAAGGTGATGGATTTTTTTTATTTTTCTGGAGCTGTGCAGAGATTTGAACAGAAGGAAGAGACCAGCACAGCCCTTGGGTGAAAGAGAACAGCAGATAACAATTCTGTTATATTGGTACCACGATCAAGCCATTTCTTGAGGGCTTTGAAACCCCCTAAGGCCTGGAATGCCCTTCTTTATTTTCTCAGTTCCAAGAAAAAAGGCCCTGCAGCCCAAACCACATGCCCACTGTATTCCAGCTTGTTCCTTTCCCATTCCATTTATCTCATTTTATCCTGGATTACCTTTAAAACGGGCAATGTGTTACACTCGCTGAGAATTTTCTTTCCACCTCGCAAGGCTGTTTGTGATTTATGAAAAATATTTCAAAATGCCATGAAACCATCTGAAAATTTCATAAAAGGCTTGCATGAAGTATGAACAAATCCTCACACAAAGCAGCAGTAAACCCTTTTAAGCAGCATTCCATATAAAAGAAGTCAGATTAAAGCAACTGGCAAGACAAACAGGCATCCTAAAGGAAGTAAATTTTTGGGTTTGTGTTCCCAATCGGTTATAAAGTGTTAAGGAGGCCACTCCTCAGACTCTTCAGAGCATTCAGAGTCTGCTTGCTTTGCCCTAATAATTTTTTTCCCTTCACCTTGTTTCCAAAACCTTGGGAAAAGTCCAGCAAGTACCTAATGCACAGGGGAGATAGGATTTATCTGCTTCCACCTTGGATAACCGTTGTTCCATCCATCTCCCATAATTATCCAACATCCAGTAACACCAGATGGGGTCACAGGATGTTTCTAAGGGTTACATTGTACATCCACACACATTATTGGAGCAAAATTACCACCCTTACAGCACAGAGTTTCTCTGGGATTTGGGATTATTGTCCAGGCAATCTCCTACCAGCCCAGGTTGCTCCAAGCCCCGTCCAACGTGGCCTTGGACACTTCCAGGGATGGAAGAATTTCTTCCCAATATCCCATCTAACCCTACAGGGAATGATTTCAAGGGAAAAAAAGTGATTTGGGAGAGTAAAAAGGCAGGTAAGTGCTGCCCTAGGAACATGAACATGAACAGGAAAAAATCCCCTGCAAACAACTTTCAGATATAAGTGAGTCATGAATATCTGTGTTTCTGTATTTCTGCAGTTTCTGGTTAAGCAGAGTAAGAGATTTCTCCCTTTTAAAGTCAGTTCTTTTAAGCTTGCAGAGTCTGTGGAGCTACATCAGTGTTGGGAAAGAGATAGTGGTGTCCAGGATTTCATCCTGAATTGTCTCCCAGTTTCACCCACAAATAGATTATCCAGTCTGAGCCTCTCAGCTACAAGTGCTTACAGGTACCACTGCATTATCTAAATCCCACTTTATGGCAAAAGCACAAACTTCCTCTTGTTGGTCACATATTTAAGACAACACACAACTCTTACAAACCAAGGAGAAGCTTCTCAGATACATCTCTGGGCATAATTCCTGTAGGATGAGTCTGGCACAGGCAACAATCCTGGATGATTGCACTGCATTTAGCGTGACCTTTTGTGAGCTTGTGGAGGAGCACATGCACTGACCTGAATCAAGTAAATTAGGCACTAATTAAACCCCAAATAGTTAAATTCCGCTTAAATAAAACTCAGACTCACGAAGTCAAACAAGTAGCAGCTTCTTTGCCAGATTTAAATCCAAATACGGGTGATTCAAGCAGTGCATGAAGAAAATAGCAGCCCTTGTTCTGGGGATTCCTATTTTCTTTTGGTGTCTTTTTAGTTTTTTTTTAGGAGTGGGATGATTTATGATGGATTAAGAGTGAAGACAGGGCTGAATGAGATCCCTGAATGCAAGCACTGCTGTCTGGTTTTGTGGCATCATGTGAGGGAGGGGGACAGATGGAAAAAGAAAGTGGTTGAACTTCCTATTTGTACTCACTCATCGACTCTGTCAATTTGGCCATCTCTGTTTCTCTTTTGGGCTTCTCCTGGGGGAACAGACAAAATGAAAAACAAACATATATATATATAAAATATTAATATACTTGAGTGCAAGTGGCAATGTGAGGGCAGGACATGACTCCATTGCATATTTTTATTTTATTTAGGGGTTGCACTTCACTCCTGCACCCCTGGGAGCTCTTTTTTTTTCCTTGTAATTCCTCAATTTTTACAGCTATGAAGTGTGAAACTTGTATTTATTCCTGTGTCTATGTGTGTATCTTGCTGGAGTAATCGAAATTATTCAATCGAAGTGATAATGGAGGAGGAAATCCTGCTCTGTTTCTCACCCTCTGTTAAAATTTGCAAGTGTGTTAGGCCTTCCTGACAAAAGATCAACCCACAAAACAGTTTTACTGCAGGAAAGAAAGCATTTATTTAGAAATAAAGAGATTTCATAGGGAAGATGCTGACACTGAGATGAACTGAACTGAAGCGCTGCTTCATTTATTTGGGACGTGAGGGACTCCCAGTTAAACCTGCTGGGTTTTATCACTTAGTTTTTGCAATTTTTTTTCCCCATATAAATTTGTTTTTCCACTCCAGACATTTGTTGTAGCTGTTGTAACCAGGACAGAAGACTTGGTCAATCAAGAGCCCTTGAATTTGGTGAAAATCCAATGCCCCAAACGTGCCTCAGTCAGAGTCCCAGCTCTCCACCCCTCCACCTGTGTCAGGGCTCAGAGAGTGGGCCTTTTTTTGCCCAAAAACCTCAGGAGAGGAGAGAATTTCCACCAAAATATGACTTTAATGGGCAGCAACCCCAGAGTGGTGCCCTCTGTCCATCTCAGCTCTGGGACAAGGGGCAGGTTTCTGGCCAGGGTGACCTCCAGTGGCCTGGAATGCCTGAGGGCAGGATCCAGAGCGGTGGCATCGCTCTTTGGCTGGGTCTGTGCTAAGAGGCAGCACTGGGGAAAGCCACAGGCTGAGAGTGGGGTGAGAATGGTCCCTGCCAGGTGTGGTTTGACAGGATAGATGTGGTTTTCCAGTGCTGTTTGGCTCTGACACGAGCAGACCCTGCTGCAGAGGTGCCAGGCTGTCTCAAATGCCGCTCCTCCTGCTTTGTGTAAAAGAGTAGGATCATCTCATGACTTGAGAGAAGGTAAACTCTGTCCACATCTGTCTCAGAACCATGGAATCACTTGGGCTGGGAAAGATGATTCCCCCCTGTGCCTGATGCCCACCTTGTCCCCCAGCCCAGAGCACTGAGTGCCACATCCAGGCCTTCCTTGGGCACCTCCAGGGCTGGGGACTCCAAACCTCCCTGGGCAGCCCCTGCCAGGGCCTGACCACCCTTTCCAGCCAGAAATTCCTCCTCATGTCCAACCTGAGCCTCCCCTGGCCCAGCTGGAGGCCGTTCCCTCTCCTCCTGTCCCTTGTTCCCTGAGAACAGAGCCTGATCCCCCCTGGCTCCCCCCTCCTGTCAGGGAGTTTTAGAGGACAAGATTCCCCTTGAGCCTCCTTTTCTCCGGGCTGAGCCCCCCCAGCTCCTTCAGCCACTCTTCATAGGACTGACTCTCCAGTATCTTATCCCAGTATTGGCTTCCATCTGATGCAAAAACCTGAGGAATATTTTCCATACCAAATTAGCCACTACTTGCACTCCAGAAATCCAGACTTCTATTAAAAAACCCACTCACACTTCACAGTAATGGGAAACCTTGGAATTCATGAAACAAGCAGATAAAGCTTCACAACTGTATTCATACACCCCTTAGAGCATTTAATATTAAAAGAAAGGTTTAAGGTTATGTCCCGAATCTGGGTGAAGTTAATGCCCTAAGCCATGCTGACAATATCCAGCATCAGAATCCTGCACTGCTATGAAAGAAAAAAAGGAAGGAAGGAAAAAAGAAGTAGCACAAGAATGTCAGTTTAAAAAAATAATAAAAAAATGGTCCTATATGGTAATTTTTTTGCATGGCATTAATCATCAAAGGAAAGAGCAGCACTCTGAGAATCATCAGGAATTTGTGTCCATTTGCTTTATAATGTGACCTTAAAACACCTCCTTCTGCTACAGAACTTATAGTTTATCAGGGATGAGGAGTTGGGAAAGATCAATTTGAGCCCTGGAGATGGAAAGCTGGATTTCTTAGACTAAAAAAAAGTTCTGATTTGAAATATCAATGCTTTGGTCTTGCATATTATTAAATACTTTACTGATGATGATATAGGAGACCAGAATGGCATTTCAAAGTGAGAGTATTAAATGTAACATGTAAGAAGAAGGTGAAAAGTTTTTGAGCTTGGTTCACTATTCTTAAAAGAAATGACCAGCACTACTGAAGTTCTGACCTTCCTCCTTTGGGAGATAAAGGTGTGAATCTTATTCTCAATAAAATGGATTAAAAAATTCCATCCCGTTTTCCAGGCATTTCATTGAAAAATTTAATCTTTTGTGCTGTTATCAATGAACTTTATTTAGACTCTGTATGAAATTATCCTCTCAAGTTTTGTGCTTTTCCCTCTCTCTAATGATCACTGGGATGTGCACACACACACACTGTGAAGTTCTGGAAACTAAGAAAATTTTTTCCACTCATCTGTTTCATCAAAATGGGATATTTTAGGAAAGTTTGAACACCTCTAAGAAATTTGCTTTTTGATGGCAGATAAAGAAGGAATCCCATCCTGTCTGACAGAATGAGTTCTAGCAGATTAACTTGGGGGGAAAAGAAAGCATCAGAACACACTTTTTTTTTCCTGACTTTAGCAGATGTGTGTCTGCACACGGACTGACAGCAAAATAAGATTTGCTACTTTAGGAAAAAACCCCCAAAATCAAAACCAAACCACAAACCAAAGCAACAAAAGAAGCAAACAACGAAACAAAACAAGAAAAAAGCAAACACAGTGTTTCATTTCAGGACAGGAGTTGCCTTTGAGGGCAGACCATGGTTGTATTCCCTCTTGGCATTGCTGGGTAAACAAGAATTGCCAGCTCAGAAAAGCAGGGCTGATACTTCATCTCTCTTAAAACAGTGAGGTTCATATTTTGGGGGGTTTATTGGAGAGCAGAGTGATTTCTGCAGGGGTTTGAATCCATGGGCTGGTTCTGACAGTGCCTGTTCAGTGCTAAAGAACCCAAATCTTCCACAGCCTCAAAGGAGCAGCAGAGACTCTGCTACCTTTGCACACCACTGTGAGAGGTTATTGGCTTCCTGGGTGCATAAAAATCAAGAAATCCAGCTTTTCATATTTTAAGTTATATGTATATAAAGTGCAAACAATAGATAATAGATGTGCCATTGCTGGGCCCCCCCAGCAGAGCTTGGTGCATCCTCTGCCCCCTCCCTGCAGCCCCTCCAGACCTGGGGGAGGTCCCCTCTCAGTGTCTGCTCTGGAGGCTGCACAGCCCCAGCTCCCTCAGCCTTTCCTGCTCCCACAGATGCTCCATCCCTGCAGCATCTCCGCAGGAGAATCATCTTCCAGCAGCTCCCTGTCCCTGCTGTGCTGAGGAGCCAGAGCTGGACCCAGCCCTGCAGATGTGCCTCCCAGGGCTGGGCAGAGGGGCAGGATCCTCTCCCTGACCTGCTGGCAAAGCTCTTCCTGATGCACCTCAGGATCCCACCTGGCTCCCAGGACACACTGCTGCCTCAGGGACAGTTTGTTGTCCATCAGGACCCCCAGGTCCTTCTCCAGCAGTTCATTCCTCAGCCTGTGCTGATGCCTGGGGTTGTTTTTCCTGTGTTTGCCTTCCTTGAACTTCAAACAGTTCTTCTCTGCCCACCTCTCCAACTTTCTGAAGTCCTTCTGAAGGGCTGCACAGCCCCCTGGGGAGTTTTTCTTATTTATTCCATGGCTGAAACAACTCTTGAACTTTTATCAGTTCAAAGTGTAGGGGTACACCAGCATGCTGGGAATTTGTTGAAGTAATCTCCAACTGCCTAAAGTTTCTAACAGTATTAAGTCAGCTGGTTGGATCAGAACTCAAACCCATTACATCCATTACACACAATCTTTGTGAAGGTTTGTTACTTTTGAAGGTAATTCAATAGCAAACCCTCAGTAATTTCATTGATATTTCCTTTCAGGCAACAGCTGTTCAATCCCTAAATGCAAATTCAAGAAGCAAAGAAGAACCTTTTCTGAAATTTTCCCTCGCAGCAATCTATCTTGGGGTATCTTCAATTACTTTTCAAACTACATGGAAATGGTTTTATGTTCGAAACACTATTAAGTGGGAATAATAGAATTTCATTTAATACTCTGTGTTTCCTACTCGTGTCATCTTCAAGTGTTTGCCAGTAATGAATTAGATCCTGGTTCTCAGGCAGTGGTGTGTAGGCAAATGCAGCACTCATTATGTGCTAATCATTTTAGCAGTAGCCTACACTCAGCTCTCAAAACCAGAGCTTGTTTCAGGTGGAGAGGGATTGTTGGAGGAGCTGGAGCTCTTCCTTAGGAAAATCACCACAGGGATTTCCATTTCTATGAGCACCTATCCAACAACAACAAGAAAATAGCTTATTAACCCATCTTTAGGACGTCTAACAGTGAGATAAGTTGTGTTACCACATTATTTTACTGTTACTACAATTCAAGCTTTATGCAAGACCTGCTTAGATTTCTGGGAGTTCCTTTTCATGCCTCTGTGTCCCAAAGGTCAAAAATAATGTGTTATCTTGTTTATTTTTGCTGTTCTGCTTTGCCCATCCCAAGAAAGGAGGTTGGTCCCAACTTTTCTTCTGGAATTAAGTCTTGGGGTAGGGACTGCAATGACTTTATTTGTGCAGGACCCAGCACAGTGTGATCCCAAGGCAAATTGGCTTCATCCTCAGCTCTAGAGCTGAGAATCCTAGGAAGTCATCTGCATTCCCTTGCAGTGATCCCATGGTTTGAATGGCTAAGAACACATTTTGTAGGACTATCTGTGCTCATCACAAGAGGTGATTTCAATTTGCACCAGCTGGAATGAGCTGAAAATCCAGTATTTGAATAGATGGAGTGAGCAGAGTTCACCAAGGGGGTGCCTGAGCTGGGTTCACTGGAGTTATGGAGCAGCAGGGGTGAGTTGGGCTCATTAACACGTTCAGAAGTCATGAAACACTCTCAGGAGCTCTGATATAAGATGTCTTACATTGGAGGAGATTTGCATTAACAGCAGGAGGAACTGAATTTATTTCTCTGCGTTCTAGAATGGAGGATTTTTTTTTTTTTTTACATTTCTCATAATTTTTAGTTAACTTACTCATCCTTCACACTTGGTCTGTGAAATATGTATGGGGGGGGAAAAAAAACCCACTCTGTTTTTTTCCAGGCAGAAAATCAAACAGCAATTCTAGAGAAGCTTGTCAAGTCCCCTCAGACTCAAGATACAAAGCTCACAGAGTCATGGATGAAATCCATTGCAAATGCATTGTCATTCCCTAACTGGGAGGAAGAAATATTCACATATTAAACCGTGGGGATGGTGTGTGGTGGTTCTGAGTGTAGGAAAATCCTTTTAGGAACAGAATCAGCAGAGATAAATGTTCCTGACTGCTGTGGAGTGAGCATGAACATTTCTTGGTGTACTCGTATCTACCAGAACATAAATAAATAAAATACAGTTTTGAAAAGATAAGGAGGAAAAAAAAATAATGTGAGGGTTTTCAGGAGAGAGAATATTCATATCTGTGAAATAAAAAAAGAGACAGACTTTATGGTTTTGGCATTTTAAACAAGATCTAAGCTGTAGCAAGGCTCAGGTTTTCTGTTTTACTTATCTTGAACAACTTGACAATTTCAAACTATAAAAATCTCTTGTGGGGAACAAGAATCAGGAAAGTTTAAGTAGTAAACTTATTTAAATATCCTTAATTTACAGAGGTAACACTGCCAGAAGATGCAGATTGTTCTGCAAGCAACTCTGTTTGACATTACACGGTGATAGTTTAATAAAGAAGTATTTTGGGTGCCTAAAGGAGCAAAAGTGGGAGCAAAGTAATGTGGTATTATTACATGATTAAAGGCAGGTATATTTTCTTAGTTTCTTTGCTCTAGAGGGTGAAGCAGAACAGCTTAATTTTCATCTCCCATTCCAAAGGTCCTACAGAGAGTCTTATATATGCTCTGCCATCTAAATCTCCAGGCTGCAGGTAAGGTGGCCCTGTTCAGTTAATGCACGGTGAAAAAGCTCTATAATCACTGGAAATGTTCCTACCAATCCAAAACCCTTCAGATCAAGCTCTTAAGAAACTTCTATTTTCCTTTTTAGGGCATAATTCATGAATATATTCTGAGGAGTAATAAAAGGAATGTAAGTTACCTTGAGATAACAGCAGCTACCCTATTTAAAAAAAAAAAAAAAAAGTTGGTAGGAACCCAAAAGAGGAGATTTACCATAGAAAAGAGACTTAAAAATGCTTATCCCATCTTTTCAGCTATTCATAATGCATATGGATAGTTTTCCATGAACTCAATTCTTCTGTGTGTGTCCCCCCGCCCCCAACAAAGGGAAAAATCTCAACTGGTTATTTGTATTCTTGCAGCATGAAATTCCAGATTTCAACAAGAATCACTTCAAGAAAATTTACAGACTGAGGATTTCATATGAAAAATATAGGTAGCAACGAGCCTGAACTGATCTAGAAGCCATCATTTCAACTATTTAAGAGAATAATGATCTAATAAAATATGTTTTGTTTATTACTTGCCTTGAGGCATCATAAAAATAACTCATAACTGAGCAGAGCAGATCAGACATCTCAGAGCTGAACCTGTTTCCTCAGGTACCTTGTGAGACTTCAATGATGAACATGCAACGAGAGGAGCTGACATTTTTCTTTGTTTTGTGCTGTGATCATGTTCATTCAATGAAAGTTCTGAAGCAAGGACTGTCTTCAGTGTCAGGTTGGGCTCTGACTGAATGATACCAAAGTATCTCACACAGTTTCCAATTTTAGAAGCCCTTTGTTGTTAAATCTATCTCAAAAAAAACCCCCAAACCTTCAAAAATGTTGAAAAAGAACAAGTAATGTGTCAGATGAAGCAAAAAATTACTAATAATGATAATACCTCTCTGTCCTGCTGAAAAATACCTGAAAATACCTCCCATTTACCACTCCCTGAGAGAAAATCGAATTTTTTAGTTGCTTACACAGATCTTTGCCAGAAAAAAAAAAAAACAAACCAAAAAAACAGCATTAAAAAAAGAGAAATGCTGAGGTAAACCAGCCTTTGGTTTGCCTTTGCCATCAGCCTTTCAGAGCTGGTGAAGATAATAAAAGAGCTGTAGCAGAAACAGCCAAAATGTTCAGCCACTGAAACTTAGGATACACAGTCTAATGTGGATCTTGGATGTAGGTCTCATGGTTCCTGTCACCTAAGTTCAGCCACTAAAAATCTGGACACACAGTCTAAGCAGGTTATTTGGATTCCCTGTGGCATCAACAGAGGGATGCCTTTTCTTCCAAAGGCAAGTTATCCGGGTGTCTCAAGCAGATGAATTAATTGCTGGTGGAACTGCTCAACTCTTGATGTGACTAAATGAGACTAAATATTACTTATATGGCTAAAGATGGGGTATGAAACCACCCCACTCTGAAACCGCTGTGGGGTTGTGGTCTTTAAGCCCTGCTCAAGGTTTGCTCTTACCCTTCCCATCCTGTTCTCCTCACCCCCTCACCCTGTTTCTTCATTTTGTTCTCCCCTGTCTTATCCACCCCATCACCTTTCCTAAAATGCCATCTCCCTTCCCTTTTCTCTCCATGTAACTTTGTAAGTAACCTTCCTTCTCCCTCTCTTCACACTCTCCCACACTTTCAAAGGAGCTGCTTGTTGCCATCACACGGTGCCTCCTCCCTCTCTTCCCCGCAAACCCACAGGGAATATCTACCCCCTAAATAACCTGTACAGCTCCCAGGCAGGGACTCTCTGCTGCCTGAACCCTGGGGCATCAGTCACAGCATCACCTCAAGTCTCTGGAGATATTGTTATTTTAATGATGTGAACAATATGTTATCACAGAGTCACAAAGGAAGAAACCTTCAGGATCATCCAGTGCCACCCTCACCCAGCACCACCACAATCCCCCCTAATCCATGTCCCCAAGGGCCACATCCAGACACCTCTGGGACACTCCCAGACACAGGGACTCCACCACTTCCCTGGGACACTTATTCCAAGGCCTGACCACTCCTGCAGGGAAAAATTGTTTCTCATCTCCAACCTGACCCTGCCCTGGTGCAGTTTGAGGCCATTTCCTCTCCTCCTTTCCCTCAGGACATGGCAGCAGAGCCCGACCCCCCCTCCCTGCCCCCTCCTGTCAGGGGGTTGCAGAGAGCAATGAGGTCCCCCCTGAGCCTTCCGTTCTCCAGACTGTATTCTATATATCATAAATACAACATATAGAATCAGAGCATCAGGTCAGAATGTTTTGGGTTGGCAGGAACATTAAAGATCATTCTGTCCACTCCCTGCCATGGGCAGGGACACCTTCCACCAGCCCAGGTTGCTCCAAGCCC
>VYXB01001741.1:62430-79434 GCA_013397135.1 Pachyramphus minor | reverse complement strand
TCCAACCTGGCCTTGGACACTTCCAGGGATAAGGCAGCCGTGGCTTCTCCGGGTGTCCTGTGCCAGGGCCTCACCACTCTCACAGTAAAAAATTTCTTCCCAATGTCCCATCTAACCCTACTCTCTGTCACTTTGAAGCCATTCCCCTTTCTCCTGTCGTTTCAGGCCTTTGGATGTAGTCTGTCTCCATCTTTCCTCAGATCCTGTAAGGCCATAGTCAGGTCACCCCAAAGCTTCTCTTCTCCAGGTGAACAATCCCAGCGCTCCCAGCCTTTCCTCCCAGCAGAGCTGCTCCATCCCTGGGATCCTCTTGGTGCCTCCTCTGGACTCTTTCCAGCAGCTCCATGTGCTCCCTGTGCTGTTCCCAGGGCTGGAGCAGCTCTGCAGGGGGGTCTCCCCTGAGCAGTGCTATATATCCCACACATTATATTATAGATATATCTGTATTATATTATACATGACCCTAAATGACAGAGAAGTGTAAGATGTCCACAAATCAAAAAGCAAAACAGGGTGGAATTCATTACCCTGGTGCTCTCACCCTTGTCCTGGTGCTCAGACCAAGCTGACCAAGAGTTCTGGCTGCTCGAGGAGGCTCATGCTCACTGTCAGCTGAGGTTGGACACAGAATCCATGACTCTTGTTCAAACCAATCCCCAAGGCTGTTCCCTGCAAGGGAATGCCAGTGCAAGGCTGCTGGAGATCCCCAGAGCCACAGTGCCATGTAATAGAGATATAATTCAAATTGGAGTAGCTTGAGTTCTTTCTAGGTTTAACCACCTCCAAAATCGTGTCTAATGTGATTAGGGGTCAGCCCGTGGAGCCATTGCTGCTGCTTTTAATCTAATTAAGTGTTAACAGTGATAAAATATTCATAGCTGTGAACTTATAAGGGAGAAAAAAATGGGCTCTAATAGAGATGGGTTGGGATAAAGCATTTTATTCCACTACAAAGACAGAAAACAGAGGTGGGGGAAGTTTCTGGCAGTTTCTCAGAGAAGCCACCCCTGTAGCTCCCCTGCTACCAAAATCTTGCCACACAAACACAATGCAAACTCCATTTTAAAATTATGAGGAAGTTCATTATGACTCAGAATTACAAATACACTTCCTAAGAACTCCTTTGTGAAATTTTAATCAAGAATGAATGTAGTCAGATGAAGCATTTAAATTTTTCCTACCATTAAAAAAAAAAAAAAATCAACCCAAAACTTTTCTATTTCCTATTTTACAAAGTCTTTTCTCCCCCTCAAATTCGAGATTGTGCCCAGAATTCATTCAGTTATGTGCAAACCTGGTTAATAAAAAGATAAGCACCTGACAGTTCTCATCCTGTCCTATTAACATAAGTGTTCTCCCACTATGCAAACGAGATGTGATGCATAAAAATCTCCTGAGTTTTGCAGCTTGACTTGATTTTAATGTCTGCTGCATAAATCTTCAATGTTTAACACCTCAGAAAACTCTATGTAATTTTACAGTTACATTGATCTTTACTCCCAGAAAATGGGAGCAAGATTCAGGTAAGATGTTCTGCCATTTCTTGATAACTTTTTGCTAAAATTTGGGGGGTTTTGTCTGTTTTAGGAAAGCAAAACTCTGCTTCTAGTAGTTCATATTCCAATGTATCACGTCCAGGCTTTCCTAACCATTCTATGGAACAACTTGTTTTGCTTTGCAAAGCCTTGACACACAACTTTATGGGTTGTTTTTCATTTCTTTCTGTTTTTTCTATCCCTTTCCATCAGAATTTCAGCTGCAGAAGCCTGAAGAATGCCATGAAAGATAGGAATATACACCCTGAGCCTGAAATTATGTGCAGGCAGAGCTGTTATCCATCTTCATGGAGCTCTGCTGGATGTGTTCAGACCATGGGTAGGCTCGGTCTAGGCAGAAATGTGTCAGTGCAGGGTCAGGATTTAGGGCTCTGACTTCCTCCCAGGCTGTTCTGTGGTACTTGGAAAACCCAAAATTACAGTGAATTCCTTGGTTTCCATTCTACTGCAGAGAAATGAATTCTCCTTTTCTGAGCATACAGTAGTAACAAGATATCTTCATTTTTCTGGCCACCCTCTGAAATCAAGTCTGAGGATGCAATTCCTCAGAGCAGAATGATTTTCACTTTGTTAAATTGATTGCTACGGAGAAGAGAAGCTTTGGGGTGACCTGATTGTGGCCTTCAAGGACCTGAAGGACCAGACAAGAAAGATGGAGAGAGACTATTTCCAAGGGATGGAGGGACAGGACAAGGGGCAATGGCTTCAAACTGGCAAAGGGTAGGGTTAGATGGGATATTGGGAAGGAATTCCTGGCTATGAGGGTGGGGAGGCCCTGGCACAGGTTGCCCAGAGAAGCTGTGGCTGCCCCTGGATCCCTGGAGGTGTCCAAGGCCAGGTTGGATGGGGCTTGGAGCAACCTGGGCTGGTGGAAGCTGTCCCTGCCCATGGGTGAAACTGGATCTTTAAGGGCCCTTCCAACCCTTACCATTCTATGATCCTGTGTTTACCATAGTGATTAAAACAACAATTGGAATATTTAAAGCAAAGACCCCATTACCTGAGGGGAAAATTACTTATTTGGGCTTTATAAGATGATGAATTGTTTCTGCAACTGGTCAGATAAATCAGGTTTATGGAACATGAGCAGAACAAACCAGTTTACAGCTCTCAGTCTTCCCCTCAGACAGACTCACAGTGTATTGAAGCCCAGAAGGACATTTCAGTGTTCCAGCCTCTTGTGAGAGGGTTCATCCAATACTTCTGAGGATCCTGTTAAATCACACGTGCCTTTTCCACATCATTCCACACTTGTTTACCACCTGGCCTTGTGAAAAGTATAATTTACCTTCTACCTACGTAGAAACTTTATAATTCAGTTTTAATAGACTGTTTGTGTTTCTGCTCCTGAAGGAAGTTGCTGGGGTGTGTAATTCCCAGAAACAACACTCATTACTGCTTTATTTTTGTTTTGTTTTGTTTTGTTTTCTTCATGTAAAATGAAGGAAAACAAACTTTTTTTCCCTCTCACATTTTCCTGTCTACTCATATTTATGAAAACTGGTCTTTTAATGCTTGGTGTTACTCTTCAACCTGTCAACAGCCACTGGTACTTTCTGTCTTTCTCATAATCCTTCCTTGGCAGTTTTTGCACTGAAATTAGGACAAGTGTCCAAATTTTCCAAGCTCCCAAAATTTTCTGATCCCATTCGAGGTGTGGGTGACGGGAAGCTTTGGAAACCAGGCCCTGGGTGTTTTAATAGAGTCATTATCCCTGTATGTTGTCACAACAGCCAGATCCTTTCGGTGCTTGGGATCCAAATGGAAAATCACATCCCAAATTACAATAAATAGGGGTTCATGCAATTATCATCACAGAAGGCACTTCAGTTTCCACACTCATTTAGTCATGTTTTTCTCAGCTGAGGCTGCCAACAAGGGGACTAAATAATGGTTTTGCCCATGAGGAACCACCAATTCTTTGTCTATAGAGAAAGCTCTAAGAAAGTAATTACCTTTTTTTTTTTTTTTCTGTTGCTCAAATCCTCAAAAGAGAAGTTTTTCTCACATTATCAGACAGGCATGAGACCTGTAGCACTTCTGGATAATTTTAAATTTTATACTTAGGAGAGGTTCCTTTTTGAGTTGTGGGTTTTTGGTTTTGGGTTGGTTTTTTTTTGTTTTGGTTTGGGTTTTTTGGTGCTTTTTTTGGTTGGTTGGTTGGCTTTTCCTGTTTATGTTATTTATTCCACCTTATCCAAAAAGTCACCTCATTTCCAAAATCCCTTATTTTATGATTTCAGGAGAATTTTAGATTCAAGGAGAAAGAAATTACTAAACTGGTCCAGAAAATTACTTTATTATACTCAAACATTTAATTAACAGTAGTCAAGAACTACTGGATTTATCACATCATAGCTCCACTTCCAGATAATGTGCACAGAATTTTAACCCTGACACTTTATAATTACCTCATAATTCCTTGTCTGGAAAAAGCAACACCCCCCTGCACCTTTTGAGGGAATAGATTTTCTCTCACTTTGAGACCTTTCAATGAATTCTTCAGCACAACTTTTATCATTATGATTTTAAACCCTGTCTTCATTTTGCCTAACACAACGCAGCATGTTCTCTAATTTTATGCAGTATGTCCACTAGTGAAAAGTCTTGAAGACCATCTGAGTTGGATGAGAGAAAGTGGGAAGAGCCACAAATGATGAACCCACTCCCTGCTCTGTCTCCTTCTCTAATCTTTTTCTTGGCAGATGCAGAGCCAAATAAAACTTTCCCCGTGTTTTGATTGTACATTTGGTTGAAGTGCATCGTGATTTAAACCTGATTTCTTTGCTGTTTTCTGAATTTGAAGGTCTCTGATCTACAGAATGTGTTATGTTTGAAATATGTGGCTTTTCCTTCACTGCTCTTCTTCTTGTTGTTGCTGCTGATTTTAGTGAGCCAGAATTTTGGACTCCTGCTTCAGGGCCTGTTCTATCAAGCACTGAGTGGTACTTTATTCTTCAAGAGATTGGCTGCTTTCTATGGGAAGAAACATCAGAATTTGCCTTTCTGTAATTAGGCCAAAGGAAATCACTTGCTTTTGGGCAGAACCAGCTCATGCTGCAGGAGTAGGGAATGGCCTGAGTTGGAAGAGACCTCAAAGCTCATCTCATTCCAAACTCCCCTGTCATGGGCAGGGACACCTTCCACCAGCCCAGGTTGCTCCAAGCCCCGTCCAACCTGGCCTTGGACACTGATCCAGGGGCAGCCACAGCTTCTCTGGGCAACCTGTTCCAGGGCCTCCCCACCCTCACAGGGAAGAATTTCTTCCCAATCCATCCTTTGTCCAGTCCCTCTCTAGCTCTCTTGGAGCCCCTTTAGGCCCTGGAAGGGCTCTGAGGTCTCCCTGGAGCCCTCTTTTCTCCAGGTGAGCACCCTCAGCTCTCCCGGCCTGGATCCATGGCAGAGGGGCTCCAGCCCTTGGAACAACTTAGTGGCCTCCTCTGGACTTGCTCCAACAGATCCACATCTTTCTTGTTTTGAGGGCCCCGGAGCTGGACAAAGGCCTGCAGGTGGGGGCACATAGATGGGGGAGAGGAAATGTCATTTAGGGGTAGAAATGCTTGAGGGATCTCAAAGGCCTGAAATGGCAGGAGAATCTCATTGTGCAAAGAGAGGAGGGCAGCACAGGAGAGGGCAGATCCAGGCTGGGATTGGAGGCACATTGGCTGTGTCAGCCGGGCAGGATCTGCTGAAGGGTCTAGAACAGGTAAAGGGTCTGGAGAACATGTGCTGAGAAGAGCAGCTGAGGGAGCTGGAGGGGGTTATGTGGAGAAGAGGAGGCTCAGGGGGGACCTCATTGCTCTCTGCAACCCCCTGACAGGAGGGGGCAGGGAGGGGGGGTCGGGCTCTGCTGCCATGTCCTGAGGGAAAGGAGGAGAGGAAATGGCCTCAAACTGCACCAGGGCAAGTTCGGTCAGAGATTAGAAACAATTTTTCCCTGTAGGAGTGGTCAGGCCTTGGAATAAGTGTCCCAGGGAGGTGGTGGAGTCCCTGTGTCTGGGAGTGTCCCAGAGGTGTCTGGATGTGGCCCTTGGGGACATGGATTAGAGGTGATTGTGGTGGTGCTGGGTGAGGGTGGGACTGGATGATCCTGAAGGTCTCTCCCAACCTTGGCGATTCTGGGATTCTGTGATGTCCTAGAGGAGACAGTCACCTGCTGGGAAGCACCTTGCCATGGACATGGTGCTGTGCTGTGTTTGGCACTGGAACAGGCACCTGTGTGAGATGTTCTGTGTGAGGGGCACCCACCTCCTCAGATCTATCTCGGCAGACTGGACACTGGTGGGTTTAGTGTGTGATGTCCGAGGAAAAGCTGAAACAAATCAGCTTTTGGAATTTAACTTGAGACCTTGAACGCCCTAAATGCTTCTACTTATTGGATGGAAGGGCATGAAAGCATCTTAATAGGGAGGAGACTTGAATAAAATCACTCCAGAAACGAGATAATGTTTTAAGTTTCAGTGTAAAGTTTTAAGCAGATTATGTGGACATGTGCAACATGGATATCCAAGTCATTCTTTTGGGGTTTTTTTTAGGGCTTTTTTTTTTTTTCCCCCAGCCAAAACACTGGCACTTAGATGGATGAATCACTGCTCTTATCTGGCAGTGCTGAAGGAAAATCTAAACTGGTGACTTCTTCTTTGCACTTTAATGGAGACACTACAGCTAAGACTGGTATTTGATGTGACTGAAAGAACAAGGTCTAACCTCTTATATTGGGAGTCATTGATGTTAATGTCTTTTTTTGAGCAACTTCTGCGTTGTTGTGGCTTTTTAAAAAATTTAAAATGCAATATATTTATAAACAACATCAGGGCTACCTCTTTTTAATAGTTTTCCTACTAAGTCAGTTGTGACTGTGGTGCAATTTCCCCCCTCTTCAAAGCGCATTTCTACAGTTTTGAGATGAGTTTCAGTGACATTTATCACAGTAGTTAAAGGTTTCAATCCCATTCTTCTATTTCAATTTTATTTCAATTTCAATTTCATTCTTTTATTGGATTTTTTTTTTTTTTTTAACTGGCAGCTGAGAAGGAGCCTTTGGTACAAGGCAGTGGAGAATTCACATGGGACAGTTCCATGGAATTTGTGCCTTCTGCTGCTCCAAAAAAATCATCCACAGATGGTGGAGAATATGCACCTTCAGGGCCTCAAACAGTGATAATTCTGTGATTCATTAAACTTAAGTATCTTCCCTGAAGGTCTTGGTGAGCTGTGAGAGTCAATACATTTACCCCTGGGGCCAATTTCAGCTTTAGATTAATAGTTGTCTTTGGTGTATTTGGTTTAAGTTATAAATTTTTAAATTTGGGCTAAAATTTTTAAGCAGGGAACAATTTATATTTAAATGTATCACACAGCTTTCTGCTTCTGTGCAGCTCTTTGTATTTCTCATTTTGCTGTGTCCTCCTTACTCCAGATGGGACAGGAATAACTCACTGTGTAACTCCCCTGACTAGAACTGATTGTTTTAATTTTTTTTTAAAATGGATTTCAGAGTTACAGGAAATCTCAGAATTAAGGGATCTCAGAATTTACATCACCCATGAAAAATGAGCTTGATTTTTCATTGTATCCACCCCCAAATTGTTCAGTAGTTGAACAAGATGAACAAATTGAACTAGTTGAACAAGAGTACCAGATTGATATAAAAAATGCCTTAATTAATCAATCCATTTCAGAACTTAAATTGAATGCTGTTTTCTCCCTTCTGTAACAGTATAAATTCCCTTTTTTCCAGTACCTCCTGAGATGAGCTTCTTCTGGCTGCACAAAGCACACTCAGTGCTGTATTTTTGGCTAAGCTGAAAATTACTGGTGATCTAGAATCCTTGACAAGGTCTATCCAGCTGCTTTCCAGCCTTCAGCATGGATTGAGGCAGGAACAGTGCAAGGAAAGCAGTTGCACACCCATTAAAGCAGCTGGTTCAATGCCACACAAACTGACACAATGGAGAAGGGCAGGAGGACCTGTATGGATAAAATACTTCCATTATGGATAGCTATTCCTGAAATGACAAACTTCCATGAAATTATTAAGAGCAGGTGCAGACAGATGAAAGAATGGATGAGGACAGGCAGGGAACCCACCTCAGGGTTTCTCTCCCCTGGTGTTTCTACCACTACATAAAGACCAGTCCAGTCTGGAGCAGAATTAGAAAAGGGTGAATTATTCTTTTACATCAGTTTGGGCTTTTTTCTGCTGGTTGGGATGGCTCAAGACAGATTGTGTGATGACAATCTTATGTGTGCTGTTTGAATATAAAATAGGGACGGGATCCAGCAGCATGTGTGTACATGGCGCAGAACAAAATGTTCTGTAAACCTTGACAGCAAAGTGAGTGTCCTTGCCAGAAATACACACCCTTGTAAGACATAAAAAGCTGTTAGTATGTGTGTCGTCTATCAGGGGTGGAAATTGAGAGGGAGAGGTGAGATTTTGTGGCCTCTATTGCCATTTATCACTTTTTTTTTTCCAAAGAGACTGTAACCCCTCGAAAACACCCAGTCTCCTTTTAGGAGAGCCCAGGTTGAACTGCTGAGCATCCTGAGGGGAATTCATTCATCTTTCTGCCAGGCCTTGTGAATGATTTAATTCATTATTTAATTAACTCCTTCAGGGCTGCTCAGAAGGATTTTTGGTTTAACCTTGCACTGATTGGAAAAGGCACCTTCTATTGACTTCTCTTTGTGATTTCTTCTCGCTGTTCTTTCACACCCTGAACTGCACAAATTATTAAAATCATGGATCTGCCTGGGCCACACGTGGAAAATTCACCTGGGTAGGTGCTGCCACTGAGAAATGAAGGGGAGTAGATGTCCAGACAGCTCTGAAAGTACTTGGTGGGACACATCTACTTATTTTGGCAGCTAAACACCCTAAAAAAACAGCTGGCCCTCTTTTTTTTTTTTTGCCCTGGAAAACACTAAAGACATGCAGAATAAACTACTCCATAAGACAATATATAAGTACTTTGGAAAGGTTCTATTTCTACTCTTGTTAGCACTAGAGATATTAATTCTTCAAAACAAGGTTTGTAATCTGTGCCAGGAGTAACACCAAGTGTTGAAAAATGGGTTTGAAGTATGGTTTGCACTGTGTGTGTGCTCCAGATTTTACTCTAATAGTTATATTTACATGAAAATCTCTATGCATCCATAAGAATCTTCCATATCCAACCTATCCATGTCTATATATCCATAAGAATGCTTCACATTTTAGTGAGAATGAGCTTCTGGAGTTGTACTAAGAGGTATCACTTCTGTGGCAACTTTATGTGTCTCCAGTGAAATGAGGTGGAATATTACAGAATTTATTAGAGTGGATGTGTCTGTCCCAGGATATCCTGTTGGGACAACTATGGCACCAAACTGTCACATCTCTAAGTAGTGTAAAAATAACCAATAAAAACAATGATGCAGTTTTAACAAATGTCCTTTGCTGTTACACTTGATTGTATCCTGAATTCCTGTGTTCACCATTCCTCATCAACTGCCCCAAAGTGTCCCCTGTGTTTTTCTTGCTCGTTGAAAAATCATTAGGTTAAAACATTGACTTTTTTTTTTCCCTTTTCTCAAGTTGGACAAATTCAAATTTAGTTGTAGCAAATGTCAGCAATACTTCCTGCTAAGCAAAGGTTTCAGAAGTAAAATGGGCCTTTGGAATATCCATTTTATTTTTGCCCCAAAGTGAACTCTTCAGGCTCTGAGCCAAATGTCTGAACTGGCTGGAATAGAAACCAATCTATAGAGCTTTGCCATGAGTGCCCTGAGGTGTTCAATTGTGTCTAAAAATAAATGAATTGACTTTGGATTACGGACAAATCATTGGATTTGGATGAAACAGGGACTTACACTTTTCCAAATTTTGGGTGTCTTTTTTTAATGAACCGTGGTCCAAAGGTAATTACACTGAGACCTGACTTTTATACCCCCTCACAAAATTGGTATCATTCTTCTAATCAGAAAAAGGGAAACCAGTGTTATGAAAGACACTAATTCTTGTCTCTTTTTGGATGCAGAGAGAACCAAAGTGCTGGAACTCACTAGAGAAGTTTATTTGATCTTGTTTTAAACCATTAGTTCTAAAAGCATCTGAAGAGAATCTGGAAAACTACTTATTTACAGTTTTCTTTTTTTTTTTCTTTTTGCTATTTTGTAAATTAACCTGTGGGGTTTTTTTTTTAGGAACTCTTGGTGCTTTATGAGCACTTTTTGGCAAATTTCTCATGTCTTTAAAAGGAGGAGTTTGACATGGGTGGTGACTTCATATTTAAGGGTGTTTTATGTGCAGATTGTTTAAATCTTTGAGGGCAAATCACTTTGCCAAGAGAGATACATATTTCCCTTTGGTCAACATTATGATCCATCACCCCAGAATACAAATTGCTTCTTGTTTTCAAAGAGGAAAATCTCTTCCTTTTTGTTCTAGAGCCTCTTTTTGTTTTTCTTTTCTTAAAGACTTTTATTCCTTCTGACTTTTCTTGCTTTTGTATCTTCTCCCCCCTCAATATGTGTACTTATTTCTTTTTCAAGAAGAAAAAAAGGATTAATAATCAGAATTAGCTATAAAGAGCTCATTGATTAAAAAGAAAATATATGTAAAATAATACCTAAAGAGTTAATCTGAATAAATTTCAGGCAATGATATGAGTTAACCTGAAGGAGACATCCACAAAAACAATGACAATCTAAAACCAGTTATTTCCTCTGCTTAGAACCCATCCTGTAAAGACCAGCTATTATTGATCCTGTCTATTTTCCTGTCAGGATCATCTTAGTTTTCTGCACATGCTGCATGTTTATAAGACAGTTTTTGGATTCAGGCATTAACCAACTGGTAGATTAAAGAGCAATAATTAGAAAAAATAGTTTCAGATTGACTCCTGCTTCTGGTTTTCCTTTTCTTGGTCTTTGGGAAGGTTTTTTTTTTTCCCCATCTGGCCCAAATTTGTGCTCTTGTGAGTTTACCCATGGTTTTGTTTTCTGGCTGGAGCTGAGGGTCTGCTTTTATTTGATTAGAACTGGAGAACAGAGCATTACATCTGACTTGCCTGGCATGTGGAATTCCAGCATTCCAGGTGTTCAAAGCATTTCCCATTGCACCAGCGTCCAATAATTTCACTTCCTTCTTCCAGCAGGCTGAAGAGGGAATTAAAACTTGACAGAGTCCATGACTTTTAACTAACTCATGTAACAACATGCCTGGCTTGATAACTAGTTTTGACAAATCCTTGCCCTCTGCCAACTAATCCCCTTTTTGTGGGCAAAGAACATGCATTTTACGGCTTAGAATTGCTGTAGTAATGGAAAGAAGATACATTTTTCAGCCTGGCTGGTTTCTCATGTGTCAGTTTTCTTGCTGCCTGCAGAACGAAGACCAGAATAAACCGTGTTCTGTGGGTTTTTTTACTTATGGATGAGGGAGGGTTTTTTTTTTTTCCTGGCTGTTAACATATTATATTATGTTTCTTCTCCAAGACTAATCTGCTGACTCAGAATACAAGGGAGTAAACAGATGTTGCAGGGGTAAGCTTTTATTTATTTATGTTTTGGGGAAAAGGTGTGGTTGCTCTGAGGCAGCTCAGGCAGGAAAGGCCCCCGACAGTTTGAACTTACACGCTAAACAAGATGTAAAAACCAGGAGGAGACACTGGAAATTAAAGGTTTTGTTCTTCATGCTCCTATGCGAGCTGCAAATAACCTTTCAAACCTGATTTGTTTGGGGATTTTTTTGTTTGTTTGTTTTAATATGAAATCAAGGTTCTGTTGAGTTCTGTAGTCAGCTCTGTCATAACCTTTAGAGAGTGACCTCAGGAACAGACACAGACTTTGTCGTGGGTCAGCCCACACCAGGAGACTGAGGAGAATATTTATTCACTAAGAACTTAGCTAATGTCCTACAAATGCCCAAAGAATCAAAAAGAAGCATTTGTGGAACCTAAGGACTAATTTCTAACACAATTATGGATTTTCTGTTCTCTACAAACACTTTAGCACCAAACTAGTCAAGATTTTGAGTTAAAAGAAGTTCTAAAATGAGTTTCATTCACTTACAGGTTATGAGCTTTCAGTTCTTGCATTGATAAAATCCCCCCCTGAGTTTTCCCTTCTCCAGAAAGAGGTGCTCCAGTGCCTTGATCAACTTTGTGGCCCTTCATTGGACTCTTTCCAGTATGTCCATGTCTTTCTAGCACCGGACACCAAACTCCAGGTGTGTCTCACCGGGGCTGAAAAATAGGGAATTCCTCTGATTTCTTCTCTTTCCCCCACCAGTGCCAGGAGCAGCAGCGAGCACAGCTCACCACAGCTTTCCTCTACCAGCTTTTCCATTTATCCTTCTCAGATCTAAAGGAGCTTTCACACAGTTCTCCAGTTTGGAGCAGCAACCTCTGACTCTCTTGACCAGAGGTGTGGTGAGGCAGAGCACAGGGCAGCCAGCCCTGGCTCACAGCAGACATCAGCTCCTCGTGTTTCCAGTGCAGTCATATTTACCCTCCACACACTCAGAGCTGATCCAGGGCCCCTTGAAACCAGTGGGAGGCTTTCTCTTGGCTTCAGTGGGACCTTGATCAGGCCCTTAATTAGTTATACTTCCATTATTGCTCAGCAGGAGCCTGAAGGCAGAACCTTTTACATTCCTGCCTGGTTTTTTTTTCCTTGGGAACACTCCTGTTATTGAAACACGAGGTGATGAACCTCCCTAAGGTACAGTAAAAAGGGATTTTTTCCCCCCCTCTTTCTTGGTTTCACAGAAATCCACAGTTCCTTTTGTTTTCCCTTTGTTTGTTCCCTCCCACAGTAAGCACATTAATTACCTGCTCTTTCAGCCTTTCTACTCTCAGTTACAGTAACCTTAAATGAAAGGACTGCTGACGAGAGGGATTCAGGATCCAGAATCCTGCTGCTAAAAGCAGCTCAATATATAAAAGCCTGAGAGTGATATCGGTTCTGTTACCCCACTTGGAGAAGCTACACTGAGACTTCTGAGCCTAAAATTTCTAGTGCAAGCCTGTGGGTGTTTGGAGTGCAACTCAGGCTAGAAAGTTCTAGCAGAGTACAATCTGCATCGCTGCAATCCCACACAACCCTGCAAAGCCAGCTCCAGGAGTAAGGATTATTTCTGAAAAGGGTTTGGAAAGGCAGAGGTGAAGACACTCTAAACTGATGGGGGTTTTTTTGTCGTGTGGTGATCTGTTGGACTCCAGCCCCCCCTAAGTCCCCCTAAGTCAAACATCTACTTCAGTGGTTCAGCCTGTCTGACACTGCAGGCAACTGGGAAGAAAGATGGCACTGGGAATCATCCTCTGGAGATATCTGTCACCTTTAATTGGTCAGAAAATGTACCCAGACAGGGGACCTACCCTAGAAATTCAACTTCTTGAAAAGACAAAGTCCTTCTCACCTACTGGGTGTAGCAAATGTTTTCCATATGTCCAGTTCTGGGCCCTCATGGAAGAGACACTGAGGGGCTGGAGTGTGTGCAGGGAAGGGAAGGGAGCTGGGAAGGGGCTGGAGCAGCAGGAGCAGCTGAGGGAGCTGGGGGGGGTCAGGCTCTGCTCCCAGGGAACAAGGGACAGGAGGAGAGGGAACGGCCTCCAGCTGTGCCAGGGGAGGGGCAGGTGGGACATGAGGAGGAATTTCTGGCTGGAAAGGGTGGTGAGGCCTTGGCAGGGGCTGCCCAGGGAGGTTTGGAGTCCCCAGCCCTGGAGGTGTCCCAGGAAGGCCTGGATGTGGCACTCAGTGCTCTGGGCTGGGGGATAGGGTGGGGACGGGGCACAGGGTGGACTGGATGATCTTGGAGCTCTTTTACAACCTCAGCGATTCTGTGATTCCATGAGGACAAGGCACAGAGTCTTCTCAGTCATGTCTGACACCGGAGGCACTGATCAGAATGGGCAGGGCAGGGCAGGGCAGGGCAGGCTGCCTGGGGTGAACTTCGGGACAAATGTGGAGATACCAGACACCTCCGGTGTCTCCATGACTGGAAAACTCCCAGTCTATCCCTGGCATTATCAATACTGCAAGGTTGGAGTGCAGTGACTGGCACTGTGTTTCACCCAGAAGGAACATCACCTCACACCCCAAATCCATCTGCATGGTGATACTGGGGGGTGAAAGCAGAGAGGAATCCATCTGGCCCACGATTTATGGGCACTGCATTTTTACTGGCACTTTTCAAAGAGTTACGTTAACACCCACCTCCAGGCTAAGTCTTTGCCTGTGCAGCTCTGTTCTAAAAACATTCCCCTTCCCAGCTGGAGAACCTGCTCCTGTTTTCCCCATCTCTCCAGCTATTCTTTCATGTTGCTGGTGCAGAACAAGACACCGAGAAACGTCTGCATAATATGTCTGCGGATGTCTTTGGGGAAGGTGAGGAGAGGCAAGTGCTGCCTTTGCAGGATGCAGAAGGGCTTTAAAAAGAATTTTTATGGTACTGTCTGAATATAGAATCATAAAATCCCAGAATGGTTTGGGTTGGAAGGGATCTCAAAGATCATCTCGTTCCCATCCCCTGTCATGGGCAGGGACACCTTCCTCTAGCCCAGGTTGCTCAGAGCTCCATCCAACCTGGCCTTGGACACTTCCAGGGATGGAGCAGCCACAGCTTCTCTTGGTAACCTTTTCCAGGGCCTCAGAGGGAAGAATTTTGGCCACTACTTGAAATTTAAATCTAAACTAAAACTTACATAAAAAAATACCTTCTGATAATTGGATATAATTTACCTAACAGGCAGATTTTTCATGGGTGCCACATAATACATTTTCAAAGCTCAGACTTAATCTGGCACTTCATCTACCACCCTTTCCCTCTGATTCCATATTGCTTGCTTTCCATAAATAATACACTGCTCTTTTTCTTGCTGACTAAGGACAGTAGTTCTAAAGGGAGAACTTTCATGCTCTTCCTTATCTGACAACATCACCGAGGAATCCTAGATGGGAAGGGATAACTTTATATTGTTATTCATTTATATATCTCTTGTTCTATTTTTTTCCATTCAGCCTCAACAATTCTACTATCAATTTAGCAGTAAATTTTAATATGTGCAATTGTTGTACCTAAACCCCACACATCTACCTGCACTTTTAGGG
Organism: Pachyramphus minor; assembly: GCA_013397135.1. Taxonomy (NCBI): domain Eukaryota; kingdom Metazoa; phylum Chordata; class Aves; order Passeriformes; family Tyrannidae; genus Pachyramphus; species Pachyramphus minor. Next base: position 64,783 of record VYXB01001741.1, on the reverse strand, counting down.
TGGAATTGCAGTTTGAACTGTGCTAATTGGTTCTTATTATGATGTATGAGCAGGCAGGGGAGAATCAGGGACAGGAAACAGGTGGGAGTGTTTCCCCTGACCCACCCTAAATTTTCTGTGTTGTCAATGGACTCCTTAAAACTTCCCTGATCTTTGAGGGATGTGGTTCTCTCCTCCCCAAACATCCAAAGTCAGACACTAATTGTTGAATAAGATAAGGAGTCAGAGAAGCTGAGCCCTGATAACTGGCAGAGCTAATCAGGTCATACTCCAACATCTCAGCAGAAAATGAAGAATTTTAATTGGAAACACATGCTGGGGCTTGGCATCATTTACATTTCCATTATAATGCACATTTGATGGCAGCAGAGTGTTCAACATCCTACAAGAACAAAAGACACCATCTTTTTAAAAGCAGAGGGAAAAAAAATCTTAGTCATCAACTGGACTTATTAGATTTGCTTTAACTCGAATTTCTAAAAACTCCAAGATTTTGGAATATTTGCTCCTCAGAGGTGCAATCCTCGCTTTTTAATTGAGGAGGTGGGAGGATGATCCGTTTAGGAGAACGTGGTGGCTGCATTCCCTTCCCTCAGATTTCCAGTAATTGCTCCAAGGAGAGAGAAATCAATCAGGGCACCGAAATCCCGAATCTTGTGCCGGAGGAATCCTGTGAGACTTTGAGTCATTAAGGTTATTTTTTTCTCTGGTTTTGCTCTGTGTGTGATGTGATTTCCCCATCTTCTGGATGCACATTGTGGATGGACTCATTCACTGCTACAGAGCAGGAATGTTTCAGCTGTATCGTGACCAGACACATGTGGAATAATTTCCTTTTGAGGAAGGAAACCTGTCCTGCTGCCAGGAGCTGAACTGCTGATTCCAGGCCCTGCCTGAACACTGAATTATCTGTCCCTTTGGACTTACACACAGCAGCCATGACTGTACAGACGTGTGCTCACAATCTGCATTTTAATTTTATTACTCTTGTTTTCCTTGCTATTCCTAGGCAACATTTTTAATGAACTCCTTTCTTCTCTCCTGATTGACTCCTGAATTTCTGAATAAAAAGACAATATATAGGGGAGGAATCTGAGCAAAACCCTTCTCTCCACACAGCCAAGTGCATTTATTTTTGTGTACTCTGTGTACACCTCGAGTGGGGGATCTCCAATATCCTTGTAAGAGATGTTGTGCTGACAGAACTAGTGGAGAATGTGAGTGATTCATAGTGAAAACTGGTGAGGAAAATTTGCTGTTTGCAGTCAAACAAAGTCCTCCACAGACTTCTGACTACACAACCTTTAATATAGAAAAACAGTTAATAACAGTGCAACAATGAAGCAGAGGTGTGGAACTGCATATATAATGGAGATGGGAAGCTTTTCATAACTGACAAAAATAGTGGGTATTTAAATATTTCATCTTGGCTTATTATGAGCTGGCATTTCTCTGTACTTACTGATAGAGCAATGTTTTGTGGCTTGAAAAACTTCAGTTCTTCCTACCTGGAGGTGGATACAGTGAGCTGGGAAACACTGGAGTTGTCCAAGCTGGGATAGGGTTAATTTTCCTCCTGGTAGCTGACACAGTGTTTTTGGATTTAGTATGAAAAAAATACACCAAAATTTAGTGGTTGCTGAGCAGTGCTCCCCCTAAATCCAAGACTTTTTAGTGTTTTATGCTCTGCCAGTGAGGAGGTTCACAAAAAACCAGGAGGACGTGATCAGGGCAAGTGACCTGGACTGGCCAAATGGATATTCCAAACCACAGGACATCATTCCTGGGATATAACTGGGGGAGTTGACTGGGAGTGGCCAATGGTTGCTCAGGAACAGGTTGGGTGTCAGTCAGTGGGTGGTGAGCAATTGTATTTGTGCATCACTTGTGTCTCTTGGGTTCTTTACTCTCTCTCTCCTTTTCATTACTATGATTATTATTATCAGTAGTCTCAGTGTGTTATTATTATGATTTATTATTATTTATGGCTATTGTTACTATTATTAATATAAATATTATTAAACTGTCCTTATCTCACGGGGTTTAATTTTTCTTTCCAGTTCTGCCCATGGATGGGGTGGGAAGGAGTGAGAAAGCACTCACAGGGCACTTAATTGTCAGCTGGGGTTAAAATACAACAGGAGGAGAAGGGAGGTTGTTACAAAGGGCACGTGCCTGGGTATGGACTGATAGGTCATGTAGGTTAGAGGAAATGATAACATGATTTTCTTTGGAGCCTGTGGTTTGTACCAAAATGAAGCCACTGTGTCCTGCAAGTCTCTGCCATATGTGTCTATATGGAATTATTTGACAATTTAATTCCAGGTCTGTAATTAATCACAGTTTCATTGGT
>VYXB01001741.1:41097-62401 GCA_013397135.1 Pachyramphus minor | reverse complement strand
AGGACCAGGTTGGACGGGGCTTGGAGCAACCTGGGCTGGTGGAAGGTGTCCCTGCCCATGGCAGGGGGTGGCACTGGATGATTCTTAATGTCCCTTCCAGCCCAAACCATCCTGGGATTCTGTGATTCTAGGAATATAAGCACAAATGTTTAGTAATGTTTCCATAAAAACCTGTGGGTCCAGCAGACAGGTATGACATGGATTGACCATGTCTTGAGCTTTCATGGAAAGACCAGGAAGTCACTTGGAAAAATACGCTTTTTCCAAGGACAAGCTCCTTGTCTGGGGTTATGTGGTAATGTCTGCTTTTTACAGGAGTAAGATGATATCACCAGACCCCTTCTGGTAAAAACAACAGAACAACCTATCTATGGATTATATTCTTCCCTTGATTGTCAGGTTCTGCCCTACAAAAAGTAGAGCTTAAGGTAAAGTTTTAACAGACCAGGGAATAAAGCACTGGCTGCAATTAATGCAGGGAGTTTGTCTGCACAGGTTTGTGGAAACGTGGGACTTGGTGTCATCAGATGCCCAAAGGACTTTGATCCTCTCTGCACCATTTTTCTAAAGATCCACACTCAACCCAGAAGGGAGAAGGAGCCCAAATAAATTCCTTAAATTGCCTTTGAATCATCTGCTTTTAATAAGTGTTCTAAAATATATAACTCACTTCATTAGACAACAGTCCCTTCTGTGTCCCTGGGTGACACACTGTTATTTTTTCAGCTAGTTAATCGGCTATTTTGTTAAGTAAATATATATATTTTGCCTTTGAACACGTTAAAAGTCAAGTTCCAAGCTGGAGGGGCTCTGAGCAACCTGGTGTAGTTGCAGATTCCCTGCTCATGGCAGGGGGGTTGGAACTAGGTGATCTTTAAGGTCCCTTCCAACCCAAATAATCCTATGATTCTTTGTTTTAGTGTTGAATTATCCATTGGGATATTCTCCAGCTTCTGGGGGCTTGAAATAATGTAGTCACTCATTTTAATTTTGGATTAAATTTGGATTCAAGTCACGTGAAATCATGCAGTAATCTAAAAATACATCTGTACATGATTCCCAAAGAGATATAAACAGCATAAACAGATACATGATAAATCTAGCATAGCTTTTGGTGTAGTTTTTCTATATTTATGAAGAGACTATTCAGTTTTGATATCTATGTTTGGTAGTCATTCTCCATCCCACACATGTCCAGGGAGAGCTGAAAAGGAGTCACAGCACATCCTCACATCAGGCCCGTTCTGCCTTGAGTTCATTCCATAAAGCACAATTCTTCCTGAAAACCTTTGGAGTAGTTTAGGCAGATATTTCACACATGATTCAAGAGGCTCCACTGAATGTATTCCCCCAAAACTGCTTTTTTTTACCACACCATTCTCCCTTTAAAGCCTCTACTCCTTCCACACGTGGAAGGTCGTGCCTGCTGGCAACAGCAAAGACCAAAAACCACAAACTCCTCAATTCTGGTGACAAACTTTGCCCCTTCAGCAACCACATCCCTTTCTTTCCAGGAGGATGCACCAAATGAAACTTTCAGTGGAATTTTCCATGGGAACACGTTTCCCATGGATAATATATTCACCAAGGCTGCAGAAAGCTAAAGAAATCCCAGGTGGCAATTGTGGAATTCATTTCACCTACTCTTTCTTTCTTAGGTGGTGATGCCATTTCTTGCTCCTTGCAGGGAGCGTTTTATCCCATTGCAAAGAACATTTTATCCCACTGCAGGCAGGATTTGGGACAGGAAATATTTATTTCCCCTTCACCATCTGGCTGCAGAGGGAGCATTTCAACTCATCCTGAATGCCTGAGTTTCTGACTGCTGAAACGACTGATTGTTATTAAAATATCTGAAAATTATGACAACTTATGACCATCGCACCATGAATTCTTGATGAAATAGTAGCACGGGGAAGTTGTGTTCTCCTTTACAGCATCAAAGGCAAATAATACAAATATTATCAGTACAATACACCAATATTGTTATAATACAAACCAAGACTGTTTAGATCTCCTCTGTTCCCCAAGCTCTGTACACACAAATAAGTAAAAAAATGTACATTGATATTATGGCCACTGGAACTTAATTGTCTGTAATTCTGAGTTTTTAGAAGGCCCATGAGCAGAGTTTTGGCCTAGGCCTACTCTTCCACTCTCAAGTATTATTTGGGTATCAATTTATTTCTTAACTTCACAGGAAACCACTTTCAAGAGGCAACAATTGAACAACCACGGCCTTGCTTTCTGAAAAATTATGGCAAAATGCTCAAAGAGTATTGAAACACTTTTCCATGGAGTTTTCCCCCTTCTACTTTGAATCATGACTCTCTTCTCTAGTTACTAAATATATCTCCCATTTTTCTGCTGGAACACCCACCCAGAGGATTTACATTCTATGGCAGTGCTTAGGATTTTATTGTGTGATCCTGCAACTCAGAGTGTGGACTGCAGAAGTGATAAACTGTAATTTATTTACTTTTGGACTCATCCTTTCCTAATGACAATTAATTAAAACAGGGGAAAAGTAACATCTGATGTCTAACCAGGTGTACAGTATTTCTAGTTCTTCATGTTGTATCAGTGACACCTTCATATTATTGTACACTTGACTGATTGGTAGAACATATTTATGCCTGGCTTTTTAATTTTTATTTCTGGTTTTATTTTTATTTCTATTTTTAATTTTACTTTATTTTTTTATTTATTTTTTTTTCCCCCACAGGAGACATCACACTTAGCTTCTAGCAAAAGAAAATAAGTCATCCTTTTTCTCATTCCACCTACCAACGCTGGACTTAATAGCCCTCATTCTTCAAATGATTTATTGCCAATGACTGCCCTTTTCACTTTTAAATCATATGTCTGATGTCAGAGGCATTCAGTGTTTATGTAAAATTGTGTTTTATGTTAGACATCCGGGTAAAATGTCCAACACCCAAGACTTTTTCCTGCTTTATTGATGATGCTTGAATACAAAAATATCCTAAGAAGTTAAACTGCAAAGACAACCCTGAAAAACCTCCTTCCTTCCTGCAGGGAAAGTTAAATGAGTGTCAGAGGTGGCGTGGATTTTACACATCTATTTTTCATCACCACTTATGGTGCATTAAAGATACATGCCAGGCTCTGTAAGGGCTGGGGAATACCATGTTTGAACAGGGGGAGTGGAGGAGAAAACTGCCAGAGCATGGATCCCAAAGCACCAAGACTTTAGGCTCAAAGGTTGTTCAGAGTGGCATTGTGTGAGTAAAGGAAGCAGCTTTGCTGCCCAGCTGCTCCAAGGATGCCAAGAGTTGTTTTAATCTTGCCAGGGGGCAGGATGCCAGTGACAAAAATTAACATAGTGTAACATCTGCTTTTTGTGATCGCCGCCCAAAAAATGAGAAAGGAACATTCAGTTGCTCCAATTCACTTGACTGAAAAGGACTGAGAAGATTTTTTTTTTGTTTAGTGTTGCATTTATCAGAATCTGCTTTTGTGCCCTGATGCTTTTCCACTCGGTTGCTTTCCCCAGCCTGTTCCAGGCAGCCCACATGTTTTAGGGGCTCCAAGACAATGACATTTTCCCATTGCCATCAGGGCTCCTCCCCAGTCACAACTGTTCCTGGGGTCCTGAGTCCAGGGTGACTCAGTCAGTGTTCTGGAGCCTTTCTTGGTAAAGGCCTCCTCTCACCTCCTTCTCCTCCACCAAATGTCTCAGTTGAGGCAGCCAAACATGTTTCATTCTTTCTCGAGATCCTCTCACGGGGCTCTGGCAGACACAAGTCTGTTGTAGTTCACAGGCAGCTGACAAAACATCTGTCCTACATTTCTGAAGTGCTGAACACCTTGAAAGGACGTTTGGCTCAAAGCAACATGGAACAGTTTCGAAGCCGTTTAAAGCAGAGGCTCTGGGAGGGGGCAAAAAGTCATCAGACATTTTTCAAACACAGATGTTTAAACCTTGTTGTCTCTCAGGAGTGGGATGCACTGCTCCTCCCGTGCCTGACTCCCTAGAATAAGAGAGATTCAGATATTCCAGGATGGAACATGCAAGATTTAGCATGTTTGGGAAAGGTGTGTTGTCCTTTCCATTCCTTTGGGGGTTTGTAGCCAATTATTCCCGTTTTAGGGGAGTAGTCTGTGTTGCTATTGGAATGGAATCTGGTCTTTTCTTCACTCTTCTAAGATAATTTTGAATGCTAATCTTACCCTTTAAAATTCTTGCACACTTTACAAGTGTAGTTGATTCCATCATTCAGAACACCAACTCATTAAAGACAGAATTGGACATTTCCTTCCCAGCTCAACACATCCTTCCATACTGTCCATGAGCCCCTGATCACCCTCCCCTGCCACACTTTTACAACTAGTTTTGTCACCATGACTGGGTAACTTCTGCTATACCAAACTTCCCTGTTTCCTTGTGAAAAAACTGTGGCAGATGGTGTAATGTCTTAATAAAATCAAAATATATGACCTTCTCAGCTTCTTCCTTAGCCTGGGTTGATCTACTGTGGGATGAAATTAGGCTGGTTTGATGCAATGTGCTCCTGATAAAACCATTCTGGCAGCTCTTGCCTCGTATTTTCTGGTGCCTAAAGCAGTTTTTACTTTTGAAAGAACTTAAATTAAGGTGAGTGGTCCGTAATTCACCAGTTGCTCTTCCTTTTTCTGCCAGACACCCTTCATGTTGAAGAGAGGCACCGACCTGCTAGAATTTCCCTCATTCTCCATGAATCCTCAGGTAGATTTGATGTTGTCTCAGGTTGTCTTTTAGTGTATTCTCCAGGGTTAATTGATTTGAAAACCCTGACCTTTGTGTTATATCCCCACAGGGGATATAACCTGTTACCTCCCCACAGGCCTTTCCAGGGAAGACTGAGGCAAAAAAACCCCACATAAAATACTCTTTATTCCACTGAGTCTAATCTGTAACTTTTCTTCCTGTTGGGAAGTGGGACAAGACACTCCCAGCACTTCCTACTGACAAATTAATTCCCACTGATGCCTTTTGAAGGCTGAACTTCTTTTTGCTTCTCAGCTTCCAGTGTTGGCCCCTTATTTCCTTCAGAAATAACCTGCAGTGCTACGACACAATCTGTGCATGCTTTGTTCTTGTGAGGTCCATGTGAAATTCTCCACTTAGTTCAATCTCTTACTACAATTTTAAACTTCATCTGGATTCCTCTGTGTGTGGGGATGTGTGTGTGCCCTTTCTCTGGGGGACAGCTTTCCTTAACTGCTGCAGTTTCCTACAAAAAAATCCCTCAAATCCCTACAGTGAACAGCTCCTGCAATCTGTGGGACTCTTCTATTACCCACAAATGATTTAGTTTATTGGTGCTTCTGGATCAGTGATCTATTTTAAGTCTTCAGTGTGTTCCTTTCCTCTTCTATCACTACCTGGACACCTGTATTTAGACCTTCCCTAAAAATAATAAGACTGGATAAGCACTGAACAAACCAGTGCACAGCATTGCACCAGTAACTTGTGATCTTGATGTGAGATGTCTGTGCTGGTGCAAAAGGACAGGGAAAAAAAGGGGAATAATCAGCCTTGTTGGATGGATTGACTCATTCATGGGCTTCACCCCTTTCAGGACCTTTTCACGAATGGCTTTGATTTTAGGTCCTTGCAAAAGTCACTGGTGTTTACACACACACACACACATCCCTTGAATTTGGAATAATTTAGGATAAAAAAGATGTTTAAGATCATTGAGCCCAACCATTAACCCAACAGTATCAAGTCCACCACTAAACCACATCCCCACCAACACCTTTAAATACCTCCAGGGATGGTGACCCCAACACTTCCCTGGGCAGCCTGTTTCAATCCTTGGTAACCCTTTCTATGAAGGGATTTTTCCTCAAAGTTTGTGTCCTCCTTTCTTTCATGGGCAGCTAAAACCTTCTTCCAGGAGGAGGTTTATAAGCAAAGTTGTTCCTCCTTTCTCTTTCTCAGGAGGCAGCACTCGTCTCATCACCAGCTCATGAAAGATGTTCTGTGGTCAAAGAAGCCACACTCCACCCCAGTTATACCATGTGAACATGAACCCTGGTTCTTATCCTTTCATAAGTCTGGCTCTTCACAGAAAGAACTGGACAAGATCATGTTCCTGATGCTTATGTTCCCTCTGTTTGTCTAAGCTCTTTGCTCCAGCTCTCTGAGCTTCCTAATTAATTTTGATTTTTTTTTTATTATTCTGCTGCCTGCTGTTATGGTTCTTCTCTTCCTGATCTCAGCAAATGATTACTCAGGAGCTGGAAACCATGTCTCCAAGGATGAAGAATGGCCGGCTTCATCCCTCCTCTTCCTCATGTGCTGTTACTGTGGCAAAATTCTTCCCTCAGAGGGTGGTGAGGCCCTGACACAGGTTACCCAGAGAAGCTGTGGCTGCCCCATCACTGGATGAATTTCTTTCAGCAGTCTTATGAAATTCTACTAAGGGATATGTCCAGTGCTGTCTTTTCTCCTCTTGACCTTCATGGAAAGGCAAATACAGCCTTGGAATGAAGCACTTGGAAAGAAGCCTTGGAATGACCTCATCTGTCACTGTCCCCAGCAATGAAGGCCGGCGAATATTTGAGACACAAGATAAATCCTGTGGAGCTGCCTGTGTTCATCACTCTCCGTTATGTGCCTGGTGATGCTCTTAAATATAACTTAAATACCCACCTTATATTTCAAACTCCATCCTGAAACCTGTATTTAGTAGTCCTTGAGAACTGCTCCCTGCCCAGTGGGCCTAGATGATTTCTGCTGCTTTAAGGAAGACACTGAATCCTGGGGGGAATAAAAGGTGGGGCTTTGTGTGGTAGAGAATTGATAACTTGGGTTCTGAAAGTGGCTCAGTGGTGATAGTGTGAGGATGTTCCTGTGCCTAAAGGATTCCTGCCTCTTGGTAGGAATAATTCTCCAGGCAGCAGCAGCACCACATTGATCTTTTGGATCTGCAAGTAGCCTCTGCACTGATTTTGTTCCAGGCTTCATATGCCAGAATGGAGCTTAGTGCCTTATGTGCATGTTGAACAGTGGGGTTTTAACAAGTATTATGTATTGCTACTCATGATATTTGACCTGTATGTTTTCTATTAATCTCTGGTCAGGCACATGGGANAAAAGATGTTTAAGATCATTGAGCCCAACCATTAACCCAACAGTATCAAGTCCACCACTAAACCACATCCCCACCAACACCTTTAAATACCTCCAGGGATGGTGACCCCAACACTTCCCTGGGCAGCCTGTTTCAATCCTTGGTAACCCTTTCTATGAAGGGATTTTTCCTCAAAGTTTGTGTCCTCCTTTCTTTCATGGGCAGCTAAAACCTTCTTCNGAATGGCCGGCTTCATCCCTCCTCTTCCTCATGTGCTGTTACTGTGGCAAAATTCTTCCCTCAGAGGGTGGTGAGGCCCTGACACAGGTTACCCAGAGAAGCTGCGGCTGCCCCATCACTGGATGAATTTCCTTCAGCAGTCTTATGAAATTCTATTAAGTGATATGTCCAGTGCTGTCTTTTCTCCTCTTGACCTTCATGGAAAGGCAAATACAGCCTTGGAATGAAGCACTTGGAAAGAAGCCTTGGAATGACCTCATCTGTCACTGTCCCCAGCAACGAAGGTCGGCGAATATTTGAGACACAAAATAAATCCTGTGGAGCTGCCTGTGTTCATCACTATCCGTTATGTGCCTGGTGATGCTCTTAAATATAACTTAAATACCCACCTTATATTTCAAACTCCATCCTGAAACCTGTATTTAGTAGCCCTTGAGAACTACTCCCTGCCCAGTGGGCCTAGATGATTTCTGCTGCTTTAAGGAAGACACTGAATCCTGGGGGGAATAAAAGGTGGGGCTTTGTGTGGTAGAGAATTGATAACTTGGGTTCTGAAAGTTGCTCAGTGGTGATAGTGTGAGGATGTTCCTGTGCCTGAAGGATTCCTGCCTCTTGGTAGGAATAATTCTCCAGGCAGCAGCAGCACCACATTGATCTTTTGGATCTGCAAGTAGCCTCTGCACTGATTTTGTTCCAGGCTTCATATGCCAGAATGGAGCTTAGTGCCTTATGTGCATGTTGAACAGTGGGGTTTTAACAAGTATTATGTATTGCTACTCATGATATTTGACCTGTATGTTTTCTATTAATCTCTGGTCAGGCACATGGGAGAAACTCCCACCCTTACTGAAGGAAAGACTAAAGCTCCTTCACTGGAATGTGAGCAACTTAGAAAAGATAATGAGTTCTCTCGGACTCTGCTGTTCAAACATCATTCTCTCCTCTCTCCATCCCACCACTCCTCTCTTTCTCATTGCAATTTTAATGCCTTTTATCAACTGCAGACCTAATTCTCCAGTGCACCGTGCCCTCTATGTGCCAATGTTGCGCATTTAAATGCTGCTCCTCACGGGAATCAATCTGATCGAGGTGGAGGATTCACTTCACCTCAGGCTGATGCCAATGTGCTGCTTTGCAGAGCTGCTCTGGTGTTCCTGTGTGCTGTTCACACCTGCAAGGAGGTTGTCAGGTTCCTCCATCCTGATTTTCACAGGTATAGAAGTGGCTCTGCGGAGCTCAGGGAAGGGGAGAATCGCACTTCTGCCACCTGAAGGCTGTTTGCAGTCATAACTGGTCAGCTGGGAGTTGGCACCTTGCTCCAAACAGACACCTGAGCGTGGCTGTGCTTGGCTCTTAAGCTGGGTTTACATCCAGCTTTTGCACATGGGTGGTTATATAATAATGCAGCAGCCTGGAGAGACAAGGATCACTTGATGAGGGAAGGGGCAGCGGAATGGGGCCCTGAATTCCAGGATAAAGGTGAGCAGCTTCCCTTTGTGACAGCTCAGAGAATGAAGCTCTTTATCAGGGGTTATTTAGATTGGAGGATAATTGTATCAGGCAAAATGTCCATCTCTCTCTCTGTATGTAATGAACTGCTGCAGCCCAAGGAATTAATTCAGTGACCTGATAAAAACTTGCATAATTGCATACTTAGTGCTAGATTCCTGTGCAAATAGTTGACTATTTACAGTAGGTGACCATTCCTGTGGCATCCAGAAGTCCCTGAGTGGGTGCAGCCGCACGATCATCAGCATCATGTGAAGATCATGCTGGAAGCTCTTGGAATCTCCATTCCTGGCAGTGCACTGTAGGCACTGAGGGCCAGGCAGAGCAGTACAAAGCAGGTGTATCATCTGTGTCAGCAAAAAAGCTGTTTGAGGCTGGGAAAACACTAATGCAGCTGCGGGGCAGCTTCCCATGCCTGTGCCCATCCGTGCTGAGGAGCTAGGGATACAATTCCTGCCTGGGACACGAGTGCTGCATCCAGCAAGCCTCTGAGCTTCTGCCCTCTGCCCTGTGCTCTGCTCTGTGCCCCAGTGAGAATGCATGGCATGCAAATCAAGAGTTTGCATCCCTTTTCCTCACATCCTCTTTTTATGGCGCTGTCAATACCGCGGAGCTGTGAGATGCTGCATCTACCATAGGGATGCTAAACTCAAAATGTTCTCTCTGTGGGAGTTGAGAGAGGCAGGAGAGCTTCTCTTTTAGATGCCTACTGAAAAGTTCAGAGTGCTGGCAATTAAAAGAAAAACCATTATCTGACTTTGCACCGAGTGTGTGGCAACAGAACACTGAGCCTGATGAGTCTGAGGGGAGGATAAACAGATCCCTGCAACGTCACTCTCCCAGTCATTGTCCTGATCCTAAAGGTTTGTTCCCTAAACTAAACTCTGCTTTGTGGTGGTTTTGTGTTTTTTTTTTCAGTAAGGACTATGTTTTTTTCATCTTGTTCCCTTGCCTGAAAAGGGGTTCAGGTTAATAAGGGTTGTGGTTGTTTTTTGTTTAGAAAATGGAGTTCTCTGTCTGCCTGTGCTCTCTGCTCTGAAGTGGTTTTTTTAGCTCTTCTTAGCCCCTCACACTAATTTTTTGAGGACAAACTGTGTCATTCCAGTAGGACACAGAATGTATCATTCCATTGTGTTGACAACAACCATTTCAGAGATTGAGCTAAAGAATGGAATTTACTCCCTTCCAATCTGGGCAAATTAGAATTTTCCTACTCCTCAAAACAGGATAATTCATCCACTTGCCAACATACTTTTTTTTTTCTCATTAAAATACCTCGAGGAAAAGGGAAAAACACCTTCAGGAGACATGTGAGAAGTCCATCCAAGTGTGGAAGGGTAACATGGCACATTTTCAGAGGCCCAATGGGGATAAAAGGCTTTGTTCAGCAGCCTTAAAAAACTGAATGAAGAAAAAGTGCTTTTATTTTTTATTGTTGTTGTTCCTACAGATAAAAGGAGCAGGAGAAGGGGCAAAGGGGAAAGAAGGTGAGGGGAAGATCAGCCACTTGAGAGGGAGTAAATAATGAGCATTTAATTTATTTCAGTACCTTTAGCAGCTCTGGTGGCTTAGGATGGGGCCTAGAGATGTTTGTATTCATGAAGTTAAGAAAGAAACTGGACATAACTGTCCGAAAGCAAAGTGGAGAAAGGGTTTATTTGTTTCAGAATTCCTTGTAATACTCTTACTGTGCTTTTTATTAGTGGACCAAAGTGGCAGGAGTTTAAGTCAAGGCATTTTGTAGCAGTCAATCAGAAATTTGACTGACTTAGGAACAAAAATTATGTGATAGTTAAGGCAGATAATTCACATTTTCAATTATTATCCCACAAGGATATGTCTATGAGGAAGATATCACTGTGCTCAAGTTCCTCCACAAAGATTGATATAGACGACAAAAATGTAATTAAGGGTTTCAATTTATTCCCACTGAAACGAGTCAGGAAACTCTCACTCACTTCAAAAGGAGCCTCTACCTTTTATGTATGAATAGTATCAAAAATATACACTTGAAAATATCAGAAATAACTAATCCAAAATTCCTATACACCTGTATATTATTGCCCATGCCCTGTGGACTTTGCAACAGCAAACACTTGCCAAGTGAATGATTAAACTCTTTTATTCACCTTTGTTTTGTTGCAAAATCAGTTGAAGGGTTCTCAAATTGCCCCTATTCCAGCATGAACATGAACACAGAAAAGAAGAGAATTAAAGTATTTAGTGAGAGGAATTTTATAAAGGAAAATTCCAAACCCATTTCTTCTGCTTGTGCACCTACTTTCTGCATGAAAAAACTTTACAAATGAAATATAAACCTTCCAGAAATATGACACAAATTTGAAAAAGATTGCCAAGAAATCACCCAGTGGTGGACTATTCACACAGAAAATCAAGTTATACCCTGGGAATTCAAGCCAAGTGAGCAGTGAGAGACAAGGATCCTTGAAATGGAAGGAACTGGGAAATCTAAAAATGATGAACATGAGAACATTTAAAATCAAAATCCATGAGAAGTTGTCCTGTGACTGTAAACAGGAAAATGATAAACCGTCCTTTTAAGAAAGATGAGAAGGTGGGTTTAGGGAACAACAGGCTGATTATCCTTTCTTCAGCTGGGAGGACTATGGAAAATGTTCTCAAATAAAAAGCTATTTCCAGATACATGAAATACAAGAACATAATCAAGACCACTGGTGTTTTTTTTAGGAAACTTTTCAAACTTTTTTTAAAAAAACTTTTAGTTCTAAGAGTTCTAATTTTGACCTTTCTCTGCACCAAACTACACTGTTCTCCTCCTTTTTGCCTCCCACATCGGTGTGTGAGACCAAGCAGAAATGCTAATTCTACGTTATTTGGTTTGGCTTTACTAATTAAAGTTATTGCTGGAGAGTAGGGTTTGAAGTTTAACTCTGTTTGATTTTTTTAGGGGGTGGTGGTGGTGATTCTTTTGTTTTGTTTGTGGTTTGTGCTGTGACTCTTTTCCTGATGGTGCATCTTTACCAATGATGCTCAACTCACCTTGAAGGCAAACTCACAAAATCCAGTTTTTAGAGTGTGACTGTGCTGAACTGAGGAATATTTGGGTCCAGCCTCACTCCACTTTAGATTTCAGTGAAATGAAAAGCTTGCCTGGAGCCAGAAATTCTTGTAGAAACTTAGAGTTCTTCCTCTGTGTAATTTGCAAACAGTGAAGCCTGATTTTTCTCCCCCTTCTGCTCGTAAGGAGGTGCCTGAGGCCTTGTTTTCAGGCACAAAATGAAGATTTCTTGTCATTTCGGTTGCCACTGTTTGCTCTCACCTTTTCCAGCTGCACAGCCCAGCTCCTTAGATGGTTTTTGCCTTGAAAATTAAAGGATAGCTCTGCCTACACATTTTTTAGAACATCACTTGGCCTTTTAGTGGACCTACAATTCAAGAACAGAAGTTTTGATCTAATGTTTGCTTCCCACCGAAAATGTCCTCTTTACACAGGATTCTGTCCAGCATTCTTGTGAGCCATGATATCTTTTTCAGGTATAATATAGATTTTACCCTCTTCTTAGTTTCTCCTTCATCACAGTGATCTGTACAAACAACTAATTTAAATATTTTCTTTGCTGTGCTTTTAAACTGATGGACTGGTTGGACTTAATGGGGCTGTCGGCCTTGTTTGTGGAAAACTTCACTTAAGGGAAAGTAAGGAATAGCATAGATTTGACTTTATTCTGAATTTTTAAAAATAATATGTAATATATAACAGGTGGGTTTTTTATTTAACTGCTTCAGGTGTGCTCACCTTGACTGCTGGGGACTCACATTCCCTGCAGGTTGCAACAGCCAATTATTCTAAAGTAATCTGCTTTGAAATATATTTTCATATTTACTCCCAAATCCATGCTTTGGACAAAAAGCAGGCTGATCTGAATTAAAGGTCAAGCAGAAATTCTCAGGCTCCAGCTCCTGGTAGATGTTTGGGGTTGATACAAAACCACCTCTGCCAAAAATGTGCTGCTTAATCCTGGGGAGCTGCACAACTCCCCTGGGAGCACCAGTGCAAACTGTGAGAAACCTCCCCCTAAAAATCATCATAATGGAAAAGGATCTGGAATATTTGCAGGTGTTTCTACAACATGTGAGTGGATCCCCTTCTCTGCTGGTTGTAAAAATAGGAGCAAAGTTCAGGTTGGATTATCCAAACATTTCTGATGACAGTCTGAAGGAATGAAGTCATCCTGAGCTGGGCTAAGGAAGCTGCACATCAGGCCTCTCTCTCTCTCTCTCTCTCCCCTATAGCCTTGGCCTATTTAAAATAAATTTACATTTAAGGTCTGATATGAAACCCCTTGAAGTGAACAGAAAGACTTTAATGCTCTTTGGCTGAAATGCACATGGAGATCTCAGATTTTCCGTGATTCTATTTCTGTAACAGCTTGGTGGGTTTTACTATTCCTACACATTTCCAGCCAGGCTTCCTCTGCTTTCTATTGTTATTATTATTTCCCCTCGTGATAATATCATAAATCTTTCCTCTAGAGCAACTCTAAGAGCCTACCTGATTTTCCTACCCTCCAGCAGCTCAGTTCTCTTCTGAGATGTGAGTTGGGTGTGACTCCCCAAACCCACCAGTCTGGCTTCTGAAAGCAGCTGTAATTAAAAACAAACCAACAAATGAACCCTGAGTCCTGTTCTTTGCAAACACACCAAGCAGAACTTCTTCCTGATTCTGCCTGCCTGTCTTTTTTTTATTATTTTATTCACTATTTCATTCAAGCTCTGGTTTTATACCTGCTATTGTTGTGTGTTACTTCATGAAAAAGCAAAGCTGTTTCCTGCAGCAAATGCTGCTGGAATGCAGTGTGGCAATAACAGCATTTGTTGTTTATGCACACTGGGTTGTATTTCTCTTCTGGAAAGCAGTTTAGATATTTAAAAAAGTAATTACTTTTAAAAATATATGTTTTTTATATATCCAGAAAGCAAAGGTCTTGGCAGTGTAAATTCAGTGTTGTACCTTAGATCCCAAATTTGCTGGTTGTAAGGGGTACAGGGATGGGAAATAGTGATCAACAACAACCACATGTTGAAAATCAACCTACATTCCAGTGAGCCATCCCAGAACTCTGGAATGGACTGTTCCAAATATGGGAGTGTTTATGATCCAGTTCTAGGGCTTTTTCCCCTTCCCTTCCCTTTTTTTTTTTGGTGTGTCTTTATCCCTTCTCCCTTGAGTCCTTCTCTTTCCCACTCCTTCCATATTTTGACCTTCTTAAATTTTTGCACAGCTTCCCTTTCACTGACTAGAAATAAAGAACTCAGTCAGACCAAGAATTTGGAGCTGCAGAAGAAGTTTGGGGTCACCTCTTAAAATTTTAAGTCCCATTGCAGAAAAAAAATTTGATGAATGTCTGGAGAAGAGGTGCATGAGATCTGTGTTCTCACACACACTCAAAAGTGCAAAGTCAACACTTACCAACAACTACCATGAAAAATTGTTAATATCCAACATATAATTCCAGTCACTATCACTAGAATATTACGGATACTGAAATATTTTCTTAGCAACTACAAGTTCCAAGTTTGCTTGCTTCTCTTTCTGGTTCTAATGGTAATTTTGGTATAATTTTGGGATTCTGGAAAGTTAATTGGCATTGCTTTGTTTGTAATTACGAAACACTTGTGATGCACTTTATGCTTTAATGTAATTATGCCTCGTAGATAGAACACAGCAGCTTCCTAAAGATTGCTCACATCCCTGTGGGATACTTGCCTGAGACAAACATGGATCTAGTTTATTTAAAGTGATTGACTACCTGAAGTATTACAATTCTCATACAGCAAATCACAATTGTGGGATTGCTGGAGAGACACTGGATTTTATGGGACACCCCCAGTTTGATGTGCACACCCCACGGGATGATCCAGCTGCCTCCCTCCCCCTCCTCCCCTGTACAAATGGTGGTGGGTGAAGATTTGATTATCCCCAGCTCCCATTGAGTAAAGAAATGAGGCATTTTATCTATTTCTCATCCAACTGGATTGTTTTCCTGCACTTGTTCAGACAGAGCCAGCAGCAGATTAAGGAGAACCCAGCACTGGGGCTGGAATATCTTCCTTTACCTCCCTTCCAGCTCAACCTCCTGCATTGACACAGAGGCCCTGATTCTGTTCAAGGCAATCCTGGAATCATTAAACAGCCACTGGTTTTACTGACTTAAAAAAGATTCCTCCCTTTTCCTGGCATATTTGTGTTCTCCTTGCTCCTGCTCTTGGTTCCAGCCCTCATGGTCTCAGGCCACCTCTGAGACCAGGAAGCACTGAGGCTCTTCCCGCTGCAGCTGGAGAGTGTCAGGAACAATATGAGACAAAAATAAACCTGAACTTCTGCATAAACTTGGTGCCAGCCAGGAGGGCAGTGATGCAGGACCATGCAAAGTTTACAGGGCACAGTTCTGTGTAGGAGCTCTGAGGACAGGTTGGACTTCAGGAGGAATTTCTTCTGAGAGGGTTTTCCAGCACTGGAACAGATTGTCCAGGGAGGTGGTGGAGTCCCCACCCCTGGAGGTGTCCAAGGAACCACTGGAAGTGGCACTCAGTGCTCTGGCCTAGCTGAGAACATGGTGATCAGTCACAGGTTGATCTCAGAGGGCTTTTCCAACCTTAATGACCGTGTGATTCTATTCTACAACACTTTAAGTCCAGGAAATTGCCTTTTGAAGATTTCTCTGTGAAAGTCTGGACCCATGGAAATCAATGGGGAATCACCTCTCCGTGTCCAGACAGCTATTGAGCTGCAAGAAGGTTCTTAATTGCAATCATTTAACATAAATGCTTCTTTTCAGGAATGGAAAATTGATCTGAGGAGCTGATAGAAACTGCAGACTCTCTGTGTCAGCAGGAGATGGGGGGGGGGAGGGGGAGAAAAAGCAGGAAGAGGTAGGAGAAACCCTTTGCTCATTCTTCAAATTAATATTTTGAGAAATAATTTGGCAATTGCTCATTATTCTAATGAACCCCTGCTCTTGATTATGATAAATACTAAATTACATGATAATTTCTCCTTTGCTTTCATTGACAAAGTTGTCTGTATTGACAAGGCACAATGAGAATATTTCTTTTTAAAAGCAAAAAGCAGAGGATTTCCTGCAATGCTGCAAAGTGTTCTGAGCTGGTGAGGCAAATGCAGGGATGTTGGTGATAAAGCACTGCAGAACACAGTTGATTAGAGCATTGAATTAACTGTGTTCTCATGTGGTCTCTCTCTCATCATGCCATTCGTTCTTTCAGCCTCCTGCTTCACCCTTTCAATCTGCACATTATTGTTTTCTTGTCCAGAAGGGTTGTTTTACTTTTTTTTTTTCCTGAGAATTCAGCACAAATGCCAGCACTTGGCTTTCATCTCAAAACAAGCCCCAGTGTTCTGCTCCAGCGAGTCCCAAAAAAACCCCTGTGCGTGGCGGCTTCCTCAGGTCAGACTCCAGCAGTCTGTATGGATTAAATGAGTGTGGAATAATAGAGAACAGCTGTACAGACCCATAACTTTCAGGTTTTATTTGCCTAGGAAATGCCTCCCTCAGCCAGGGGGCACATGAGGATCAGGGGGCACGTGAGGATCAGGGGGCAATGCCCCAAAGCCAAAGGGCAAAGTTCACACTTACANAGACCCATAACTTTCAGGTTTTATATGCCTAGGAAATGCCATTACTGCTGTGACAGTGGAAATCAGACCTGGGACTTGTCTGAGCTGAACTTAAACACCCAGCACAGTCAGGTCAAAGGGTATGAAGGGATGTTAAATCCAGGTTAAGTTTCTGGAGGCCTGTGATGGATTGTGGAACCATAGCCAAGTGTGTGTTAGAGCTCCTCTCCCCACCCAACCTGTCTGTAACCTCCCTCAGCCAGGGGGCACGTGAGGATCAGGGGGCACTGCCCCAAAGCCAAAGGGCAAAGTTCACACTTACATTTGTGCCAGCATCCTGAAGTCACGGAATCACAGAATCATAGAATGGTTTGGGTTGGAGGGGACCTTAAAATCATCTTGTTCCACCCCCTGCCACGGGCAGGGACACCTTCCACCAGCCCAGGTTGCTCCAAGCCCCGTCCAACCTGGCCTTGGCCACTTCCAGGGACCCAGGGGCAGCTTCTCTGGGCAACTTGTCCTTCAGTGTTAGGATGAGTCAGGTACCTCCTGTGGCTGGGAGGCTTTTCTGAAGGTTCAGATGACCACAGAGAGGTCAAAGTCTGAAGCTGAGCTCCCTCAGTATGAACCACTCCCCCTGCACATGCCAGAAAGGGTAGGTAGGTCACTGGCAGTGAGGATTAATAGCAGGTTCTCTGGTTTAAGTATTTGAGCCTTCCCTGTCTGCACTAACACATACACTGTTATTAATGCAGATGCTTTAAAAAAAACCACCCTTAAATCTCTGTGGAATCATAATTTACTCCTGTGGATTGCAAGCTGTGTGTGAAAATGTGAATAATTCACTGACTGCAAGGCTTGTTCTGCCCTTGGATACACTACATTGTTTTCCTGCTCAAGTGAGACAAGGAAGTAAATACTTCTTGGAAATAAATAATATCAAACTGGAGAATGGTGTACATTGTGAATATACACTTCCAGCAACCATTGCTCTCTAACCTGAGGTTGTAAGTGGCAAATAGAAGCAGAATGGGCTTTTGCCCTGTGGCTGTTTTTTAGTTCAAAGCTCTATTCATTAATACTCCAGGGGAAACTTCTCTTAGCAGCTCTTGGCACTCATGTTAGAGCTTCTTGGGCAACCTCTGGCATAAACTGGGACTTCTGTAGTCAGGACTGTGCACAGCTCTTGCACTCCTGAGGATTTTCTCTCCTATCCCAGGGAGTGTTCAAGGCCAGGTTGGATGAGGTGTCCCTGTCCTGGCAGGGGGTTGGAACTGGATGTTCTTTAAGGTCCCTTCCAGCCCAAACCATTCTGTGATTGTATAATTCCATGATTTTCCTGGGCACTGTGTGATTCTGAGGGTCCATTCACAGGAATGCTGGTAGAAATTACCTGTTCTTTCAGGTAATTCTTTCAGGACTCTAACATTTAGTCTCTTTTTTTTTCCTGCCCTGTGTCTGAGGACAATATGAGGACAGTATGCTGCCAATATGTAAAAACTCCTGAATAGACTGGAAAAGTCCATTTTTATGAGCTTTTCAAACATAAGAAAGATGTGTTTCCTCAGCAGTCAAATTCCCTTGGCCCTGTCTGATACTCTTACCAGGCAGATCATGGGTGATGAGTTAAATGAGGAAGAGGTAGTGAGTTAAATGAGGAGTTAAAGGTGCTCCTTATGGACAGGATTCATACCTGCCATGCTAATGGATGTGACAGAAAAATTCCAGCCTCTAAACATGACTTTTGATCACAGAGGTTTTTCACCTTCAGAACCTGCATGGACAGGACTGTTCCCATTAACCCCCTGCATTTTCTGTGGGGTTGGGGTCACTGGGGTGGGGTTTCCTTTTGGAAGAGACCCCACAACTCAGTCAGGGGGCTCAGTCAGAAGCCTCCAAGCTTCCAGGACATCCAGTGTCCCGGGGCATAATTAAAAATTGCAGTGGTGTGTGCTTGAAGTGGAGTTAGTAACCCCATTTTGTTCAATACTTATATACCAACTACTTAATAAAAATCAAATTGGATTTCCACCATCAGCAGCATCCCAGAAAAGCATCCCATTCACAGTTTTTGGCAGAAAAAATCCAAATCCAGACAACTAAACCCCCAAAAAACGGTCTTCCAGAAAGTCACTATCAAGTGGGAATTAGATTAAAACTTATCCCTTGGGCTCACTGGTAAATTTGGTATTTGTTGAGAAATATTTCACTCTTTCTGCATGGTCAATATATAAATATTGATACTTACTATACTAGGAATACTTTTCTACCATCAAGCTGCCTCCACCAGTAAAAATCCACATAAATGTAACAGACACATCAACCTAAACCCTACACTTTTTAAAAACTGCCAGTGTTTAATTGTTCTGATTAAAAACAACATCCTGTAGGCAGCAGATGATGAAAACACTGGACAGAGCTACAAAGCTTTTAACAACAATGAAAATAAGAGAAATTATAAAATAGAAATGTGATCTTTACAATGCACCAAGCACTGTGACTTTAGACATGATTTATTTGGGAGAGTCCTAATATGAATTATTTTACTTCTTGCTTTTATAGAAGCATATAAACAAGTCCTGAATTGAATTGTTTATATTTGTAAAAATACCATGAGAAGATCATGACAAACTGAGTAACTTTACAACAACAGTGTCCAGAGTTACTGATATTCTATTGGTGAAAAGAAAAACCTACATAAAGCTTATATTTGTGAAATATTTGAATATAACCCTTGGGATGGACATTTTATGAAAATATAAATTAAATTCTGCTTCTCTTGCACAGTTTGAAGGAGAGATCTTGTATTCCTTCCAAGCTTCAATGAAATGGATAGAAAACAAGGCTGCAAACCCACATTTATGAAAACCAAGTGAGTATTTTCTGCAGTGAAATCATGAAATTGGGAAGCTCATGTTGAATATGGTATAAATGCAGTGGCAGAAATTCCACAGAAGAATCCTGTCTTTTACTCAACTGATGGAGGTTGTGGTTGTGGGATTTTCTGTTGGTGTTGCCACAATTAGGGTTTTTTTCCTTCTTTGCTTACAAGGCAAAGTCATTTTGTAATTATCTGACAGCATTATTCTGACACTGCAGGAGCACTGCCTTATGTAACTAAATCAATAGCTCCAAGTATAAATGGTTTGGTAACTGCCCTGAAGAGTTGTATTCTATTACTTCTCCTCATTTTCCCACAGGAAAGTAATGAGTTCCCGAGCTCCTACTTACACTTCAGTCCTTTATTTCCACACCCCCCTGGGAGACAGGTCTGAAAATGTGAGGCCCATCCATAAGAAATTCAGGTCTCCATTTCCACAAAGGTTTAATTTGTTAGTTCACCAGGCTGGTCAAGAAGTGCAGTCGGGGCAAAATGTGGATCTACCTGTAAAGGGACTTCAACTTGTGATTCTTGGCAGTGAACTTGCCTGGAGTTCCTGCACAGAATCCCAGAATGGTTTGGGTTGGAAGGGGCCTTAAAGCCCATCCAGTGCCACCCCCTGTCATGGGCAGGGACACCTTCCACCAGCCCAGGTTGCTCCAAGCCCTGTCCAACCTGGCCTTGGACACTTCCAGGGATGGGAATAGGTACAAAGCCCAACAAAATCCTACATTTGAATAGGACTCCTCTATGTGCTTGTCTCTGCTAGGCTGGGACTCACTTGAAACAGATAATTTATAAGCAAGAAGGAGCCCAGTGGCTGCTGTGATTTGATAGATTGATTATAGTTAAAGCATAACCTGTATTGGGGTTTGGATTCCAAACCAATAATTCTCCAGGAATCTGTAGCTTTCTGCCTATCAGGACTGAGGCAAGATTAAATAAATTTTGTTTGCTTAATGAAAAAAGAACATCCTGACACAGTGAACAGCACAAAAGTGACTAATCCATCTCTATCTTCCCAGGTGAATATTATTAATTATGCTGTTTGCTTTTCTAGACTATTTTTTTCCCCATAGTCTGAAGCAATAATTGCATATGTAACTACCAGCATGAGATATGTATGGGCAGCATGAGCCAATGATTTAATCTATCAGTGCAAGAAATACATCACAGAATCACAGAATATATATCCTGACTTTTGATGAATTATCACTAACCCGAATGCTTCCCCCCCACACACACTGTGTATTTATTTAAATGTCTGAGGAGAACAGGGATCGATCAAGGAGGTGTTTTTCCAGTTAGTTGATCATGACTGGGCAGCACAAACCTCCACACGTTTGTGCCCCTCAGCAGTGGGATGGCTCCCTAAGCTAAAAGTGGAATTTCCCAGCAAGTTTTCTTGAGGAAAACCAGCTGAAACCGCACGTATTTTCCACGGTTTCTGCAGGACTCACTTCACGGGCGCTGTGCTTGTGAACAGCCCTGCTGGGGACACAGTTTGCCATCACAAGTTGCAGAGAACCACTGCCAAAGGAGCCATAAGAAACAACCCCGAGCGAGCTCGTGGAAAAGACGCCGTTTTCCCGCATGGATTCGCCTCGGCAAAGTTTAGCGGCCCTGGGCGAGGCTTCCTCTGGCTCCTGACACCCGGCGCATCCCCGCGCATCCCCCGGGCGCTCCCTCCGCTCTCCGCGGTGCTGAAAGCGGGGCCGGAGCGAAGGCAAAGAGCCCCGGGGGCTGTGGGAGAGGGAGGATGGGGATGGGGGGCACCGCCAGGGCAGGGATGAGCATCCTGAGCAGCCATGAGGAGCTCTTCCCGGGAAGATGCTCCGGGCACGAAGGCTCGGGGGTACCCGGGTCCCCTCTGAGCACTCCCGCGGCCCTTCGCCGACCGCTTTTACCACCGGAGGAAAGTTTTGTCAGTGGGATCATTCCTGCCTCACCTTGGGGAGCGGACCTGGCCTG
>VYXB01001741.1:904-34513 GCA_013397135.1 Pachyramphus minor | reverse complement strand
CGATTTTTTGGTGTCTAACATTTCCACGGTGCAATCTGGCAAACCTGGCCCAGATGTTCCCAAAACCTGCCTGATATTTAAGATCGCTTTACTCTGCAAAAGCTCCTATTTCACTTGCTAACCTTCCCATCTCTGGATGTCAAGATAGGGAATGGCTAAAAATATGGAGTAAGGTGTCACAGTTGCCAAGATTTATTATGGAGAGCTTGGCAACAACCTTCTCCCCTTTGCCCTTTGTGTGTTTTGTGGGGTAAAATCCATCTTTCCTGATATTTTTGGATAGAATCTGACACAACAAAGCAACTTTCCTGTTTGCAATCAAATCCTGTTGTAACAGGGGGACAGAACAAAACAAATAAGTCAACCTCAAGCTATTGATCTTCATGGAGCATTATAAAAGCTGCTTATGTAAAGCTGTTTTGCAACCGGACACGCAATGGGCAAGCTTGGAATTTTGCTGCATGCAGGAGCAAAAAAATCTCCCCATCTTTCCCAGAGTGTCCCATTTGCTGTGCAAATGGTCTTCCCAGACAATGCATCTTTGTGCTTTCCCAGTATTCCTCTTCCTCTGCAAACTGCGGGACACACACCAAGGATACGAAGCTTTTCTGTTTCCCCACAAACAAATTTAATTCATCAAGGCCTGTTTAATTTTAATCCCCTTCAACTCCTTTTAGGAGTGATTATTTCAGCTCTTTAAATCTCAAGTGATTGCCTTTGGCTGGTTTTGGCTGGGATTTCTTAATCAATTCTTAATTTTAATTTCTGACAGGTAAATTTTGGCTATGGAGCTCAGGTTAAATACTGCATTTGTGGAGTTTTATGTATTATAGAGCAGCCACAGAATCACAGAAGACTTTGGGCTCAAAGAGACTCCCAAGGACTTCACTCTAGTTCATCACTACTTCTCTGTCACTGGTTTTAGTCTTTCCTTCCTTTCTGCCTCCTATTTCTGCTTCAACATCCCATTTCCTGAAAATTGGTTTATAAAACTTTGTGGCACTTTGTTCTTGTTTGGTTTCTTTTTATTTCATTGTTTTTGTTTGTTTGTTTTTGATTTAAGGTTTTTTTTAATTCCTTCTACAAAGCATGAAGAATTTCTCACTTCTCTGATGCTTTAAAATTCACTTTGACATTGCACTTTCAAATTTTGCTTATCTGCTTTAAATATTTTTGTTCCGGAAGTGAACTTTGCACTAATTTAAAACCATTTTTACCCCGTTTTCTCACCTTCCATTTGTCTGAACTAATATATTTATAATAAATAACTTGGTGCCCTCTTTGCCTTTATTTTCTTGGGTTTAACTAGACCAGTTCTTGCTCTTTTCCCCTTGTGCCATGAGCTCTCCTTCTCATCCTGCTGGTCCTCCCCTGTATAAGATCAGTTTAAATTCATCTTACTGATGCAGAAGGAACCAGAATTGTGACAGTATTACTGCAAAGGGCTCATCAGTGTCATGCACAACAGAAACAATATTCCCCTTTCCCTACAGGAAACATTCTCTCTGATGGGATGTAGGATCACATTTACTTCTTTACAGTTATATTGCACTCATGGCTCTGTTCTCCCGTGACTGAGGAGGATACAGTCAATTCCTTCTCTTCCCTTGTCAGTCCAATCATGTTCATAACTGAGGGCAGCAATTTCTGTTTAATTCATGACTCTGCACTTTGTGCTCTTGAATTTCATGCCGTACCTGTTACCTGACTCTAGTTTTCAAGGCCCTGCAAGGGATTGATATTCCCAGTTGTCCTGTTACACAGTGGTGCCTCTTTTGTGTAATCATTTCCCTGCTATTCTCAAACCCTGCAATATGAAATGGTTTTGGCTTTGTGCTCCAAACCCCATCCAACCTGGCCTTGGACACTTCCAGAGATTCAGGGGCAGCCACAGCTTCTCTGGGAAACCTGTGCCAGGGCCTCCCCACCTGCACAGGGAGAAATTCCAATATCCCATCTAACTCTGGCAGTTGGAAGCCATTCCCCCTTGTCCTGTCCCTCCATCCCTTGGAAATAGTCTCTCTCCATCTTTCTTGGAGCTCCTTCAGGTCCTGGAAGGCCACAATCAGGTCACCCCAAAGCTTCTCTTCTCCAGGCTGAACAATCCCAGCTCTCCCAGCCTTTCCTCACAGGAGATAGTGAGTCCTTCCTGCTCCAAAATTCGTGGTCCTGGCTCCAATTCTGCAGACTTTTCCTGGCAGGACTGACTGGTTGTGCCCACAAAGACATTCCTGTGCCATGGACCTCTCACTATTACAAATAATTCCCTATTATGAACTCAAACAGCAAATTGTTGTTAGAGGGGAGTAGGTCACATGTTTCAGGAACAGGTTGGAGGCCAAGGAAGGTCTGTGTTTAACTGTGGGGAAGAAATGATGCTCAGCTCCCTCACATTGCAACTGGAAATGCAATTTCTTGCTTGGGGTTAATCCTGCCAGTGCTATGAAGGGTATTGGAACTGAAAGGGCAAAAAGGCTTAGTGAACATGATCAGTTATAAAAGCAGAGAGGAGAACTCACTTCTCCAAAGTGATGATTATAAATGGCTCAATTAAGTAAACAAAGAAGTAGTTAAAAAAAACCCCAGCACTGACAGATACTAGATAATAAAATTAATTATAAACAGCAGCCAAAATGCAGCAAGTACGAACTAATCAAAATGCTTAATTAGGCTTTGCAGCAGCTACTTTTCTCCCTACCACTGTTTATTACAATTTTATCTGGGGGTTGGTGTCTTTGGTAAGGCTCCAAAGTGTGTAATAACTAGTTTAAAAGCCTTATGCTCCTACAAAATAATAATATTTTGAAACACGGTGCTTTTCAGGCTGATTCAGCACAGTAAGGAAGGAGCCCCTTGTCCTGAGCGGAGAGAACTGAGAGCTGATGTTGCCTCCATCTGTTCTGTGCCTCTTGTGGTGTTCAAGCAGCTTCAGGTACTCACCAAAGCTTTAATTCTTGGCCAGACAGTTGCCATTTGTGCCATTGCAGGTGTCTTCTCCAAGGGTCACAGGTAAACTGGTGACTGCATTTAAGGAGTTAAGGATCTGTATAAATAAAAGCAAATCTGTGTATAGGGGAACAAACTGAAGAAGATGGTGGCAATTTAGTAAAAGGGCCCCGTAGATTGTAATGGATGTATTGTTGTCATTTGAGGTAAAGAGTGGAAAAAAAAAGAAAGAAAGAAAAAAAAGGAACAAAAAATGAAACAAGTTTGGATTTGGGCAGGTAAGAAACACCTACTCTAATTTTTCTGTCTAATTACCCAGGTTCAAGGTAGAACATGATGGTGATTCAACCACCTCCCTGGGCAGCCCCTGCCAAGACCTCACCACCCTTTCCAGCAACAAATTCCTCCTCATGTCCCACCTGCCCCTCCCCTGGCCCAGCTGGAGGCCGTTCCCTCTCCTCCTGTCCCTTGTTCCCTGGGAGCAGAGCCCGACCCCTCCCAGCTCCCTTCCCTTCCATGTACATGCTCCAGCCACTCCATGTCTCTCTTCCATGAAACTGGACACAGCCCTGGAGGCCCCTCAGCAGTGCCCAGTGCGTTTGTTGTGTTTTGCATTTGTTCCCAAGAGTGAGATATTCCCTAAGGAGGGTGGTGAGGATGAACCCTTTCTGGGAACAGAGATTTCCCCTTCCCCAGAGAAGCTGCAGAGACTTCTTAGGGGAACAGGTGCCAGAAAACACTGACCAGTGGAAGAAGAAGAAACGGGGAGAAATTCCTGTCACAGTGCTCAGGGCTTTCTGCTCCAGAGGAGCCTGAGACACTGCTGGGAGGATCAGGTTGGACATGTGCCATGGGGATGAGGGACAGCAGGAAGAGCTGTGCAGGAGCAGCAGGATAAGCCCATGGCTGTCACCACTCCCTGAGCTGGTTGAAACCCTTCACGGAACAAGGAGAGGAGCGGGATGGGGGGGAAAGGAGTGACTAAATCCTTTCTATTTCTGGTCTGGCTTTTCTTGTCATGGAACAGCTTTTGCCATCTAAAAGTCCATCCCCCTATTTCATATTCAACTACATTCTTGCCTTTTGAAGTTTAAAAGAGTGTCAACCTTTCAGTAGAGTTTTCCCTGAGGAAAAGGTTACAGGCACCTCAGCAGCCTGGACAGCTCCGGATCTGGTGGAAATAATGATGAGATAAATTATCCCCTGCTGTTATTTCCCCATCTGGAATCTCCCTGGGGGCTTTTACAACTACTGCAGGATGGATCCTGGCAGGAGAAGAGCTGGAATTAGCTGAAATGAATCCCATTCTGGGATACAGTGAACCACAAAGACGGAAAGATAAATGAGACGTGACACGGCTTCTTGGGAAGCAGGAGGGCAAACCTGGAGAAAGGGATTCATTTCCATGCAGTCAGGGAGAGGTCACCAAAGGAGTTGTGTGGGAGCAGAATTGAGAAAACTGAGAAAAATCCATGCAGGGATGGCACCCAGCCAGGAGAAATCTTAAAATAAAGTGGAAGAAGCTTGTGGTGAGGACAAGAAGAATTATTACAGGGGTTGTCAGTTCCAGAGCAACATATATTTGTGAATATCTATGTTCAGAGGTTGTTTAAAAAAAACAAGTCAGTGCTCTCTAATTGTTTCTTACCCAGATACAACTTTATTTGAAACTTAGCAGCTGTTAAGGAAAGCAGTATTTTGGTTACCTGCAGCAGATTTCCAGTGGAGTTACTGGTTATATTTCCATGTTTGCCAAGGAATCTGTAGTCATTAACGTCACTGGAGGATCTGCCTCTGCCAGAAAGAGCTCAGGCAAAAAGAAGCCAGACAGCTGAATTTCATAAAACTCACAGATCTAGTTCCATGGAGATGTCAGAGCAAGCAAATGGATGAGTTAAAAATGATTATAGCACCAAATTTACATTTTTTTTTTCTTTGAAAACAACAAAAAATAACTACCTACATCTTGCTTCTGGGGAAAGTCAGAAATTACAGATACAAAACAACAAATGCTGCATTAGAAATAAAACATTCACAGCCAGTTTGCTTATGTGCAGTGAATACAATCAAGACTTACTGGCCAACGTCGTGAGATTTATTTCCAGCAGAGAAGGCCACTTAAAATTCAGTAACTAATGTGATTTAATAAAACACAGAGTAACACACTCCTACTTTCATTTTCACAAACGAATATTAACCTCAGAAAACAACAAGCAAGCATGTAATCACCCCAGCCTCCTGTTCCCCAAATAAATTCTATCTGAAACAAAACACATTACTGGGTTTGAGAGATTTCTGTTTGTCTTGTACAGGCAGCTCCAAAGGAAGAGAGGATCTTAGGAACATTTCCATCAGCTTTGGTGGTGCTGTGGGCAGTCTTTGCTGCAGTCAGTTGATAAACAATCCTGATTGTCTGTGAAAATGGTTTAGTTGTAACTGTGTGAAGGGTCATGGGGTGGGTTTTGTGTAAATTGTCCACTTCTGTTTGGTTGGGTTATTTTGATTTTTGTGTGTGTGGATTTTTGTTATGTTCTGTTTTGGTTGGTTGTTTCTGCTGATGCAAGTGAAGGTTGCGTGATGAATGTGGATTTTAAGGATAATTCCCTGGGAAAATGCACAAATATACAGGGTGAGATCTTGGCTTTATTAATGTCAATAGGAATTTTGCCCTGAAGACTTCACCCAGGAGGTTCACCCCCTCCAGCACTTTCCACTCTGAAGTGGTGATAAGAGTTTATAATCTAATTTCTGCCACAGCAACAACATGGCAAAGCCACTTTTTTTTTTTCTTTTTCCCTCTGAGCACACTTCCTTATTACACAACAGGCTCTTAAATAGAAGCCTGAACAACCACAGATGCAAAAGCTCTCCAAACCTGAGAGGTCTGTGCGTGTCTCCTGTGCCTGTGAGGCTGAGGATGGCACGGCGCATCCCGGAGGTGTACGAGGAGTGGTGGGCAGGCAGCCAGACAGGCAGCCAGCCGCCCACACAGCTCTGCCACAGACAATCTTCCAGCAATCTGCTTGGAAGATTTTAGCTTTTACATTCCTACTTTGCCTTTGAAAGGCAGGACAAGGCTGGAGGTTGGGCTTGGTTGGGCTCGACCTCCCCACCTCGGCTCCTCGGGCCTTCAAAATTGGGAGGAACCGGAATCTGTGTCCACGGTGGTGTGTGAGGAGAGCAGGTTCCTTGGCTGTTCCCCTCAGACACCCTCAGGGATGACCCCACAGATGCTGGGGAGGACTCAGCCTGGAGAAACGGAGGCTTAGGGAGCACCTTCTCGCTCTCTACAACTCCCTGACAGGAGTGGGGGAGCTGAGGGGAGTTGGGTTCTGCTCCCAGGGAACAAGGACAGGACAAGAGGAAACAGCCTGATTTTTGATGGTGAAAGATGCCTGGACAAGACCAGGCTGCAGGATTTCAGTTACCCAGGAATCCCTGGTGGAAATGGTTGGGTTAGTAGGTCCAGAACAACATGTGGAGTAAGCAGTGACCTGGGCAGGGGCACAGTTGACTGCTGAGGGGTAAAGGATGGATCCCTGCTGCTTTATCTAGGCCAGCCACAGAGCTGACCTGCTTTTGTACAGGGATCAATGTTACAACAAAACAAAAATGCAGGCAGAGGGCTGACACAACCTCCTCAACGTGGAGAAGACAGGACATTTTTTTATGAGCCTTCTCAGGTTGATTCTGGCGTGAACTGAGTTAAAACAAACAACCAACAAAACAAAGTGGGTGTGGAAATATTGCAGCATCAGTAGTAGGCAGTGTGAAAATGCCCTCTCACTGTAAAATGTAAACAGGAGACACCCAAGTTTGCCAGTTCTGTTTTGTATTACACAGCAAAGGGAAGGTGGTTGTTGGCTTTTTTAATCAAGCCCGTCTCCAGAACTTGGTGTAAGGTAACGCATAATAGATAATGTTACCATTATCTAATGATAAAAAAATGATTGAAAGGAAGCTGGAAATATTTTATTCACTCACTGCTTCCAATCTAGCCCTTGTTGGTTGCCATCAAAGGTTGTTTGGTGGCCTTGGTGAGTGAGAGGCATCGCTGTGGTCCCACAGACAGGTCTGTCCATAATGACACCATCTCTGTGCTTGGCAGTCACTGGTAGCCTTGCTGGTGGCTCCAGAGAGCAGCCAGAGACTGAAATGAACTCAGACACAAATGTCTTCTCGTTCCCTTGGGTCTAATTAGATTAATGAATATGGGACGTTTACAGTGCTAGACCCGTGTGTGGAAGCTCCTGTTGAATGTAGCTCGGTTGGCTTGTTTCTGGTGCAGAATTCCATTCTCCTGCCCAGGAGAAATCTCTGATTTTGAGCCACGTGTCTTCCTGTCTTTGTTCTTCTTCCCAGGATCCTTACTCTTCTGTGGGAAGTCTTTAATGTCTTATAAAAAGAAATAAAATAGCTATAAGTTAGCAATCTTTTGGTAGCCCTGCCAAATATTGGGCATTGGCCTGTATCAGTCTGGGCTTCTCCAGCAATCTACATTTTAAGTTGTCAATAATTTGGTGGATTCTGCCTGATTTGCCAGGATCTAATTTACTTTCTTTCTACTGCAGCTCAAGCACTGAAAACCAAACTGTTTTCAAGCAAAGAAGGAACTACCACTTGTGTGGCTTCTGCACTTGCCTCCATCCATCAAAATGTTCAGCAAGGGGTGAAATACAGTACATGGAACTAAACTATGAGTATTTCTGGTTGAAAAGCAGAAGTACAACTTCAGTAATGTGAGAAATACTCTTTAAACCATGATGGTTTTCCTAAAGGAAGACAATTGCCATCTTGCTGCGTGGGATTGAATAGAAAGCCAACTGAATAGAAATAGCAAGTTAATAGAAAGAGTCTCATTTACTTAATAGGTTTGGATCAGGTCTTTTGAGAATACTGATGTTTTTGAGAGGGAATTTTGCTCTCCTCTCCCTCAACAGCATGTTATCTGTCTGTGAGGGATCAGGACAGGCTGCTTCAATGGGCTGTGGCCAATTGTGGAAGGTTCAACCAGGCCAAGTGTCGGGTCCTGCCTTTTGGGTGACAACAACCCCCTGCAGCTCCAGACTGGGACAGAGGGGCTGGAAAGGATCAGGAAAGGCCCTGGGGGTTGCTGGTGACAGTGGTTGGACAGGAGCTTGGGTGTGCCCAAGGGGAAAGAGGCCAATGGCACCTGGTTTGGATCAGGAACAGTGTGGGCACAGCCCCAGGGCAGGGATTGTTCCCCTGTGCTGGCACTGCTGAGGGACCTCCAGGGCTGTGCCCAGTTCTGGAACCTCATGGAAGAGACACAGAGGGCCTGGAGCATGTGCAGGGAAGGGAAGGGAGCTGGGAAGGGGCTGGAGCAGCAGGAGCAGCTGAGGGAGCTGGGGGGGCTCAGCCTGGAGAAAAGGAGGCTCAGGGGGGACCTTCTGGCTCTGCAACTCCCTGACAGGAGGGGGGAGCTGGGGGGGGTCGGGCTCTGCTGCCAGGGAACAAGGGACAGGAGGAGAGGGAACGGCCTCCAGCTGGGCCAGGGGAGGTCTTTTCTCTTTGCAGCAGATAATTTTAACAAAACTTTGCTAAGTCAAACCCCCGAATTTCCTGCTGGAAAACGGTATGGATTGAAACACGCCAAGGCAGCTCTAGTTTACCTCCAGCAGACTCAAAAACACAGCTTGGCCTGTGGACAGGCCAACTGTGCAGCTTGAGTTGAATTTTAATTGGGCTTAATGACTCTGTAAAAGGTTCTGTGGTTGCACAGGAAACACTTCTGATGAGAGGCCCCTGTGCAGACCTGACTCAGCAGGGAGGGAAGTGTAAATTGGTTGGATTCTAAATCCCCAGTCCTGACCTGAGTGACCACTGACTGAAGGTTAATGGCTGATCCTAATTAGGGAGTGTTTGGGTACAGTTGCATGTCATGATCCATGGTGTCTTTTGAATCATACAGAACTTGGTTTGCACTCAGTAGGAAAGAAAGGCTGGTTCTCAGTTAATGGAGTTTTTTAACCCACATTCATTGCTGGAATCATATTAACTCTCTGAATTAACTTGGGATAAAAACCCGTGTCACATGTTATAAGAG
This sequence comes from Pachyramphus minor, assembly GCA_013397135.1. Classification (NCBI taxonomy): domain Eukaryota; kingdom Metazoa; phylum Chordata; class Aves; order Passeriformes; family Tyrannidae; genus Pachyramphus; species Pachyramphus minor. The sequence goes on along the minus strand of VYXB01001741.1, from coordinate 25,500 downwards.
ACCACTTCACTTGGGAAGATCAGAACTTTGCAGTTCTTCCTTTTCTCTGTCTCCTTTTTGTGAACTATCAGAGTTTTGCCTCACCCCTATGTGGTCATGTCTCTTATATTGATTCCTTTTCCTGCTTGGCTATATTTAACTCTCTTCGAAAAGTGTTTCTTCAGTGGGGTTGAGGTGAGTTAAATATTAAGAATTTATGACCTTGCTCATTTTCTTATCAGTTACTTGGAAGATTTATGTAGTATTTTATCATCTCTAAAATACTTTCTCTTGTTGATGGGGAAAACTTCTCTGGCCTCTGGGTCTTGACTGTCCATAAGGTGTTTTTTTCCCCTCTAACCTCACAGTTGTGATGCCTTCTGCAGGAAAATGGGTTCAGAAGGTCATCTGTACTTCGTGTCTTCATTCCTGGTATGGAAAGAACTGCTTAGTACAGGGATGTCATGAAAATATGGTACTATAGTGCAATATGGTTCATGTACATAAACTTTTTAGCACAAGTGGTTAAATGTTAATGTAAATAAAATTATTATTGCAGCACTCACTTGCATACTGATTTATAGGTATATAAAATCCCCACCTCCTGTTTATATAAATAGTTAGGTCTTTGATTCTCTTTGAGACTTTACAGGTTCAAAACCAGCTTTAAGTTCTCCCAGCTGATTTACTGCTGCTGTAGTTTGCAGAGTCATTATTATTTCAGCAGAAGACATTTTGTTTCCTACGTGGATTTTGGCTCTTGCACCCTGAAAATGCTGACTGTTTTCCATTTCAGACTTACTGCTGAGACTTGAGGTGTCCAAATAATGCTGAAAACAAAGCACTGACTTGGAAGATGGAGGAAGACAGCCTGAACTTGTGCACCTTCTGTGCTTGTAACTCTGTGTTTACTCTGTGAGTAAATGGCAGTGGCTTACTCAGCACAACCAGCTCCCCATTTTCTCCAAGTTGTACCATTTTCTGGCAACCAGTCACTAAAATCAGCAGTGCTCCAGTGATGTGCTGAACTGCTGGGGATGTGGAGGCAGAAGACATGCGAATATTGAGGGAGTCTTAAGTCATCATTTCTCAGAGTGTCTCTTCCTTTAGAGATCAAACTCTTACAGTGAAGAGTGAAATCCTACGCCTTGTCAGCAAAACTCTTACCCTGAAGGTTGGCAGAGGCACCCTCATCCTCCCATGGTGGCTTTTTGCCTCTAAAAGTCATAACTTAAGATACATCTGGGATGTGCTCCAGGATGACCCTGCTTAGGGTCAGACCAGATGTCCCACTGTGATCCCTTCCAACCTCACCCATCCTGTGACTCTGTGGGATTTCTGGGCTCTGTTTCCAGCTCTGTCACTCATTGGATGTGTGGCCATGGCAAAATAATATCCTTTGCAAAGGAATTGCTCAGGCAGGAGACGTTCTCCCACACGGTGCCTCGGGCTAAAGCTCAGCTTTATGCTCAGATGGCGATGAACTCCCTCAGACCCAGCTTTATCAGGCAGGTACTTTACGTAGGCTCAAGCTGGCGACAAATCCCATCTGCTCTGCCAGCAGGTGGTTGTAGCAGCCACACAGGAGGGACACCAACCCTCTTATTTGCCTGGTGTAGGTTTGTGTGTGACAATGCTGGGACAGCAGATGGGATGTGCTGCAGGTAGCTGGGTTAGGCAAAGCTCAGTGGAGCTTGTCAGGCAAGAGCACATTTGGGTGCCCTGCCCCAGCTCTGCGCAGAGTTGGAGTATCTCTCTCAGCCTTTGTGGCTGGTTTGCACTTAACTTCTCCCTAAAAATGCTTCTGAGGGCAAATGGTTTATTTATGGTTTACCAAAATGCCTTTCAGCTCAGCCCTAAAGCCACTTTTGAGGAACCACAGAGATGGAGCCCTGATGTGTTATGGAAATGCATCGTGGGGCCAGGACAAGGGGAAAGGCTTCAAACTGAAGGAGAGTGGGTTTAGATTGGATATTAGGAGGAATTCTTCCCTATGAGGGTGGGGAGGCCCTGGCACAGGTTGCCCAGAGAAACTGTGGCTGCCCCTGGATCCCTGGAAGGGTCCAAGGCCAGGCTGGATGGAGTCTGAGCAACCTGGGCCAGTGGAATTTGTCCTTGCCCATGGCAGGGGGTGGAACTGGATGTTTAGGTCCCTTCCAACCCAACCCATTCTGTGATTCTCTGATTCTGTGATCTTAAGCACTTGTGTGAACATCCCTCACTTGAAAAACAGGCAATGCAGTGAAAAGTGCTTACGTGTGTGCTTATAGTATGATGCATATTTCCTATACCTATTTTAGGCAGAGTATATGAAAAAAATATAACTTGTACAACTTTGTGCTTTATATCCAACATTTTTCAGGTGCAAAAGGTCAAAGGAAAAACATATTATTGTTTTCACCTTCACTGGACAGGTTTGCAAACAACCACATATGTTTAAGGGATTTTTGTGCCAGCTGTAGTTGTACCAAACGATACAATATTTCATAAATAAACTGTCACTTATTCAGCATCTTTATTTAGAGGTGCTAAACAAGAGACTTCTCCCTGCCTAGTGGAACACACATGGAGAGAAAAATGTAAGCAGTGGAACTTATGGAATCTTTACCACAGATATCACAGCTGATATCAGAGTTTCAAAGGTATTTGCAGAATCTACATCCCACACTATTCCATATATTTTCATATAACAGGCTGCTTGTCATATGATCAAAAAAGACTTTAAAAATAGTTTTAAATAAATTGAATTATGAATGTAAGTATAATAAACTGTATTAATTCTGCTCTGATTCAGGCTTGATATCTTCACAACTTGAATTCCAGAGGAATTTATGATCAGCCTGCTTTTTCTCTTAATTACTCTTTTACAATATAACATGAGGGCTGCCCCTGAGCCAATTGCTTGCTGGGTTGCATTTGATACAAACAAACCTCTAGGAACTGAATTGGTAAATCCTGCCACGACTTTTCACCCTTTCCTTCCATCTCCCAACCCTTGAATTCCTCTTCTCACAGGCATAAGGGTTTATAGAGGTCCCCCAAGTCCCTCTTGTGCTGAAAAGCCTCTGTGTCATGGAAAGAGGAAATGCTGCAAGAGGGCTTGTTAGAAAAGAGGTTTTCTTGCTGTCACTGTTGTCAGAATCCTTGTGAACTGCCATCCAAGTAGCTCCAAGTCTGGATTTAAAGCATTCCGTGCTATCATGGAATATAATATAATGGAGTCCGTCTTGAAACTCAATGTGGGAGAAAAGTGATGCTTTTCCTTGTGTGGTGGCGAATCAGTGGCAGAAAGAAGATTTATTCAAAAAGCAATTTCTCGTGTAGTACCCAGTGTGTTCCTAGAAAACAGGTTTTGGCAATGTTCTTTGTACTAGAGAATCGTTTTTGGGTTTAATGCCCGCTGAAGTCTCAGCTCGAGTTGTTACGTTATCGCAAACCGAGTTCTGTGATCAAAAATTGAGTTATTATGTTACCACAAGTGGAATTATTGTGTGATGGCTCTACACAGGATGAGGAGTAACAAGTTCCTGTACTCTCAGCAGGGTTTGGAGCAGTGGGTGGGAGAGGTGTAAACACGTGCTATGAGCATTATTCGTAATTAGAATATGTGACAAGAAAAATTAGAGAGCACCCAGATGGAAAGCAAATGTTTCAACAGTTATATATGACACATATTAAAGATTTTTCTTCTTTTTTTTTTTTTTTTTTTTCCCCTTCACTTGGGAATTCAGTATTTGGGTTTGATTTAGTTTGTGCAATTATCTCAGCGACTTCTGAGATCATCTATCTCTTGGGTTGGACGGAATTAGAAATACCAGCTGTGGTTTTGTGCTCATTTGCACATGCACAACCCACACAGTGTTGTTCCTGGTGGTAACAGCCTAATGGTGGGTTTAGGGATGGATTGGTGGGATGAGTCAACGTTTTTTAGGGCTGTCATTTTCCCAGGACTAACAGCCAAATCCTCCAGTCCCTTGTTGTGCTTAAGGAGTTAAGGGGGATACGGGTCTACATCCTAAAAATCTTAATTCCTCTGAATCCCCCTCGACTTCAACATGAATACAATGTGTGGTTAATATTAAATAGATTTCACTGATTGCAGGAATAATAACCAAGGGACAAGAACTCAGAGACATTGTCCCTACTGTTCTCTTTTATGGAAAAAACCAGATCTTAAAGATCAGAAATTAAACCAGGAAAAATCCATACGTTTCCTACCTGTGTTTTTATTGGGGGGCAAAGTGCAACATGGTTAATTTACTTAAAAGTAACATCTTTTTCTTGATTTCTGTCTCTAGAAATAGAGACAGAATATAGAATAATATTTTATCAGCTGCCTCAGCTACCTTTGGTGCATGAACACCACGTTAAGATTTTAAAGTTTAACAAGTTCACCCCAAAAATCTAATATTTCATCCTTCAAGACGTTTACCAAATCATTTTGCCCAGCAGGAAAAACATTAATAATTAAATAATTAATAAAAGCATTAAAAACTGGGGGAAAATGATTGAAACATGTATTTTCATTAAGGCATGTATTCCAAATAATCCCTCTAACTGCTCTTGTGAATGGGAAGCATCATGTTGTTTTTCACACATGATTGATCACGCTTCTGTTAAAAATAAAGTGCCTTAAATCCGCTGTGAATTAATTTATTTATCTGTCATTCATAACACCCCTTTGCACTAGACTGAAGCTTCCTTTATTATCAATTATTTTCTTGTCTTCAAGATATTTAGAAGCAGTAGTTGGGTCTCCGGATGAATCAAACACAACACAACCAGATGGTCAAAAGAGGGGAGGTAACAAAGGGGGAGTTTTTTCTGGAAGGAATTTTCTCCGAGGAGGACCTCAGGAATCTGGGTTTGTGTGTTATTCTCCTCAATAAATGTCCCACTTGGTCAAATACCAAAGTCTCAAACTGTTCAGTCACTTTTCCAGCCATTGGCATGTTTGTTTTTTCCTGTAGCACTCCACCACTTTTCATTTTCTCTGTCTGGAACGTGGCCCATGGAACTGACCACAACAAACTGCCACTGCCATCATAAAATCATCTTCTTGTTACTTCTCTCTGTTGAAAGACAAGTACAATGTGGAGTTTTTCTGAGCTCTGTGACTCCTGTTACTTTGAGACTGTTGCACAAACTCTGCCAGTCAAGACTCCAGTGCCTGTTCTCAAGGTCTTTCAAGTTTTACAACCAGAACAATATGAGTTTTTCTCCCAAAACGTTGCTTTTCCCCCACTCTTTACCTGCATAATCCTTCAACATGTTCAGCCTAACAAGCAAATCAGGTTGCTTTGTCCAATTGCTCAGCCCTCAGGATTATTTGCCATTCATTGTGCCCTCCAAAAAGTTAGTAAATAGTAATTTGATGTCTCCCACTCTCACTCCATCAGTGAGACCTGAGCAGGTAGAAAAGTGTCTCCCATGAAGAGCATGAATTGCAATGATTCATTTGTATGGCTCCCTAACACTCCTTTGTTAGTTCCCTCTGCTGACTTTCCAGCTTTTACATTTCAGAGTTTTGTCCTGAAGTCAATAGCGGAATGTAAAGCCCGTTTCACAAGCAGAAGTTGATTTTATTTCAGTCCAAATCCATCATTTCTGTACCCAGTAAATTCTACCAGTGCACCATCTGGTACAGAGACAACAGGGTTGAATTACACATAATGCAATTATGGTGTGAAAACACAGCAGTCCCTGTTATTCATTAGATTGTGTTTCTAAAATACTTAGTAAAGATTAGAATGAAAACTAATAATACTTATCAGTAGGCCTATAAAAATATTTCTACAGATTTCACAGCATATGAACCTCTTGGGAATGTGATTCAGTGTTCATTGAAGCCGTAAAAAATTGACCTAAAGGGGATTTCGAGCATCATTCCTGAATTGCAGCTTCTTAACCTCCTTCCTTGCTTCCCTTACCTTCCTCCTACTCTGTGATTTTTAATTTTAATCCCTTCATTTTAACGAGGTGTCTACTGAGCATCATCCCTGACACTGCCTGAGAGACAGGTGACATTGTTTTCTACAGAAGTGACAAAGTTTGAAGTTCATCATGAAGAGCAGCTGTTTGAAGGTGTTGATCAAAACCTCTTTGGCTCCGTGGGGATTTCTCTGGGTGCTGCAATTTGCAGCATCACACTCTGCTTGGTGTCCTTAAGTAATCAAATCATTACTGTACACAGAGCTTCAGACAGTTTATGCTGGGTGTAATTTCCTCTTTCTGCTTTAGAACACACCTTGTGAGGTGTCCCTGTTGTTATTCCAAACAGGTTGTTCCCGCGTTGTAACAGACTGGGATCTGGAAACTTGTGTTTCCAAAGGATTTTCTAGAACTTGTTGGAATTTTGGGCAGAAGGGTATTGAGCAGTTATGAATAGTTATATTGTTAATATAGGCTTTGGAGTGACCTAATTGTGGCATTCCAGGACATGAAGGAGCCGACAGGAAAGATGGAGACCATTCCCAAGGGCCTGGAGTGACAGGACAAGGGGGAATGGCTTCAAACTGACAGAGGGCTTAGATGGTATGGGACAGAGGGTTAGATGGGATATTGAGAAGAAATTCTTCCTTGTGAGGCTGGTGAGGGACTGGAATGGAATTCTCCAAAAAACTGTGGCTGCCCCATCCTAGAAAGTGTCTAAGTCCAAGCTCAAGGGGCTTGGAGCAACCTGGGATAAGTGGAAGGTGTCCCTGCCCATGGCAGAGGGTGGGACTGGGTGATCTTTAAGGTCTCTTTCAACCCAAACCCTTCTGGGATTCTACGATTTTATTTCCTCATATTTATTTAATTTGAGGAGAGTTGTGTATGGGATAAACCCATGAAGAATATGTCAACATAAAATTAAGAGAGAAGCTGGATATCCAACACAGGAATGGGCCTCCTAATTTTTTTCCATGCATGCACATATGTTTGTACACATTCACCTCTGGAAAATATAATGGGGAAGTCCTACACTCCACTTCCCATATTTATTCAAACCTCTAATTTTTTATATATGCATTAAAATATAAAAAATATTTCTATAAAGATATATTATTCATTTCCATAAGTGCATTTCCATAAGCTTATGTGAAGAACAGATAAGTTATGTTTTCTGAATCAGATCTTAACCATGCAGGTTAATATATGTATTATAGTAATATATAATATATATAATAAACAACAATGCTCTAAACATTTAGTGGGAAAACTAATGGTTAATAGCCATTCCAGCATTTTCATTTGTGAGGGAACAGATTTCCTTGCTCAAGGAGACTGGAACTGTGAATATCAGTTTGAGCTTTCATGTGTCAACCTTATGAACGAGATTCTGGTGAAGAATCTGGTTTGTTTTCCTTCTTCCTGCCTGGTACTGAGAAAGAAAACATTAGGTGTAAATAAAGGATAAACAGCAGGAAAGAATATTGGGATGGGGTTTTTGGTGGTTTATTAACTGATTCATTCTTTTAAATCAAAATAAAGTTCACTTGGAAGTACCTGTGTGTAAAGGGGATCAGTGGAGTGATGGGTAGGAGTGGAAATGAGAGGTGCATGTCTTGGGTCTGAACACCTGGCTTGATTTTAATCTTATTTTATGAGTTGTTGAGAGGTGATTTGCTTTCCCTGTTTTTCTTTAGAAGGTCCTTTTAGACTTAAACAACAGCTGCACTATGAACTCAAGAGGGGAAGAAATGGTTGTTGGATTCGGCATCTCTGCATTAAAACCTGCAAATACCAGATTGAGTTCTTTCAGAGGACACAAGGAGCAGGGAAGAGGGGACCTAAATATATCCTGAGAGTTATAACTTGTTAAGAAAATCTCAATATATCAGGGGATACACTGAGAAAAACAAGAATAGTGGTGATTTTTCTTTATATGACAGAATATATGAACAATTATGCTGCCTATATATCCTGATATATGAAAGCTTTCTTAGAAATAAAAATAGAATGTTTCTACTGGTAAAGAAAGTCTTTGGATCCATGGATTTCTTTATGTTTTAAGAGGGTGAAAGCCTAAACAGGATCTTTTCATTCTGCAATGGTAGTTTTTTTTCTGCTTTAATGGATTCAGAGAAGATCCTGAAGTGGTAAAAGAAAAAAATGCTTGGACTTAATGTTATGAAATTCTTGACCTGGGAAGAGCAATGTTCTTCTTAGTAAATAGAAATCTGATTTTTCAAAATAAAGATGCCTCATTTTAGTAAACTTTACCTGGTTATATCTCACAAGGATGAAGTGGCTCTTGATTTGAAGGGTTTACCTCTCAGAGACACATGTTTAGGTCTCTCCAATTCCCTTAGTCCCTGGAATACATTTCCAACAGCTGAGCCCTCACCGAATCTCTTGTTGTTATTGTTGAGGTTAATTTCTCAGAAAATAAAAGAAACAGATGTAAAGTTTCACCCAGGAAAGCACCTTTTTGTTTAAATCCTTCTGGGTTTTTTTTCAGTCATAAATATTGCTGGCCCCCAAATGAGCTGTGTGGGAGTAGGATTCCTGGGTGTCCATATTGCCTGCAGAATAACTGAGGTTGATGTATTTTTTAAACTTCATCTCACCCCATGTAAATGAAAGATGTATGACAGAATTCATTCTCTTGGCTTCAGACCAGATGACTTTTCTTCTCCGTGCTTTTAACTCCGGCTTGTGAATGTAGAAATGAAAGGTTGGTGTGGAAATTCTTTGGTTTTCAGCTTCAGCTGGGAATGTCATAATTCTGAGCTCGTTGGGGTGCATAAATCCCAAACTTACACCCCCTGCCCTTTTTTTTGGCCTTCAAGATGCATAAAGGGAAAAATCCAGCCTTTCCATGCTTCCCTGCTTGATTTTTCTTGGAGGGACCATTTATGTTTGCAGGGGTAAGTTGTCAACTCTCTTAATTTCATCTCAGTCTGTTAATCTAAGACATAGTGGTGGCCTCAGTGACCTTTTTTTCATGATGGTTGAACCAAAACTTGCCAACTTTCTTTATAGCAACTTTCAGAGGATAGAACAGCATTAACATAAAGTCTCTGTTGGCCTGGGAACAATATTCTACATTGCTGGCACAGCTGCAAGAAATTTTCACACTGGTCCCCTGACTCATCCTGTCCCTCTGCATTTTCCTGCATGAATTTTGCCTTCAGTTGAGGGGTGATTTTTCCCTCAGACTTTCAGAAAATGACTTTACCTAGCAACAGTAAATAAGTCAGATGATGAACAAGGCTAAAGTTACTGCACAGGTTTCATCACTTCTTAACAGAGTTTGATGGGCAGAGCTAAGAATATATTTACTTAATGTGAGCTGTAAGTCAACTCAGATACAAATGTTGAGATGCTAAGTACAGCCTGATCCCTTACGAGCTGGGGAGTTTTGATAGCTGACTCAGGGTTTAGGATATTTAACATCAGCAAAAGCCTAATATTTACAGTGGATTGGACATGAAAAGGCTCTAACCAGGGATTTCATCAGCTTGGTATTTAAATGTTTGGTACCAAAGCCTGGCCCAAGATAAAGAATTCATCAGGGCATCAGCCTGGGAGCCCATTTCATATTCAGTCTCAGGGTGTATTGTCATTTGTGGAAAAATCAGGAGAATTTGAAAGGTATATTTTGTGGTTTGCAAGGGAAAGGTGTTAGAATTAACTGTAGCATGACCTGGGGCATGTGACAGGAGAAAAAAAAGGCACTTTTTTTAAAGGTGTGTCCCTGTCCAAACTGTGACCAATGAGAGGAAAGCCAGCAGTGTGCCCAGGTAGCCAAGAAGGCCAGTGGCATCCTGGCCTGGATCAGGAATAGTGTGGGCAGCAGGTCTAGGGCAGGGATTGTCTCCTTGTGCTGGCACTGCTGAGGGACCTCCAGGGCTGTGCCCAGTTCTGGAACCTCATGGAAGAGACACTGAGGGGCTGGAGCGTGTGCAGGGAAGGGAANTGGAAAGGGTGGTGAGGCCTTGGCAGGGGCTGCCCAGGGAGGTTTGGAGTCCCCATCCCTGGAGGTGCCCAAGGAAGGCCTGGATGTGGCACTCAGTGCTCTGGGCTGGGGGACAACAGGGGCATCAGGCACAGGGGGGACTCCATGATATTGGATGTATTTTCCAACCTAAATGACTCTGTGATTCTATGAAAGTGTTGGACACCAAGTATCTTAGGGAGCAGATCTCTCAGGTCTGTGGTAGAACCTGGCATTTTTGAAGTTTGCAGTACTGCTCTTTTTGGACAGCAGTTGCTTGACATCAATTCTAACAGGGGGAGCAGAGAGCAGCTATCCAGCCACAAGCTTTACTTGTGTTTTAAAAACTGTAAGGTTACAGTGCCAGAGGAGTTTGAAATCCAGGAAGCTCCAAAGCACTCAAAGGCTTTCTTGTAACCTGTAGCTCCAAAACTTAAACCACTCATGAGGGTGGATCATGGAATTATGGGAGAAGAAGCTGGAGGATCAGGAAAGACTCACATGGGACAGAAAATATGTTAAGGAACAGCCCAGTGAATTAAGGTTGGAGGGTGGAAAAGGGATCATCTTGCAGAGGAAGGAAACACCCTGTAAGAAGGGAAAGAGGAGAGTGAGCTGTTGTGAAAACAAGTGCCTGTTGCAGAGATATGTGAGAGGATTTTGGTCCTCATGGAAAAGTGAGCAGTGAAGGAAATGAAGAGGGAACAGGGAACCTCCAGTCACTGAGCAGCAGGTGTGAGAGGAGCTGTGATTTTATAGATCATGATAAATTAAATGAATCCTGGTGCTTTTCCAAAGAATTGTGTGCCTTAGAGCTCTGAGTGACAATCCTTTCTTTGGTTTTGTAAATTCTTCTTAGGGAGTTCATGCAATTATTTTATCTAAAAGTCATGTAAGCCCTCAGGGTGGGATTTCCCTCACTAAACTTCAGACAGCTCCAGACTAGACATCTGCATCTGTGATACTCACCTGGGACTTGTTGTAGTCAGCTGCATATTTCATGGAAGGGATTTTTTCTGCCTTAGATCTATTTGAAATGTCTACCTGAGGATGAGATGTGTGATGCTCTAGCCCTTTTCTGTCTAAACCCACCTACACTGTTCCCTCTGTGCTGTTTGGTACCTCATGCATATTAATAATTGTTATTTGTCATTTCTTTAGTGAAAGTGTTGAATCAGTTGTCTCAGACACAGGGATTGTTCTGGAGAGTTTCTTTGCCATTCTCTCAGGCAGAAGTATTCTCACAGCAGTTTGTACTGTGTTCAAGTTTGGGGAAGGCTGAGAGAGGAGGAGAGAGGGAGTGAAGGGGATTAAACTAATTATGCAAACAGAAATATATGTTAAACGTTTCCTGTGGATAACAATAATTTATTCAGTTCAAAACTTGGGAGAGCTAATTAAAATAACAGTTTTACAGTGCAAGCTTCCAGCAGAACTGCTTTTTTTTTTCCCCCAGAAGGTAGGAATATCAGATTATTTTTAGGCAGGGAAGAAATTGCTGGAACTTGTAATTCTCTGGGATCTTTTGCTGACAGGGAAAGACTGGCAAAGTCAAGATGTGCTGGTAGTGGTTGAGCTCTTCCACCAAAGAATTTGCACTCAAACCAAGGTCTCCTGGGTTTGCTGAGCAGAACTGATGGATCCAGAGTGCAGGTCTAGGTATTGTGCCAGCTGCTGCATCTCTCCATCCAGTATTCCCAAAGTGGAAGCTCAGGATACGCTGCACAGCTGCTTTTGGCTTTTAAGGACAGAGATACAGGTAACATGGAACATTTTCACCTCCCCTTTTTGCATGATGTATATTGTCAAGGAATCATTAAGCTTGGAAAAGACCTCTAAGATCACCAAGTCCAACAATTAACCCAAGACCACCGTGTTCCCCACTAAACCATGTCCCCAAGTGCCACATCCACACCTCTTTGGAAGCAGGACACAGGTTGGAAAGCAGTTACCTGCCAGAAAACAGCATTTTTAAACAGTGGCCCCTCATCTTAAGCTTGTTGCTTCTCACCTGGTTTCATTTTTAGTGATGGGCTTCCAGGTAAACTACAGATCTTGTAGCTCAACAAACACTCTCTGAATAAAAAAAGGCAAATTAGAATCCATAAAAGGCAAAATAAAATCGCCAAAGGTCCTTCCAGGACCTCAAACCTCACCAAGAGTAAAAACATGGCACTTGTTACATCCTCTTACAGCAGTTAAGGACAAGGAATAATAGAGCAATACAAAAGGACTGCAAGTTAAATAACCTGAACAAGTTCCTGTGGAACTACTTAGGGAGCTCTCTTAATAAAATATTTGCTTAGTAACGTAGGAATTTGGACCCATAAGAGAACTTTCCATTTATAATGTATCATCTTTAAAATAACTCTGAATATTGGCACATAGATATTTTCAACACTTGGTCGCTGTGGAAAAGGCTGAGATGCAACTGGTATTTTTATGACTTAAAAATAAGATTGTAAAGCCTGAAAAAATCATTTTTTTTTGTCTTTAATCTTTGTGATCAGAAGTGGAAGCCCTATTTTATGAATGTGCACTCAAACCTGGCATCTTCCAGAGGACCATTTTAAATCTTTGCTGGTTTTAATAATGCTGAAAGGCAGGTCAGAGTAGCAAGAGGCTTATGAGGGGATAGGTGGAAAGATTAAAAAATTAATGCTTGAGAAAGTAAGAGAAAGACCTTTAATTTGTGTGCAGGGAGGCCATGTGAAAACCTCAGAGAGAAACCAATGATTTCCCAGCGTGTAATTAAAAAAAACAACAAACCCAAACCCTTCAAATGGCAGTAGAATGATAGACCTGCCTGACCTTCTTAGGCAAGGCTTTATTTTTTGAGATTATAAATGCTTTTTTAGCAATTACCAGGTTTTCCCTCTGGGCTCATGTCTTTGAAGGGACAATATTATTCTAGAGATGATTTGGAGCAATTGTTTGGTGGCTTTTTTAGGGAAAAAAGGGAGAAAAGCTTTTGAAATGCAAGTGAAACACTTGTTCACCTGGGCTCACCTATTTGAGATGACATTATTATTCTAGAGATGATTTGGAGCAAATGTTGGGGCTTTTATTAGGAAAAAAGGAGGAAAGCTTTTAAAATGCAAGTGAAATGGTGCCTTGTTCTCTGTGCATTTTATGCTGCTCATCAAAAATCTGGGAGTCTTGGTAAAATATAGGAGTGAGAAGTTGTGGTGAAGTTTTACTGTTTGGACAATAAAACTTTGTGGGATTTAGCACAAAATTTGCTACATTTCATTCATTAGGAAAGTCCCCTGAATTCTTAACACAACTAATAGACTCTAAGGGTGGCCATCAGCACTAATGAGCAAAGTGTGTTATGTGAGGCTTTATGAAACAAACACGCTTGCCTTTGATTATTCATCAGTTCGTAATTGGTGGTAATTCACAATTCATCTGCCAGCAATTAGCATGAATTAGTGCTGTTCTGCTGCATTATTCTGTTTGTTTGCTGCACTTCCTCACAATGTGAAAGAGAATATTGAACACTCAGTTGTCCAATATGTGCCTTTACTATGAACAGAACCAGGAAATAAGGGATAAGCATAAAAATTGTGGATGTACTTTAACATCTGTCCTGAGTGTTGCTGATATTTTATGGGCCTTGAGGGAAAATCTGTCTGAGAGTTGCCTTTACATTTCCTTTCCCTGCCAGAAGAAGATATAGTAATTAATTTCTTCTTGTACAATCCAGCTAAAGGGAAAAATTGGTAAAACTCATTGTTGTCCTTTCAAGAAAGAAGAAGAAAAGAAGAGGAAGAAGAAGAAGAAAAGAAGAAAAGAAGAAAAAAAAAAGAGAAGGAAGAAGAAGAAGAAGAAGAAGAAGAAGACGAAGAAGAAAAGAAGAAAAGAAGAAAAAAAAAAGAGGAGGAAGAAGAAGAAGAAGAAGAAGAAGAAAGAAGAAGAAGAAGAAGAAAACAAAAAGAAGAAGAAAAAAGAAGAAGAAGAAGAAGAAAAAGAAGAAGAAAGAAGAATATGCACACAAATCTCTCTCTCTAACTTAGTCACTCATTTATTTAAATAATTTTGTATCCATTACTTGGCTCACTGTACTTCCTTTTGTAGTTGCATATTTTACAGTTTGTAATGTTATGTTTTTTCCATTTTCTTTATCACTAGTCTTGTAAATTTGGGCAAACTTGAGGAATCATTATAATAGTGCAGATATCAAACATTCTCTTAAGTTACTGGAGGTTATTTTTCCTGTTCTTAAATCCTATTAAGACCAGTGGGATGCAACAATAAGTTTTACAACTCCACTCTGGCATGACAGTGAAATTATTATTTATCTTGAAATTTAAATGTAGTTTCACCAAATTAAAAATTTTGCACATTTTATGTGCTTTATTTGATTAAGGTTTAAAAGAATAAACTTCTATTCCACTAAGTGTGTAAATTACTTCTAAAACCTGGCCATCATCTACTTTTAATGGCATTATGTTGTACAAGATGCTCTCAGATTGACAGTAATTGCCTTGGTTGGAAATAATCCTGTGTGTATGAAATAGCAGATGTTATGGTTTCTCCCAGTTAATTCAAACCTACACGAAAACTCCCAATATCTGTCATTGTCAAGAATAACCTGATTAATTACGAATTCACTTCACCACGGAACACCTGCCCAAGAGGAAGAGAGAATCCAAGGAAAAGAGGGTTGTGTGTGTTTCCCTTGCAGTCAAAATACTGCACTTTTTACAATTAGTAGGAATTGTGGCTCCAAAACTCTACTTAATAAGTAAAAGTTAAACAGCCAGATGTGGAATTTTCACACTCCCACACGGCTGCACAATTCACTCTGCACAGGTAGCTCGTCTTATGCATCTGAAAATAGACTTCAAAATAGACTTCATGTCTAATTTTAAATAAAAAGTTACTGCATAATAAATTCGGCAACTCTTTGTCACAAAAATCCATGAAACATTGGTGGGAGTTTTTGAGTGAAAACTGCATTCACAGCACCTTCAGGTTGGTCTTTTCATCACTTGCTCAGCTGTTCTGTCTGTTGATTCCAACAACAACAACATCCAGCTCAGCTAGAAGGAAATTAAATTTCAAATATTGAGTCCCTACAGGGAATGTCTCCTTGTGGCTCCCTTAATCAAAATATGCTCCACTTCAGAGAGGAAATTAAATCAAGGTGGCCAACTTCTCTGTCTCCCCCCATGAATAAGTAAGCCAGGGCTGCACTGATTTATTGAGGGAAAGAGGGATTTCCAAGGGGTAAAAAGTGCACTTGGAACAAAGGCAGAGTGTACCTGCAAAGCAGAGCAGCAGATTATTTCTATTCCTCTACAAATGTAGCAGAAAGTCTCGTTGCAATTTTACCCATGTGGGGGGAGAGAAGTAGCCCATGGGGGTGTGAGCCAAACCAGGTGAGCTGACACCTCTGGCAAGGCAGGTTTGGATTTCTCCAGATTCAAGTTTGTTTTCTGGTACTTTCTGGGCTTGATGTGTGAAGTATGAGGTGTTTGGAATGCCCCTCACCTCTGAGGGGAGTTTGGACACTCAGCAGCTCTTGAAGGAGGGTGATGGTAATTCCAACTCACAGGGAGGTCCCAGCACAGCTCATTGAGGAGGAATCAGAGGCAGAGAAGCCTGGAAAGAACCCAAAGACAAATTAAAATTCCAGTCTTGGCCCCTGTCCAGGTGGTATCCATCCCTCAAAATTTTGTCACAGGGTGATGAACACCAGCTTTGTGAATCCGTGTGGATTTTTTTCCCCTTTTACCATTTCCAAGAAGAAACAGAGAAAATTCTCCAACACTCGAAGCAAATCAACTTATTTTGTAAGGGAAGACTCAGAGGGGAGAATGAAGTTCAGAAAACTAAAGGGTGCTTTGGGTCCTTGAGAGAAAGGTTTAGTGGGAGATGTTTAATGTCATGTAGGGGAATGAAACAACCAAAAAATGCTCATTTTCTGTGGAAGTTGATCACTGGGTGTCATCTGGGCCTCCAGAGTCCAGCCCTTGACATTTTAAATTTAAAATCCAGTTCACAGCTAAAATTGCTGAAAATCAAGGTAGGTTTTTATCCAACCCATAAAAAACCCTTGAGTTTGAAAACTGTGGCACCTTTTGTGTCCAAAACCATCACCCAAACTAAATATAGCAGTTTTTGTTCCCCAGCTTTGAGTGTACAGAGAAAAACAAATAGACCTGTGTCTGTGGGGAGAATTAGAAGACTGGAGACAGGATTTCTTTTAAAAACAACCAGTGTTTAAAACCAACCAGTTTCAAAAAGACCTGTGGTCTGTGTGTGGGTCACCAGAAGTCCCGCTCGCTTTGTTTAGCTCATTCAGCAGAGCCTGAGCTGGAAGAAGGCAATGGTGCAGACACCAGACTAGTGTCTAACAATTAAAACACCTCCTAATGAACCAACAATGAAACATATGTCTGCCTGTCAAAACCAGATCGTTTAACAAACATTACCTCAGACAATGTGTTGCTGTGCTGTTGGTGACTCACAGAAAGCTGGTGATTCAATGACCTACACGGGCCTTGCTGTTGTTAGACTGCCAGCTCTGGTTTCTTTGAGGTGCCACTGTGACAACGAGACTGATCAGGAGAACGAGGTCTCACCAAAATAAAGCTATAAAAGGACTATTTTCCATGTTTGTTTTGAAATGCAGGCTAAAGCCTAAACCTCGGGCTTGTCTCAGCGCTGAGGTGTTCAATCAGCTGATGCTTTGCCCAGTAGCAAACAAAGTGGACTTTTCCCTCACCCACAAATACCACAGAACTACACCTGAAATATTGTTCTCTAGGAGCAATTTAGGGGTTTAAAGATGGCATCTACCTCCTGGGTTTGTGAGGAGACTGGAAAGAATCTGATTTGCTTTCCCACCTGCACAAAGCAAACGCTCCTCGGTGTGTTCTGGGATTCTCAGAGCAGTTAAAATGAGGGCAGGAAGATGGCAGAGGGCAAATGTGTGTGTTACACATGAGTTCACACTTATATATTTGTTTTTACCCTGTTTTTCCTCCTAGTTTTACACAAAAATTAGTGAATTGTGACGTGGTAGAAGAGAATCTCAAAGCTGCCATGTATCAAATACATGAAGTGATGTAAAACTGGATCTGTGGCTGTACAGGCTTCTGAAAAATGCTGGACTGTATTTCTTGGTTCTTGGAAGAACTTTTTACATCTTCAGGATGGGTTTTTTTGGGTGTTGCTTTACAGCAAATTGACCTGATAGGATGAGACAGTAGCCTTGACATATTACCTCACACTTCTATGCAGAGACAACTGTTCAGACAGTTTAGTGTTAGGAGAGTTTTACTTACAATACTATTCATGTTCAGCTCATGCTCATGATTAGTCCACAGATGTTTTCTAGCCTGATCTATCATCACTGAAGAGAGATAAATTACATTTTGGAGTAGTTTAGTGTCAAATATCTCTCTGAATAGTAAAATCATAGAATGGTTTGGGTTCGAAGGGACCTTAAAGATCTTCCAGTTCCAAACCCCAGCTGTGGACAGGAACACCTTCCACCAGACCAGGTTGCTCAGAGGTAAAATACCCCAAAAATAATTTAAAAAAAGTATTAGTATTGTTGAAGAGAATTATAGCAAGTCACTCAAATGGTTCCATGCTGGGAAACGTGTGGGGTTCCTTGGAATTCTCCATTTATCCTGAAACAGGAGCAGACAACGGCAATGACCAAAACAAACAAATGCATCTCTTATTTTCAGTGTTTAATCCCTGGTGGAGATTAACTCCTGGAACACTGAGTGTCAGGTGCAGGTTTTCCACAAAGGACCACAAAGGTCATCTCTTTTTTTTTGTTGTTGTGAAACATAAGTTGGCTGCTACAATATCCTGTACAGGAGGCAGGCTGTGATTCCTGCTTACAGACCTAATCACAGCTCCTCTTTTATATTTCATGTAGGAATATGCTTTAATTTTATAAAGAAATAAGTGTATTTGAGCAAAGGTGAAGGAGCTGAAGAGAGATTTTTACACCACATTAAATCCAAATGAATTATATTCATAGTGGGCACAGCAAAACAGGCTATCACAGAGCAACAGACCATCATCCAGCAGCTGATACACGATAGCAACTCATGTTTATTTTCTATTTACCCTGCAAATCAGGATGTGACTGATGCAAAAGTGGCTTCTTCAGTGAAAGCTGGTTGACTTAACTCAAATTACCTTTGCTTTCCTGCCTGCAATGTACATGTAAGTGGAGAGTTTCAGGAGAGCAGCAGATGAATATCAAATTCCTGTCCTGTGGTAATGCTGGTGTATTTGAGCTCTTGGTTTTTACTTGATATCCCAGGCAATATTTGCTACTCTTGTAGGCCTAGCTGGACTCTTTCTAAAATTGACAGCTGTCATTGACTTGAATGGGTTTAAAATTCAAGCTAAAAATGCCTCTTTATGCAAATAAGGAACACATTTTATATTCTCAGCCAGTATCCTCTAGCACAGCCTGAATGTGTTTGTGAACAACCCATCATTACATCTTAAAAACAACAACAACAACAACAAAAACTCTCTACATTTGTTTGTTTATGTAACATTTGGTTTTAACTCCGTGAATTGTTTGTGTTTGGTGGAAAGGGACCACGAAGTCTTAATGATTTCGGATTATTTTGGGCACTGACTCTTGATTCCTCTGTACTTGCACACACGAGTCACTCTGAATCTCTGTCTCCCTTAGAACAGGGCTGCAATTATTAATCTTGATCTGGTATCTGATGCTGGTATTTTGGAAGCAGCAGAATCTCCAGGGCTGTCATTACAGGAGGATGAGTCACATCCCATCCTGAAGTTTTTCGGTTTCTGCCACTTGCTGTGGGTAACACTTGCAGTCAGCTTATCCATATGATGGTAATTCCTGCATGGTGTTCTCCAGGAGCAAAATATTGTGTGCAAATATCAGCTAAGTAACCCCTGCAGAACATACATACTGTGAGTAAACATGTTGTAATCCTCAGAGATCCAGGTGGGAGAGAACAGGAGGAAAAGAACAACTCTTCTCCCTTCCTCTGCAAAGAGCAAAGAAAGTTTTCCCTCCTCTTACAGATTTACGTGAAATGTTTCCCTTGGTTTCTGGGCTGTGGAACAAAGAATGCTTTTTCTGTTTCTGTTGACTTGTGCCTTGTCTTGTCCTTGTTTTCTAGGGAAGATAACTGCAGGAAGAAGGGAATTGCACAGGTGCTCTGCAGCCACTCTGTGGCATGGATTTATTCAGACCAAGAGCACTCACCTATGTGTGCCTTTCACTGCCCCTGTTCACACTCTGTCCCTCCAAAATGCTTTTGCTCCAGGTTACAAGGGCTTAAAATGGGATTTAACATCGTTTTATAAGCAAGCCCTGTTAAGTAAACACTCATGGATCCAAATGTCAGAATGCAGAAGAATGAATTCACATTTGGCTGCTGAAACATCCATGACTACTTGAAAGAAATCTTGGAAGTTGTACATAAAACTGTATCACATCTCCTTCAGGTACAAGAAACACTCTGGACACACCTCTGGCCCTGCACATCAGGAGGAGAGACTTTATGTTTTCATCAGAGGACTTGAGAGGCATTTCTGTTCCTTGTGTGCTGGGAGGGGGAGGTGTGGGAATAGGGGGGAAATTTCCAGCCCTTCTCTCTCTGCAGCTTGAAGTTGCTCTTGCTGGTCCGTGAAATACAAACACAGGGAAAGTCACTGGAATAGATGTGTTGACATGACTATGATTCCTCAAATACTTAAAGATAAGTGTGCTCTGGTGATCTCAGTGCAATGATTGAATTACATGAAGGTCAGAGAGGGAAAAACAACATTTCACATGCATCCATTTCTCTGTTTTCTTGCTCTGAGTCTAAGCGGCCGCAGCCTGTAGCGGTTGAAAATGTGCAAACCCACCGCTCCACGAGGCAGAGGTGTTGGGCCAGGCTTTGCTGCATCTACCTCTGCATCTGTGCCAAGCACTGCAAAATATCAAGGCCTTATTTTGAGATGTATTTTAAGTGATCCACCAGAGGATTCTGCAGTCACCCAACTCCTCCCGGTGCTCACGATCAATCGGCTCCGCAGCGTTCAGGAGTCTAATTCCAATGGAAAGCACATGGAAATCAGCAAGGCTCCGTCAGATTTTCCGGGCTTGTCACGTTCTCCATTCAATTTTGGCTCTTTGTTCATTGTTCTGTGTGCTGGACCTTTGTCTGCTCTGTCCCATCCTCGTCCCAAATCAACTAATCTCTTGTTTTTCTGATGTTGAGTGAGTTACCAAATGAGGCCTCAGCTACAGCCTGACTTGTTATATTTTGCTTTCTTTGCTGCTGAGGCCTTTTGCCACATTTATACAGCTGTGGCCTATATAGATACCTTGATTCTAAAATAGACAAAACAGATCTTAAAAACAACCCACTTATTATTAATCTTGCACTTCCATTCAAATACGAAGGTTTACATTTCATGTGTTTTCCAATCTTCTGCAGCAGGTCTATTCCAGAAAATTCCAGATGTAACAGTGGCAACAGGCCAAAAATAAAAAAACACTCTTTTTTTGCTTGAAAAGAGTAATCTCATGGGTCTGTGCCTCCTGACCATGGTCCTCATTTAAAATCAGGATTAGGACAGCAAGGAGAGTGCTGAATATATAAGGAGTGAATATATGAGGAGTGTTTCTGCTGCTGGTTAGTGTTTTGAGCCAAAGGGATATAATATTTTTGCTTTTTTACTGAGAAGATTGTTGGAAAAAGAGAGTTCTGTTACCATCTGTTTTGAACATCCAAGGCACACCAGGTAATGCCTCTGGGATGACATTTGCTGTTCTGTAAAGTACAAGCACAGTGTCTCCTCACCAGTTCCCCTCCGGGCTTACATGCTCTAAAGAAGTACCTATGATTTTTACAGAGAGTTGCACAACAGTGGATTTCAGCCAAAAAGTAAGTGATAGCAACTGAGGGCAGCATCTGTAAGGCTCTACCTGAGTAATTCATGATAATGATTTTTTTTTCCCCTGCATAAATGCAAATGTCAGACTCGCTGATCAATAAAATATGGCAAATGCTACCACAGCTCTTGAAAAATCTGTAGCCCTCTTGCAAAGCTGTAAAAGGCATAACCTTATGATTTGATGCAGAGATAAAGGTAAAGTTGGAGGTCTTTTCCAACCTAAATGATCCTGTGATAAGGGTAGAAGTCTGTCATCTGTGTCTTAGTGACATGTGACCCAAGATGCCACATTTAGCTGCTCTCCCTTGTTGTCCCTCTCCCGTGTTTTAATTTTATGGGGCACAGGCACCACCAGAGCTGTTGCCAGTAGCACTGCTAAATCCTCCCCATCCAGTTTTTCCAGGTCCACCTTGTCCAGAGTTGGAAATGAATTTTGTGACAGCAGCTGAGTGTCACGGTCCTCTAAACTCCAAAATTAAGTAAGTGGATTTAGAGCAGGGGGCTTAAAACCTCCACTGGGGACCTTGATGAAAGGAAATGTCTTGACAGGTCTGCAGGGATTGACATCCTGAGGGATTACTGGTGTTGCAGCTTGGACCTGGAATTTCACATCTTAATACATGTTTGACTAATTTTAGAGTTCTGAGGGTCTGACAGTGAAGGAGAAGACTCTGAGCAGTGGAGGAATCAGCTCCTAATCCACCAGTGATCCTGATCCTTGGTGCTGGTGGGTTGTAAAGGGCAGAGGAGACCTTTGTAAGGGGACACTTGCCCAAACTGAGAGCTGTATGTTGAATGAGAACGGGGACAGTTTGAAGAGAGGTTTATTTGTAAATTTGTTTATTTGTTATTCCTTCTGTAAAGGGCTTCAAGTTGCCCAGGAGAGCTGCTCCTTCTCTCTCTGTGCATCACAGAATTAGCACAATGGTGTGGTCAGATCAATTAATCTTGCCTAATATTAAGCTACTAAAAGTTATACTTGTCATATAGGCTCCACCTCCAGCCTGAGGAGAGAGAAAAATCCCTCAGAGTAATTATTTCTTCCAGATGTTCATGTGTAAAGCAAGAATAACACTCAGTCTCACTGGAGTGCTCTGAAGGCTGGTTTTTCCATACTGGAGAGAGGCTTCCATACACCTGCCATGAGCTTCACACATAAACCAATAAGAAAGATGACAACTTAGTCTTCAGTCCTGAATTTGCTGGCCACAAACTGAATTACAGCAGCAAACAGAATCCATAGAACAACCCTTTGGGTAATTGTCATTCCCTTTGTACGTGAAATGAAACAGGGATCCCATGGGAAGACAGGAATACGTGCCCAGGTACTCATCACCACCCATGCACACAGAAAGGCTTAATTGGAATTACACAGAAAACAACAGTTCTGTTGTTTCCTTGAACATAAGGACTAATTTTGCAAGCTCAGTATGTTCCTTGTCTCCTTTTTTTTGACATGAACGTTTTATTTTTTCACTGCTTTGGATCTGGGAAGACTTAAATATCCAGGGCTACAAGCAGCAGTATGTGAGTTGCAATAACTGATTTAGTGGCTGATTTAACCATGTCAAAGGTTGAAAATTATGTCATACTTTGAGTATGAAAGTAGACACAGAGGGGAAAAAAGAAGAGTGATCAGGACATAGATGTAAGGACCTGGAATAAAGCATTTTACCAGAAGGACCCCAAATTTCTAGTAGATATGTAAACCTGAAAAGCAGAGAGGCAACAAACTTGAAAAATATGAAAGGCACCAGCTCTCTCATTAAGCCTGGTACTGATGAAGCTTTTCCCATGCTGCTCATTTAAGCCAGAGTTACTTTATGCTCCAAAAAAATTTAATATTCTATGAAACTTGCTGTTGCTTTAAAATTTTCCTCTTAAAGTGGCATAAAATGCGGTTTCATCACTTTAACAGAATGAATGAATGTTGGCCCAAATTATTATCAATATTTGTCACCAACTGTTTCTGCAAACTGTAGGAAATGGAAACAATATTTTGTGAAGCTGTCTGGCACAACGAGAGTCTGGAAACTGTGCATGTGGATGAACCCTTCTCTTCAGGTTCCCAATGTGGCCATGAATAAGACACTTGGCATTTGGAGAAACCTTGGAAATTCACCTTCTCCCATTTGGGAAAGGCCTGTGGCAAAAGAAGGAACTGTATTTATTAATCTTTCCTTGTTTCCCATTGCTTTGATGTGCCTGGAGGATGGAATCCTACATGAGGAATTTCCTCATGGAAAGGGTGGTGAGGCCTTGGCAGGGGCTGCCCAGGGAGGTTTGGAGTCCCCGGCCCTGGAGGTGCCCAAGGAAGGCCTGGATGTGGCACTCAGTGCTCTGGGCTGGGGGAACAAGGTGGGATCTGGCACAGGTTGTGCTCCATGACCTTGGAGGTCTTTTCCAACCTAAATATGCCCCTGACCCAAAGTTCACGTTACCTTTCCAGTAGTCAAAACTGGATTTAAGTCAGGTTCACACTGAATGGATTTCACAGGCATTAGCACACTTCATTTTTTGATTAAAGAATCTGGCCCATGTTACTCTGAATTCTTCTGTGATGCAGTTTGTCCCAAACAGTCCTGTAGTTTTAACTTCATCTGTCACAGATGTGTTTTTCATGCAGTGACTCACTGAGACATGGTGTAATAGCCTTGTCCACCATGTAGGTCTAGATTTGTATTTGGTTTCCAGGTGTTTTTTTCTTCAGGCTCAGTGAATTCCAGAGATTTGCACTATGCAAATACTTTCTGAGTCTGTCAACTCTCTATAAATGTTCCTCTTATTGCAGAAAAAATACTTGCTGTCATTTTTCTTTAGCAGCAATTTCATGAAGCCCAATATTTAATTTTAAGAGATTAGTCCAAGCATCAAGGTTTCTCATTTTTATTTAAATAAAGCTCGTCTTCATACCAAGCACAACCATTTTCACACTTTTCTGAAGGTTGGTTTAGTTGGAGGGGGGGGGTGGTTTTTTTTTTAATTTTGGTTTTTTTTTTTTTAATTTTGTTTTTTTCTCATTTGCTGCTCTAATCGACAGTGATTTTCTACGAGCAAATAGAAAACCTTTCAACCACTTCTAATCAGTCCCAACTGTATCTCCCATCCATGTTGCCAAGTACTGTATTCCCTGCTGTGCAGTGAGGAATCCAAAGCATGCTCTGAAATTTTTATAACAGCCACTTTTTGAACACTGTGAAGTGACATCACAGCACTGGTTCTGTTCTGCCCCAAAAAACTCTTGCCAGAGCCGTTCTATTCCCATCAGATGTGGTACCATGGAAGGTCAAGGTGAAAGGTCTCACCTGAAGGACAAGATACCATCCAGAGGGGTCTGGACAAGCTCGAGTAGGGCATCAGGGGAGAGGGGGATTCTGCCCCTCTGCCCTGCTCAGGTGAGACCTCCCCCACCTGCAGAGCTGCCTGCAGCTCTGGGGCAGGTTAAAATGAGAGGCTGGGGAAACAAACTTTCCTTGCAGGAGTGGCCAGGCATTGGAATAAGTCACCCAGGAAGGTGGTAGAGTCACAGTCTCTATGAGTACTGCTGAGGTGTCTGGATGTGGCCCCTGGGGACCTGGATTAGGGGTGATTGTGGTGATGCTGAGTGAGGGTGGGATGATGCTGAAGGTCTCTGCAAATCTTGGTGATTCAGCGACTCTGGGATTGCCCCGACCCAGGGGCACAGCTGGCACGTGGCCTTGTGGGACCTCGTGAGGTTCTGGTGGTGCCACTTCTCCAGCTTGTCCAGGTGGCTCTGGATGGCCCTGTCCTTCCAAGGTGT
>VYXB01001739.1:373187-420232 GCA_013397135.1 Pachyramphus minor | reverse complement strand
GTTGCAATCCAAGTAGTGGAAAGAGAAACTAGAAAGTCTCTATTACCAACTAGAAACGACTCATGTAGGCAGTATGACTGCTCTGCTCCACGGTGTGAGTTGCAATGGCCTATTATTCCTCTGATTGACAAGGATACAGAGTCACAGAATATACTGAGTTGGAAGGGGCCCACAAGGATCATCCAGTCCAACCCCTGGCCCTGCACCATGTGCCCCNGATCATCCAGTCCAACCCCTGGCCCTGCACAGGACCATCCCCAAGAGTCACACCATGTGCCCCAGAGGATGATCCAAATGCTCCTGGAGCTCTGGCAGCCTTGGGGTCATACCCACTGCCCTGGGGAGCCTGTTCAGTGCTCACCCCCCCTCTGGGGGAAGAACCTTTTCCTAATATCCAACATAAATGTGTCCTGACACAATTTCAGGCCAATCCCTCGAGTCCTGCCACTGGAAGTAGGAACTTTTGGGATCTGATCAAGGTACAGTCTGGGAACCCTCAAGGATGGATCTGAGCTCAGCAGTGGCCACTCACCTGGTTGCAAATCCCCCTGGTGCTCCAGTCTGCCCAGACACCTCAAGCATCCCGACACCCTGCTGGTTTTACTCCATGTTTTATCCCAAGAGAAGTCTCCCACTAGCCTGTATGCAGCCTGGGCTGGCCCCACACAGCTGCCCACGTGCTCCAGCCTTGATGGAGCAGCTCAGCCAGTGGCAACTTGCAGGGAAACCCCCCATCCCAGTTGGAATCTCGAGGTACTGCCGGAGGCAATATCTCCCTGCTGAGTTAAACCCCAGCACTGGGCTGCAGCTTTCCTTCCAAGAGAGAGCTTGGAGCTGCTATTCAGACCTTATATTTAGAAAAATGTGGGAAAAGAGCTAGATCCATTTCAGGGTTTGTATTTTTGTTGGCAGGATATCTGGTATCATTATGGAGAGCAAACCCAGGGTTTTCTTTTTTTCTTTCTTTTTTTTTTTTTTTTTTAAAGTATGCGTTTTCTTGCCAGAAACATATAGAAGTGGGATCTGATGGGGGGAAATTGTGGGTGAGATGCCTGAGGGAGCAGCAAAATTATTTCATCGTCATATCTCCTGCATGCACAGATGTGTGGGTCCCAGTGCTGGGAGGACTCCAGATATCTCCTCCTCCATCCTCCTGCCCCATGGCAGAGCCAGCTCAGCCTGGTGATGGAGACACAACATCCTCCTCAGGTGCTCCCATAATGACTTTGTCATCACCCCTGTTAGAAAGTTTCTTGAGTTTGCTGCAAGATACACCCAGGATTGCTTTCCCTGCCAACAACAGATGCAGGAGACAGATTATTCCCTCCCTTTGTTGCCACGTGTGAACCCAGGGAGCTAAACAGCATGATGGGAAGCTCCTGAAGGATTAGCAGAGCAAGCCAGGTTTGCCTGAACCCTTAGAGCGGGACGGTGAGGTGTGATTCATCTTGAGCACTCACTTTTGCAGCAGTCTGGTATTTAATACATTAATAATGTCACCCAACAGCACATTTAAGGACAAAAGT
Source organism: Pachyramphus minor (assembly GCA_013397135.1). Classification (NCBI taxonomy): domain Eukaryota; kingdom Metazoa; phylum Chordata; class Aves; order Passeriformes; family Tyrannidae; genus Pachyramphus; species Pachyramphus minor. Next base: position 418,706 of record VYXB01001739.1, on the reverse strand, counting down.
CCTGGCAGGAGCTGTGACATACGTACTCTGGCAGACAGACTTGCGTGTCACTATTTAGAAGCCTGCAGGACATCTGCTCTGCCGGAACTCGAGGCAGGGCTCTTGCAGATGGGTCAGCGGACGGCGGGGATGGAAAAACACAATGATCACGAGTAAACGACACCCGCCCTTTTCCAGTCCTTAGGAATTAGCAAAATCACCACCAAAGTGCTGCCCCACAGGATTAAAATGCAGACAGGGGTCCTTTGGGAAAAGCCAGCTTGCCCCCGGCAACAGGGACTCATCGTGTGTTGCCCACTGAGCTGTTAAGTTAAGGGCTTGTCCTGCTATCACTCAGCCCTCAGAAGGTCAACGAGTGGCTTTGCTTATCACCCAGAGGCACTTTACTCTGGTTAATTGGCACCCCTGGTGACAGGGTGGATTGATGGCCTCCCATCAGGCCTTCCATGGCCAGCCCAGAAGGACACAAAGCTTCTCCTCACCCTTGGCTACCCGTCTTTCACAGTGTTTGCCATGGAAATAGGAGACACAGGGAAGGGCTCACTCATGGGGATGGATGGGTGTAATGGCACTAATGACAAGGCAGACTACACTGAGAGGAGGGAGGGAGGGCAGCCTCAGACTTGTCCATTCATGTGTCTATCCCTGGTTGTCACTGTGCTGACTGGACATGGGACACGATGCCTTGTCCTGGCCCTGTAATGCTGTGACAGGGGTGAGGCAGCACCAGGACAGTATTTGTTCCTTTTAGACAGAGCTTTCCTCACTTGAAGGCAGCTCAAGTGCCTCCATGTAGCACTTCCCTGTGGAGCACAGGTGGGCTAAGGTGGCCTCCAGAGTGATCAAGACCATGTCTCCGGGCCTGATGCCTTTCTCATGCAGTGTCGAGAGATACTGGGACCACAAGAAGACATCAAAGCAATGTCTCCAAACCTCACTTTCCCACTTGCATCCCCTGTCACGCTCAAGGACAGGCTCCTCTGGACACTTTGCTTCTCCAGAGAAAGCCTCCTAAAAAGAAGCTCCAGGAAAAGGACCAGATGTTACCTTTTAGTTCCCTATTGGCTCTAATCACTTCTTTGATCCCAACTCTACTTAAAAGAAACCCTGTATTTAGCTCCTCTCGGGTGGTCCTTGGGGAAGGCTCAGCTGTTTCTAACCTCTTTTTGACTTCTCAAGACTCATGCCCAATGGCATATTCTTGCCTCCTTCCATGGTAGGAGGAAAACAAGCCATCACCCTTCCCAGGGCTGGGAGCAGGTTTCTACAGTAGGGATTTGGTAGGAGTTGTGCTACACTGTGACTCCGTTGGGGTGGTCAATTCCAACAGCCTAAAAGGTTCTTCTTTGACCTCAGAAAGCCAAATTTCTCATGTCTGCCTGAAGCTCTCCCTTGTTTTCACAAACATCTTCACTTTTGCATTATCAAAACGCGTTTTTTGGCAGGGCTGTAACTTTTACCCGCTTGCCAAGAGCCCCCGAGACCTGCAGGGACTCATGGAGATATCCCACATGGATTCACCTCTTGTGTGTTCATCCTTGCTTGCACAGACACCACTTGGTGCTCGAACCCCGTGGTTCACAGCACACACATGGTGTTGGTGACCGGGATCCACCATCTGCATTGGCAAACTGCTGCAAAGCCACAGTCAAAAAAGTCTTGTTTTAAGCAAACAGAAATGTTCAGGACATACCAGACTTCGTGTTGGAAACCAGAGCCATATTCTTCAAAACTCTGACCCTTTGTTCAGACGCCCTTTGGAGATCTCCCGCAAATACCTCACTTGGACTCCCAGATGCTAGAAATTAATTTTATTTTTTAATTCTGTGCCACAAATCCTTAATTTTGGAATGTGCACTTTTCCTGTGCGGTCCCTGGCTCCTAGAGACTACAAATATATGTGAAATTGCAACAGACGTCGATAACAAAAGTTTGAGGGTAAACCAACAGCTTTTCAAAGCCTTCTCTAGATAATTTATCCTAAACTGGCAAGTAGCCACAAGCTCAATGGTGGGGAAGGAGGCTGCTTTTGATTTAGCTGATGTTTAGGTGTGAATGAGAAGGAGAGATATGCGATTAATCACTGGAAGCAGGGAGATGGTATTATTTTGATTCATTCTTGACAAGTTTTCTAGGAATGCTGAACTCGAGTAGAAATGCATGGTGGACCCAGCTGTTCAAACAGTGTGATTAATTAAACTGATTCCATGTGAAAAACAACACTGGGTCTCACTCTCAAATTGCAAATCATTTTCAATATATTGGGGAAGGGCCAGCCGAGTTTTATTAATTGCTCTGGAGGTGATGAATCAGGGTTGTCTGCAGAGACCCACACAGGCGCGCATTCCTGAGAACATACGTGGCGATGGAGTCGTTTCACGGTTGCTCCCATCGGCAAGGCTTGCTTTCCCGGAGATGTTGCCATTTGCACAAGAGGCCGGGATGAAACCCTGGTGTACAAACTCCGTGATGAGCCCTCTCCTCCCGACCCTGCTCCAAGACACTTGCAAAACAGACAGAGCCGATGCTCGCGCTCCAACCGGCGCTAATAATAAAACCTCTTCTCCCCACACACGTTTTCAGCTCGTTCACCTGCCAAACCACGGCTCTCTCAAAATATCAGCACACTGAGAGAGGGCCTTGCAGTGTATGATTTGCCCAAGACCACACAGGAAGCCTGTGACCAAGCTGGAAATCGAGCTCAAGGCTCCCAAACCCAAGAACGGGTCTTGTCCATGGGCTTGGTGCCATACAGGGACACTTCCCCATACAGTGCTGGGGCAACACAGGGGAGACGTGGCTTTGACAAAAACACCTTGCCTGTACATATTTAAACCCAGCCCAGTGTTGGGATGCCCTTGCAGCAGGTGCTCAGCGGGACCTATGCACCCCCAGGTGAGCGTGCCAGGGACTAGGCCCCATGAAAAGGCACGGAAAAATCCTGCCCTGCAGTGGAGGCTTTTGATTTATATTTTCTCCGCCAGCTTGTCTGTTTTACTCATGCTGCTGACAAGGAGAGGGATATTTGATATGTGCTGAGGGGCAGATGTTGAGCACCGCGGAGCAGCGCTCACAGGAGGCAAAGCTGCTCCTCAGGTGTGAACTGTCTGATGGTCATAAAACGACTTACAGGGGGGTGGGAGGGAAAGGAATAGATTAATCTACCCAGTGCTCACAGATGTGGAAAAATACCCTTGAAACAGCTCAACTGGATGTTTGTCACCACAGCTGCCACGGAGGGAGAGTGACAGCCCAGCAGCAAGTGCGCCGACACCTTTCAACTCCACCAAACCCCGCAGGGCACCCCGCAATACCAGGCAATGACCCTGTGCTAACTGGTTTCAAATGTAACGTTTGAAATACCTTGCAAATATACATCTGAGCCAAGGTTTCCACCCTGAGCCTGGTGGGGAGGCTCTGAAAGCTTATTGCAAGCACCTGTCTGGTCTTTAGAAGCATTGATCCCCTACTGAGGTCAACGAGAGGAATTAGAGAGGCTGGTGGTTGCAGCTCTTTCTGCAAAACCATGATCATGATCCCAAAATTTGCTACCCAGGGAGCCCTCTTCTGACCCCTCACGTTTGATCCCAGCAGGAGGAGTCATGTGCATTGAGATGTGTCCCAGACACCTCACGTTGGTGGAGCCCATGTGGCTGCAGCCAGCCTTCCTCAGGGGCATGGCAGCAGGCTGACTCCTGGAAAATATTGCTTTGTCCACCCTCTTCGGACCTTACAGGCTGCTGTTTCTCCAAAACAGCTGAGTGATAGTTAAAAAATGTTTGTGCTCTTTCCCCTCTCTATGAAAGGAACGGGAGTCTCCACGGACCCATTTATATTGCTGGCTCAACTGCAGTTAATAGGAATATTCCCCTTCTTCTCCACAGGGGCCACATTTTTCCCCTTGGGAGATCTGTAGGGCCATTTACTAATTTCACAGACATCTCAGCAATTCCCCCTCGTCAACCTGAGCTTCTTAGAAATGGAGAATGTGATCTCCCCTCTGTCTCCGGGTGATGTGACGCCCTTGCGTTCATGCTCGTGCTGCTCCAAACAACACATTTTCTGAGCACACTGTGTTTGTCTGAAAATACACCAGGAGGGCTGCCCAATTTGGAAATGACTTGAATTACAAAAAAAGCACAGCTGTCTTTAACAGCTCTTGAAGCTCATGCAACTAGTCTGCAATTTATTGACTAGGATTAGATGCTTATTGTCTATGACACTTTAAATACCATTACATTGAAGTTTATACAAGAAAGTCCAAGTTTTCAAACTGGAATCTTAGCAATAACAGCTGGACCATTTGTTTATATGATAGACAGAAAAGAATGACTTCTGTAATCTGTGTATTTGGCTTTAGGATTTTCTACGACATGGGGAGACAGAAACCTACCCCATCCCTAATTGGGGATTGTTAGACAGAGCTGAACAGCACCGGCTAATTTGTCCCTGATGTTAAGACTGCAGCCAAAGCTGGGCTTGAGTTCTTCCCTCGTCCCCTCACACCTGACGGAGAAGCACTTGAAACCCTCTAGCCCACCTCTGACAGTCAGGGCTAAGTCTCCCGTCTCTCTCCCCCAGGCTGCTCGCATTCCGCATTTTGTTTCTAGCATGAAAGACTTTGTTTTAAATCATAATAGTAACCAGGCTGTAATCACATTATAGCACACATGGAGAACTCGCAAAAAGTCATGTGCTTTGGATTTGACATTCTGATTTATGGTTGTGCGCTCCAGTTACACAGCTGCAATCTCATTTTCGACAAAGATGTTTTCTATTTTTCTGTTACTCTGCTTTGCCCTGTCTTTATGTCGAAGAAAATGAAAGCCACCAGGTGAAGCCAGCACAAGAGGACAAATGTTTGCATGTTCTGGATCAAAACCATGATCAAATATTTTATGCTCTCCTTTCATAAACAGCTTGCTACGGGCACATGTGGAGGGGGTGTAGATTCTTCATTTTGAGCCATTTGAAGTTCAACCAAAAAAAAAAATTCCAGACTTTTATTTATTCAGAAACTAGATCAGCCTATGAAATTCACATCCCAGCCACTTGATCACGGTGACTTCACCAAAGAGGGAAGAGGCTTGCAGAATTACTCCTTAGGCACTTGAACAGGCTCTCTGCCTGCCGGGACCCAGCGCTGCTCGTTGTCTGCTCCGCTGAGTAAATTTTACTCCTGAGCAAAGCCTGGCAGAGGTGGCAAAGCCCTGCTCTGCTCAGCTAAGAGCAGATTGCAGTCATTAGCCCTTCCCTCTGTCAGTAACCCCTTCTCTTTGCATTCCTAGGAAGAGTAGCAGCATTCCAGCTTAATTAAAAAAGTGAGCACTTTTGCAGTAAATTGCATTAATGTTGGAAAGGGGCCAGGGCTTATGTTTTACATGAACCTCTCTTGTCGTTAGCGGAGTAAAGAAAAGAAAATGTCATCAACATTCTTTTCACAATTTAAACACTGATGATCTATCTTTAGGGCTGATGTTGGCTGAGCATTACACAGAGCACGAAACCACCACTGCGTCCCTTACCAGGGGTAAATTACGCGTTGCAAACTCATAAACCTTAAAGTGTGGCGTAAAATTTTACTCAGACCATCATTTTCAGTAGGGCTTAGAGGAAGGGCCTAGATGGAAAACATATTTACAGTGGTTCTAGAGCATGTGTTAAAGAGCTGCAAACACACATCAGCGGAGCCTCTGTGGGTCAGACACTGACCACGAATCCTCACTGCAACAAGGCTTTGACTCGTAGACTCCTTGGGGCAAGTAGCCCCTTTGTCTCAACAAAGAGTGATTTTATCTACTGCATAAATTCTGTAGGGTCTAAAAGAGGGAAGTTTTCATCTTCAGCACAGTGCTACTCCAGGTTAACAACTAAATGCAGAGCTGGGACTTAGTGGAACTGAGCACTGAAATGAAGAGTCAGGGTGTTGAAAATGTTCCATGGAAAGAAAACTCCAGAATTGCTGGTCCAATGGGACCAGGATAAACAAATCACTTTCTTTTTTTTTTTTTTATCTAGACCAGAGGTTCCCAAATCTCAGGGTCTCAATTTAACCACAGCCTTCAGCTGCCTCTGCAGAGACATGTATGAGTGGGAGCTGGGAGGAGACACTGCCCTGAGCCAAGGTCTAGAAGGGTCCTTGGTGACAATATCTGCTGCTCACAGTTTTCCGTCAGCAGTAACTTGTCTCTGGGGATAATGAGGCCTTTCATTGCTGGACCTAGTGGGTAGGAATAAAATGAAGGTTTCAAAAACCTTGGATTTTTCAGGTGAAAACTACAGACTGGAAACCTCCCCTCTTCCTCCACAGAACTCTAGATGAAAAAGTCCAAAGTTTGAGAAAGGGGGAGTAATTTGTTTTTCACTATTGACTAAGTCCCAATATTCTTGCTGTGGTGATAACATTGATCTGTTGATCAGTGTACCAGGTCTGTTGATTCTAAATATCTCTCCTATACAATGCCTGAAATAGTCAGACACACGCTAGAGTGCAAGATCTGCTGCCCCTGACCCAAGCAGAGCAGGACACCACCTGGATTTCCTGTTATCAGATAGGTGGGATAATCTCAGAGGATCTCTGGGTTATCATGAGTATTCCTCAGCAGAATGAAGAGCAGAGCAGGTCAATGGGACTCTGTAACTCTTCTCTAAAGCAAGAAAGGCTGTGTGTGGCTGCCCATGTCCCAGAACCAGCTCCACTTCCATCCCATAGACCCCAAGATGGACAGAGTAAGACTGAGCAGAAAGACTCGGGCAGAAAAGCCATAGCATTTTTTTCTCCTCTGCTCACCTTCTGTTTCTGCCCTTAACACAGCCAGTCAAAATGTTTCTGACCTAGAGGCTTTCCTCTGGAAAGTGCTATTCCTTCTGAAATAAGGCAGGAACTTGTTCAAATGTCAGTGACAGTTTTTAGTCAGGAGAAAAGTCAAAACATTGCATTTTGATAGCGTAGTTCCAATTTGTGACATTTTGACTTTTCTATCATAATACAATCCTGCTCTATTAGATTATGTGGTTCTACATGTTCAGCTGCACTTAACAGTTGATACAACGTAAAAGTCAAAACAAATTACCTCCTTCAACCTAGTCTAACAAAACATCCCAATCCTCTCTTTCAGTATTTTTATCCTGCAGGCAATAGTGACTTTTAGTTTTTAATTTTAAGTGGGAGCAATTCTCATTTTACGAAACACTGGAAGCCCTGGCAGAATAAAAATTCCTGCTCCTTGGCCAGTGTTGAACATATGCCCTGGTCTTGGTACTCCAGGATCATCTTTAAAACTCATTAAGGGGTGGAATTAATTAAGGAGTGTAATCACAGTACTTGCAGCCACCTGTCCACCTGGCTTGGAGACAATCAGTCTAAATTATGTTATCTTTTAATTTTCTTGTCAATGGCATGGGTGTCTTCACCTGAGAAATTAATCACGGGAGGTTTTTTTAAGTTGAATGGGAAGAAGATCATATTTCACACCTGATTTTCATGACCAAACATAGGCATCTACTTCAGGTTGAGAAGGATGGAACCTGAACATATTCCTCATGGTCATCCATGTGGCCTATATCCTATATTGACCAAAACTCTGTTGCGTGTAGAGGGATATCAACTGGACAGCAGAAATATAGACCTTGATGTACCATCATGTGAATTCTGCCTCTGTTGCCTTCAGTTAATACATGTCTTATTTCCTCTCTATGATATCTCTGATTAGTGCCTTTGGGAAATCTCTCACCACGTGCTTCTTGGGATTGGCCTAAGCTGCAGTGTCTTGGACTTAACAGTCATACAGCTGTAGATTAAGTGGAAAGGAAAATTTGGAAGCAATTTCAAAACAATTCCCCCTCCATGCTGGTTTTTTTTGGGTTTATGGTTTGGTTTGGGTTGGATTGGGTTTTTTTGTGATAAACATTTCTCTTGAGAAATTCTACTCACTTGTTTTACAGTAAAACTCCTGGGAAGTTCAAATTTGCCTGAGTTTGGTGTGGTGCAGTTAAAGATTTCCTTTCACCAGAAAGGCCTTCTTTCTAAAGCAAATTTCCCAAGAAAAAAATTCTAACATCACTGAAACATCACTGAAGTTCTACCATTTTTCCACAAACTATGTAAACAAAATCATGAGCTGAAATGATGTTTGTAATTCTCCATGTCAGAGACAGCTGTTCAGCCATGCACTTGCTAAAGACAAGATTCCAAGCACATGATAACTGAAAAAAAAAAAAAAAGCCCTACCCTAAAAACTTCTGTACATTTTTTTTGAAGGGAAAAAAAAAAATGTTTGTGGAAAAATGGCTAAAAATAATTGCCAGGAAAACGGGCCCATCCAGCCCTTGCAAAGTGAAAACATTTGGGGTATTTTGCACAAAACCATCTTCCCACTTCCTTTGCCAAGGGTTGGTGCAGGTGCAAAGGGATTTGTCTGGGAAGGGGTGACTCATGTTTCCCTTGGGAAAACGAGGAGATCCAGGCCCTTGCCCTGCAGGCGGGTGGGATGTCAGGGTCAGGCCCTGTGCAGATGGTGAAACATGAGGCCATGGGTCCATGCCAGGCAATTCTGCTCACCCCTTGCCAGGGAATGAAGGCTCCAGCCAGTTGTGCCACGTCCTGGAGAGTGCCAATGTTTCCCTAAGCACCTTTACCTGCTCCAGCATTATTTTAATGGGAGATTCCCATTAGCTGGTAAAAACCCTTGAGAAAAGATGCATTTACAATTATCACAGCAGTGCAAGGCCAGGCTGGGAGCCAGAGCTGATGTTGCACAACCAGGATAAACATTTCTTCCTGAGGCTTCACAGAGCCTGTCTGACACAGGGAAAGGGTTTGCAGAGCTGCTACACTCCATACCTTGCAAAAAAAGACCCTGGAAGAGAGATTATGTTTTCACATTGTTTCCCAAATTACTTTAAATGTCAACTTAAAAGGCTTTTTAAGGTTTTTATTTCAAACGGAAGTATTAACTGGAACTGCCAGGGGCAGTTAGCTTGAGAAAAGCAATACCGTGCATCTTAAACAGGGCAGAAATTTTTATGACCCAGATTCTTCATTTATTATACACAGATGGCGGGAGAAGGCTGCTGTCCCCAGTGCCCAGCAGTGAAACAGGTCTGACCATGCTCTTCCACAGGCAAATGGTGCCTGTTCAGAGATTTTTGACTGTGAAATGAGTTTTCCTCCTCGTCCCTTCTACGTAGGGTGATGTGAGGCATTCACAAGACTGAACCTGATTTGTAGGGCTGGTGAAAGTCAGGGGACTGTGTTAAGAACCATTTGAAACCTGGGATGAAAATACAGCTCCAGATTGGCAGCTGGAACCATCAGCCCTGGTAGAAAAGGCAATAACATGAGATGACCACAGAGAAGAAGATAAGAAGCACTTTTATTCCTCTGTTGGTGGTGTCCTGAGAAAGAATCTTTGCCTCTGATGAGGAGCCAAAATGGATCAATCTTGGATTGATCAATTATTCATTGAACCAATGGATCAATCACAGCTAGCTCCTGGGAGGGAGAAAGAGTGTGTTTATGGGGCTCATTCTTCTCCTTGTGTTCTCACTGACATCACCTCATCAAAAGTAGCTTTCCATACCTGAACACTGTTAGAACTTTATTTTACTCACAGTTGCCACAGTGAAAACAGGTGAACAAACACCTCTGTGTAATGCAGCTGATGTGTTGGTGCAGCAAGTGCAGTAAAAATCACCCAGTTTTACTGCAAAAGTCACGGGCTTGGACATGCAGTAGCATAAATTATGCCAAGGGAGTATAATACCTGGAAGAGGCCCATGATCCATCCTGTGGCAGAAGTAGGAGCCCCAACTGTAATTGACTATTTAAGCTGGAAGGATATTTGTGCTTGAGAACAGATCTACTGATGCTTTTATGACAGAGGCAGTGAGCAAGGCCCATCTGAGGAGCATCTTGGTGTTGTGGTCATCAGCTTTGCCTGGGACCAGTCACCAAACTTTAGGGAAAGGCAAAAAAACAAATGCAGGGGTGAGATTGCACAAGGAGCAGGAAAGGGGCTGTGGTGAGGAAATAATGCTCATCCCCTGCAAGAGCCAGGAAGTTCCAAAGCCTGTGATTAATTTAATGTGCTGTAAATGCTCTATGACAAACATGGGCATCAGCTGTTCTTCTAATCCCTCTTGGAAATTCCAGACAGTCAGACACCCAACACATCATCCTGCAAGCTTTAATTTCCAATTCCAGGATTGTGCCTACTGGCGAAGCACAAGGAGCTCTGGGCTCTTCATGCCCTGAGTTTGGTAAGGGATCCAGAGTCCCATGTGTCTGAGGGTCTAATTTCTTCTCATTTTCAGCCTAAACTTGTTTGCAACCAACCTATTTCATGCTGGTGGTCCCTAGTAACTCCACAAAGAAAGAGCATATCCTTCTTTCCGATCTTCTCATTTCCAAACCGCTGCTGTCCCATTCAGAGAATGGTTCTGGCTTGCACTTGACCTTGAATTTGTGTGGTCAAGTGTCTGCCACTCCACCAAATTACTTTGGTTACCTCTTTGGTCCACTCAGATTTGACAATATCACCCAATGTCATGTTACCTGCATCTTTCAGTCGTTCAACATGTTTTTCACTTGTCATGTCAGCCCCCCAGAGACAGAGAATATTTTTCTTTGACCAGTTACTCTGCTGAAGGTACAAGCTGTTGCTTGTGTAACTTTGTGCCTAGATCCCCACCCCTTTTTTTATTCAAACCCAGTATTAAGTTGCAGATTTGGAACATTAGTTCACCTTGACCAAGAAGTCATTTATCTTAATGAATATCTATGATTATATATTACATTAGAGCAATGCAATCTGTCCTTAACAAAACCATGTGGGATTTTCTCCATCTCCCATGCTCCCACTCCCCCCTTGCAATCAAACTCTGCTCTCAGCCCCTCCATAAACTGAGGTCAGCTAATGGGCATGTGGTAGCCACGAGCATCCTGCCCTCCTTACCTCACTTGTGTGAATTTAGGCATTAGTTTTTCCTTCTCCAGTCCCAGGACAGTGGCTTTGAGTTGACAGATTCATTATCCTTCCCTGCTACTGAAAGCTGCCGTTTCATGTGCCGGTGCTTTTTATACCTTCAGTGTTACCCACTCCCACAAACCCCAGTTACTGCTGGGTTCAGCACGGGGCTAAGCAGGCAAAATTCTCCAGCCTGCATTACACAGGTCACAGTGGATGATCTAATGATCCCCTTGGCCTCAGGGACTCCAAATGTTAAAAGCATTATATGGCACATCCTTTAAAAAGCTCGATATTTTTGGCACTGTCCCCTTTCTCATTGTGATCTTATCAGCCCTCACAAGCTGAACGTTGTGGAAATTTATTGGCTACTTAACATGAATGGAGGGCACCAAGAAATGCTCTGGGGAGTATTGCAGATGATTCATATGTGGGAAACCTTCCTCCCCAAGCTATTCTGAGGCATATCTGTGCAGGATGTGGGAGAGGAGAAGCACCAGGCAAAGGCAGCAGGAGCTACGCTCAAGATAAACAAAAAAAAAGGTATTTCCCTCATTCTGGGTGAGGGACCAGTGGAAATCTTTGCTGAGGGCAACCACAGGTGTGTAAAGTTTACCTGGGGCCCCAGGGAGATTGGACAAGCACTTGGAGGAGCACTCCAGTGGGATCATTAGGTAGATGGGCTACATCAGGCTAAGGAAATTCTCCAAGCTGGAAGTAGTGGGATTTGGGAGAGAAACAAAATATATCTTGGCTGTGCCTTCTTCCTGCTGCAGGCAGAACCTAGACTGAATAGACCAGGGCCAGAACTTACATAGGCTGCTGCTTAAAATGCTGCCTTGCAGCTGAGATGGGAACCCAACACCACCTCAACCATATTCCCACTGAAGGTCCTACACCCTTGTGCAGAAGATGAGGGTCTGTTCCTCTACCAACACATAAACATGCAGGACTTTTTCTGAAATTGTTGAACTTACCTTCCCAGGACACCCACTACTGGGCAGAGAAGCTGCCCGTTGTATAACTTGATTTTTCACACCAGCACAATGAGACAGAAAACAGGAATTGTTTTCCACAGAGAAAGTCAATAAACAATTTTTATAGATATGTTTTTATTTTGCCGAATTTAAGTTGGAGGAGGAGGGCAGAAAACAATATAGTTTTTATCAAGAACTGATCAGAGTGCTGGAGCACCTCTGGTGGGAGCCAGGCTGGGGGTGTTCACCTGGAGAAAAGAAGGCTCCAGGGAGATCTTAGAGCCCCTTCCAGTGCCTAAAGAGGCTCCAGGAGAGCTGGAGAGGGACGTGGGACAAGGGATGGAGGGACAGGACACAGGGAATGGCTTCCCACTGTCAGAAGGCAGGGTTAGATGGGATATTGGGAAGGAATTGTTGGCTGTGAGGGTGGGGAGGCCCTGGCACAGGTTGCCCAGAGAAGCTGTGGCTGCCCCTGGATCCTGGAAGTGTTTAAGACCAGGTTGGATGGGGCTTGGAGCAACCTGGGATAGTGGAGGATGTCCCTGCCCATGGCAGGGGTTTGAAATGAGATGGTCTTTAAAGATCCCTTCCAACCCAAACTATTCCATGATTTTTTGATTCTATGATGAGAGGTCTTTTCCAGTGTTTGAAGTTCAGGCAAGCACATTTCCATTTAAACAAATTTTGAAAATATCTTTTCATTTAGGGAAACAGAAAAGCAAAAAAAAAAAAAGATAGTTTTGTGTTTTTTTCACTAGCTCTACTGATCTAATTCCAGGATGGATAATTCTATTCTGACTGATTATTGTAGGACTGGAGTTCCAGTCGGGTAGAACATTCTTTTTATTGGAAAGCATTATGTGATGCTGGTTTCCATTAAGAAGGCAACCCCAAGTCTCCACTTTTCTTGCCCTGCTCTGCAAGAAAAAACATTTTCCAAAATCCAAGACTTATAAGAGAATGATCTGGTATGTTATTTAAAAATTATAAAAATCTGAAATGGTGATGTTTTCTATGCTGGTCATACTGTTAATTTACCTTGCAGAGAGATTTTCCTGAAACCGTATTTTGAAATCCTCATCACTTCTTAGCTGGGAAAAATTTTACACATTTACTTAGGTCAAAAGTGACTTCTTTATCATTCTTTATTTACATATATTTCCATTAATGGAAAAATGAAGTTTTATTTTAAAAAATACTTTAAATAAATAGCTATATAAACATACAAGCATGGGGTCTTAGTTAAGGGTATGTTCATGAATTGCTTTTTAAAGTCAGTGTGGCAAAAAAAGATTAATATATTAAGAAAAAGGATTGAAGGATTTATTTTATTTGTAGTTTTCCATATTGGAAAAGGAAAAAAAGAGGAAATAAGTAATACTGGGGATTTTTTTTTCCTCATAAAAACAAAATATATGTTTAAAAGTTTAATTTGTTCCTTAAAGAGCAAACCAGTTCAAGCATTTCATTTGTGCATTTCAAAGAACTGTGTTTTTGTTAAAATATCAGAAAAAAGAAACCAAATTATTTCTAATCATAAGCAGAGTACAGGTCTGAACGTTCTCTGCATTATAGATTGATCTTAATGAGCAAATGATGGCTGTGAAGGACCACATCAGGCACCAAACTGAGTAACCATTTGCAAAACTGCCTGTTAAATTTTTATTAACCCTTTATAAACTTCAAATATGATGTGTGACCCACATAACTTGGCTTTTCCTTTCATGAACCTCAGAGCACTTTACAGGTTGTGATCAGTGCCCTGGGGGAGGCTCAGTGATTCAGCTCTTCCTGCTGGGAAATGAAAACCTTGCAGGTGAAAGGAACTTAATGGTAAATGGGATTATCTTCATGGCAGGTCTTCCAGAGCTATTGGAAGACCAGACACCTTGAAATCACTGCAGATACCACCTCTAGATCCAGGGTTTGCAGGTTTCCATTAAGCAGGTGTTGCTCTGCCAACCAGCAGGAGCATAATCCCATTGCAGAAAATCCTGTGGGTCTCAGTGACAAAACAAATCACAGAATCAGAGAATGGTTTGGGTTGGAAGAGAGCTTACAGACCATCCAGTTCAAACCCCTTGCCCGGGGCAGGGACACCTCCCACTATCCCAGGTCGCTCCAACCTGGCCTTGGACAATTCCAGGGATGGAGCAGCCACAGCTTCTCTGGGCAACCTGTGCCAGGGCCTCCCCACCCTTACAGCCAACAATTCCTTCCCAATATCCCATCTATCCCTGCCTTCTGACAGTGGGAAGCCATTCCCCTTTGTCTTGTCCCTCCATGTCCTTATCCCAACTCCCTCTCCAGCTCTCCTGGAGCCCCTTTAGGTGCTGGAAGGGGCTCTCAGGTCTCCCTGGAGCCTTTTCTTCTCCAGGTGAACACTTCCATCTCTCCCAACCTGGCTCCAGAGCAGAAGGGCTCCAGCTCTTGGAGCATCTGTGCGGCCCTGCAACTAAGAGCATTGGTGCATGTCATTAGACAGCTGGGGGATTGGAGTTATTGGCCAGTCAGGACTGAAATGATGCCTACAGTGCTGAAAAGGTACAAATAAAAATGGTTCCTCTTCTCCTCTGACCCCCTGACTATGGTGAGGTTTTCCCCATATGTACATTCCCACAAGACCAGGAGCCAGACTTGCTTTGCCAGACCTGCCTCCCCTGACAGCAGACCTCCAAGGACAGATGGTTTGTTTAATACTCACACTTAAGGCAGCATTTGCTGAGAGGGTGTTTTTAACTTGTCACTGTTTGAAGGACTCCAGAGGACCCCCATGGTGAAGGCACAGGGAGTAGATGGGTGCAGTAGCTTCCCCTGAGCTTCCTAAATCCTTCAAAAAGCAGGTTTATTTTCCTGTGCAAGTACCACTTTTCCACATGCCAAAACCCACTGCCTGGAAAAGAGGCCAATTAACACAAAAATATAGAAGGCCACATGTTCTCCTTCAGCTTCCAAGAAAGCCCTTTTGATAGAGACTGTTTGCTTGCCATCCCACTAATCTCAGAGGCCTTTTAGATGGGGTGCCAGCCTGGCTCCTGCCTGGCATCATTCCCCAAACAGCAGCAAGCCTGGTTGGAAAGCTCCATGCGCCGCTTTCCTCCTGCTCTCTCTTCTCCTTCCCTGAGGATCCTCCCTTCACCCACCCTGGCTGCTGCACCTCGAGCCATCCTCCTCCCTCCATGCCCAGCCAGGAGATGCCACAATTTAACAGCACTGGCAGCAGGAGCTTTCAGAGCCGCTCCCCTCCCAGCCACGCTCTCCCAGCTCCAGTACACATCTGCAATTCCCGGAGCATCCCACATCCCCTGTCAGAACCAGGGCCCCTTGGCACTAGGCACGGCGTGGAGGCATGTGAAGACATGGTTTCCTGCCTCGGAGAAATTCCCTCCCCAGAAACGAGAGCCTGCGGAGCAAAACACAGCTGCAAATGGCACTTGGGGCCTCGGGAGGCCTGGCTTGAGGAATAAGCAGCACCTTGGGCTGGGAAGGCCCTCGTACATTTTTGCAGCTATGTAAACAACAGTAAACTGCTCCTTTTGGCCGGGCTGGGAGACTGATGGCATAACAGGAAATTCTGGTGGATGATTTTCTTCTTTGGAAACCACATGAAAGTTAACCAAACTTTCCCAAAACAGATGAAAGATTCTGACCAGGAGCGGTCGGAGGATGAAGCAGAAGTTTGAAGGGCGGTTGTAATCCCGCCCAACCCCAGGCATGGCTGTGCCAGCAGGTTCCTGATGGGGAAATCTGCTCATCAGCTGCTCTGGGCAAACCCCTCTCCACCAGATCATGTCCTCGGTGGGTGATGCAACCAAAAGTGAGACACCAGCAAGGAAGGGTTGTTCTGGGGGTTACCAGGGAGAAGATGGCAGAGTGGAAGTGACTGCCCTTCCCTAGCTCTATCCAGACCTGGGGGCGTAGTTCCATAGAAGCTGTGGATCTGAGGAGCAGCAAAATGTTGGGACTTCAGAGACTGCATGTGGCTTTTCTTTTATAAGCCAGGGGCTTTCTATGGGTACTCAAAAATGGTGGCCAAAACAGCTGATTTGGCAAGCCAAGGTGGTTGAGTTGTTAACTCCGTTAATCCTCACCCCACACAAAAAAGTCAGTATCTGCTCAGCCCTGAGCAGGCTGGTGGCTTCCAGGGCTCCTCTTGGCCTGGTTAAAGAATCAACAAGGAAAGAAGAATTTAAAATAAAAATAAAAAAAGGTTTTTCTGCAAAGCCAGTAGTGCCCAGCCAAGAGGCTTCCACATGCAAGTGGCTTCTGAAACACGAACCAACCACAGAGGTCTCTGCTCTTCTCACAGCGCAAGTGTGTGGGCTCGGCTGGAAACCCTGCTCCAGTGAAGGCTCTGCCTGCTGAACTCCAGCCAGCAAGCGGGGGAGCCCAGCTCTAGACCCTGGGAAGGAGGCACACCGGGTCTCCCAGGCCACTTCCCAGAGCCCCATGGCTCCATATGGGGTCAGGGTGGGCAGGGAAAGGGAAGGGCTGCCTCTGGGAAGGGAGCAGCCACCACAGCTGTGAGCGAGGACATGCTCTCCAGCTGCAGAGACCCTTGGACCCAGGAAGTTTCCATGGGTCAGGACTTTACAGGCTGCTCTGCAGTGTTTATTTGGGTTGGCTCCTGAGCTTCCCGGAGCGCGTATTTACTGGGGCGGACACATCACTCCGGGGCTGGAGATGTGCCCTGGATGTCTCTATCCCAGAGGTAGCTCTCCATTAGGAAGTAGGGGTCCCCATGATGCATTCACATTCAATCAACGTTGATTGAAGTCTTAAATGAATCCAGCCACAACCCTGGAAACTTTCTTTTGAGGACCAGATCCCGTCTCCAAAGTGCAGCATTCAGCAAGCCAAGGCGAATGGTGTAGGCTGGGTTGTAAGACATGAGCTAACTGCCAGCTTCTATTTCCATCTGTGAATGCAATGGAGCCAAAATCAATAAATCATCATCATTGCCACCAAGAATTTGGTTTTATTGGATGATAATATATTTCCTACTGGTGAGACCATGTACCAGCAGCTGGAAGAGGAACAAATGACTATTTACATTGCAGAACAGGGAAGACAGAGGAAAGAAATAAGTAAACATATCACATATGTTATATGGAGATTACTGCAGGGTTAGTCTCCATTATGACATCTACCTCGGAGGGGAGGGGAAGAGGAAGGTGACTCATAAATGTCCCAGTACTAAGTGAATTATTCCATCACTTCACTGCCCTGTATCTCACATGTACATGGATCCCTTCTTCTCCTGTCCTATGCAAACACAGCACATGGGCCAAGTGTGTGATTAACAGATCTTTGGTTGCAGCAGGGGCTTTGCTGAAGGACAGAGCTATTGAGACTCCCATGATGGTGGGGATAAGGGCATTATGTTCTCCCTTGAGTACCAACTTGTGGGAGGACCAGAGCATTTGCCTTCAGGAGTGCCTCATTCTTACCCCACAGAGATGGGGTACCCGTAGAGGTATTGCAAGCACCACAGGGAGCTGGTGGGAGAGGTGCCATCAGAATGCCTTTGAAGGCACTGAGTCTGCAGGGAGCATCTGTGCACAGCCCTGTGCTCACCACGTGCTCCAGGTCTCCAGATTGTTCCTTCTCATCTGCCAGGATGAGGTTTCTCTCGCTCATCTTTGGTCTACAGGGTCCATGCTGCCTTCTTCCCCCAGGCAGGATGTGTCTTGGGGACAGCCAGAAAAGCATCTGTTACAGAAACCAAGCACTTTCCTGTTAGAATTGAAGAGTTTTCTATTCTGATGTTTTCCTGGGAACAGAGAATTTTTGTTTGATGAAAACTGTCATTCCAATCAGCTCTTGTTTTTCTTTTTTTTAATATATATATATAGAAAACCTAATATAATTATACTACAATGTGCAGCCAACACATCTCAATGCTCAAAATGTATTATCCATCCCTCTTCCTTCCTAGGAGAAAACCCCATCCTTCCCAAGTGCAGCCCGGAGGTCCCTGAGCCCCTCCCCTGCGCCACGAAGAGGCCCAAGATTGACACAGATGGGAGAGGTGGTGCTGGCTGCTCCGTCCTTGCTGCATCAGGAATCAGTGCCGTTTCCATTCCTGCTCTCCTGCTTCTGACCATTAGGTCTTGGCCTCCCAAACGGGCTTTCATCACCCAATTAGAAACAGAGCAACCTCCCGCTACTTAGTTGTATTTGGCAGGGTGAGCGCACACAGAGCAATAATCTATAGAGCTCTGCCTGGATCAGCACGTGCTCTGGAGGAGAGGTTTGGCAGTCTGGCCCTCCAGCCATGTCCCCCTTCTGCATTCAGCTGCCTCCACTGGTCACTGCTGACCAGCAGCTCCTCAGCTCCTTAAAAGCAGGAGCAATGCCCTTATTCTTGCAGCACAGCTGCCCATCGCTCCTGTCTGCTCAGAGCTACGGGAGAGCTCGTCTCACCCACATCCAGCTGTGCTGTGGCACAGCTCAGCTTTGGAACCTGCTCCTGATAAAAGAGGGACTGGAAAACGGTGCACATCCCACTGTGCAAGGCGCTGGATGGGGGATGTGTAAGGAAGAAAAGGAAAAAAGGTGCTGTTTCCTCAATGTCTGAGGTGCCCCCCCCGCCCCCAACTGAAATCCCCAAAGCTGCTGTTGCAGCATTTGGTTATCTGAGGTTTCTGCAGAGCTCTTCCAGCTCCAGCTGATGCCTCAGAATTGATGGGGTTCTCAGGACACCTGGAAAGGGACCTGAGTAGCCTGGACCTGTCCAATGCACAGTCAGATCTGCCTTTCCTCTGCTGACACCAGGATGTGGTGGATCTGCCTCCTTTCCCCAGTGAGAAGACATGGCTGTGGAGAGTCAAGCAGAGCTGCCTGATGGGGCATTCCTATTTTGCACTGTGCTGTGCCTGTAGGGCACATCTGGGTCTGTCTGTGGTGAGACCACCCGCTTCTCCTCAAAACCCTGGGTTTATGTGGTTAGTGTGGCCTAGCTCAGAGATGAAGATCCAGGCAAATCTGCACAGTTTGAGAAAAGTCAGCTGGGCTCTGCTTCTGTTCCCTCTAGTCCTTGGAATGAGTCAGTGCTGGCCACATTCATCGCCCAGAGTTTAAGACCCACAGGGCCAGTAGCCACCTGGACCCTGGAGAGCTGCATCTTGTGTGTCCCAGCACCAGAGGAAGGCTATGGCCATGCAGTGAAAAGGAGAAAGATGCCACTGGCATTGTACAGCTCCACATCACACACTCCCAAGGCCATCCCATCACACGGATTCCATGTCCAGTGCAATATCACCTCATGGGTTAAGTCCAAAATCCAGTGCAAAGCCTCCCGGGTGGGCGCAGGTTCCAGCCCCACAACAGCTGAGCACGATGATCTGTATTGCACTGCTCTAGTTCTTGGGGGAAAACAAAGCAACAATTATAAAATCTTCTGGAGAAGGGAGATCACAAGGCTCCAGAGACCCTTTTTGCCTGAGGAGCTATAAGAAGGCATGCAGTAAAAGAGTAGGCCTGGGAATAACCATTATTGAGGTGAAGCGGGTCATGGGGAACGGACCAGCTGCAACACCTGATGGGCACAAAAGCATCCAGCACCTTGGGAGCATCCAAGAGCCCCTCTGCAAGGGATTTTTGAAACTAAATTATGTCTGAATGTGGTTTTAGGCACCTATGTGCATTTCTCAGCCCCATTTCCTCCCCCCCCCCCCCCAAACCAGAATTTATATAGTTACTTTGCACAGGTGTATACACACACCATCTACTGCAAGTGGTTTCTGACTAGTTGATGATTTCAGCTCAATTTGGCAGAGAAGTAAAACTTTCAAAAAGAATTTGGCTTCTGGAAGTTTTTTGGAAACGGTTAGAGAAGAAAGATCTTATTTCTGTCCTGGGAGAGGGAAAGGCTCAGCCCTTAGGAGACACCAGAGTCCACACTGCCACTGCTCAGGGCAGTTGGGCTCTGCCAACTCTTTTCCCTGCCAGACCCACCTGACAGGGACAGCAGCAAGGGGGCAGGACAGGGGGAGGGAACAGCAGAGCAGTATTGCATGTTAATGAAGTTGGGTAATAATAATTGTTTTATTTATAAGCATCCCCCACCCCTGTCGAATCGCTCGGGGCGCTGCACAACAACCACAAAAACAATTGCTCATTAATTAAAACCACACCAACCTCCCCAAGATTGCAAACAGATGAATAAACACATCATATGATATAATATCTCAGGAACTGGGAATGGGAAGGGACCACCTGTACCAGCCGGCTTGGGCAGGCAGAGGAGCCTGTGGCTCCCTGGAGTCCTGGCCACACAGCACTCACCAGGTCCCCACCAAACACCAGGATCTACATCCTACAGGCAGTAACACACCCCCAGAAAAAAACAGGAGAGCATTATTCATGTCCTGAAGGCCTGCAGCAGCCTGGAAATGCCCAGAGATCTTGAAGGTACAATATCAGTTCCCTACATAAAGATTAAATAAAAACCCTCTCTTCGTGCCAGTCCCGCTGCCTGAGCTGGGATGGAAGGAAATGCCCTCGCTTCATCTCTGGGGAACAACACCATCCTCATCCTCATCCTCAGTGCAGCCCATCAACCTGCCACTGTCCACTCCATTCTTGAACCTCTCTGGGGCTGCAGAGGGGTTCAGGGGAAAACCCAGAGGAGGTGCACAGGTGAACTGTTCATTGTGGAGTCTCCTGGGTCCTGTAAGTGCCTGCAGCCTGGGACTCAGAGAGAGAAATACAACACAACACATGGTCTTAACAAGTCCCTTCCCAGCCCTTCAGTTCCACACATGTTTTTCATCTGAGCATCTCCAGCCAGGGACCACAGTTTACCTCCAGATCACCTCCACTAAATAAGGAGAGCTCCATTCAACCCATCCACCTCAATAAACCCAAGTCACTGAGCCAGGCTTGGTTGTCCATGATTTAATCAACAACACAACAGCGGTGTAAGAAAAGTGACTAAAAAATCCATCATCCCCAATACCCACAGGCTTGACCCCTCTCCCCTGAGCACAGTGCCCCACAGCAGCCAGGACTGAGCTTTCCACCTGCCTTCCTTCACCACACCTTTTACACGTTGCAGACCTTATTTGAGAAAATGTTCCTGCAGCCGTGTCCCGGGGGGGGAGCCTGAGAGCGGCTGCCAATGTTTTCGGAAAGGTGAGGAGGGGCTGAGCCAGCGCTCCTGACTCACGGAGGCAGCTGGAGACTCTCCCCAGCCAGCTGGAGGGTGGGAACAGCTAGTCGAAGGATGGGGACTCAGGGTGTGGGCTGAGCATCACCCGGGGATCAGCCACATCTGGGGAGGAGGCTGCGGGGGCTGCCAGCTCGCGCACGGCTGTGCTCGCAGCTCCAGGCATGGAGAGCTGGTGGCTGCCAACCACACTTTCTGGGAAGGCACCTTTTTGGAAGAGGGTGAGGAGAGCCCTCTGGCTTCATACCTGCTGCAGGGTTGCAGCCCCGATGAGGGTTTAGAAGAGGACAATTTGTCAGGACCTTCTTGCCCACCTTGGCCATATTTCTCACCTCGAGGTGCCCGAGGTAGCAGGTGAGCCAAGGAAAAAATCCAGCCTTGCACAGACCACAAACGCAGCACTTTGAGCTCAGGTTTGGGACACTTTAGCCCTGATTTATGCTGCATAGGTTTAGACCTTTGCTTTTCTACAGCCCATTCCACCCTTCCCACTCTGAAGTCACTGTGTGTTACTAGCAAATGAGTTTAATGAGTTGTTGAGAGAGATACTGAGTGTGCCACTTTGGGCATCTGTGTCTATATCTTGGAGAAAAAAACTGGAAAAGTACTGGAGATTAATTAGCAGGGGGAAGATTTTGTCTGCCCGTCCTCCCAGGATGGTTTTTCAATGGAAAGAGCAGGTGTTCCTCCCCTGCACTATTGCATGGGGCCACCTTGTCCCCACCACTGTCACTCAGGATCTGCATGTCCCAACAGCCCACAGACACCAGCAGAATGTTTTCAGGATGCTCCATGCTGGCCAACACCTTTCACCCTGCAGCTGGGACACCTGGGAAATTCTTCATCTGGAAAAGCTCCTGTTAATGTGATTGACCTTAGTTTCACCTGGATCCTTGTGGGAATACACCGTTTGCTTTGCCTGGGGCCAGGGATTTCTCTTCTCTCAAGCAAATGTATCCCTGCTTATGAATTCTGACCCATTGTGCCACATTCTCACCAAATCCCTTTGACTGGCACACGACACTGTATCCATAGCTGGGTGGTCATTATGACATCTCTGTTTCAAGTGGTCCATGCTCTGCAGAGGAGCACAGGCTTTGGAATTCACCTTGCTCCCCAATGCTGTGTCCTTCTCTGCATGGATCTCCCTTGAGAGGGACCAGATGTCTCCAGTTCCATTTAGAGCATTTAGAGTCCATGATAGACAAGGGGACCTGGGCTGTGGGAGGGCTGAGACAAGTCACACAAGCCAATGTGCAGCCCAGTGGAGCTGCCAGGGATATATGCCTGAATAGCAGAGGTCAGAGTCTGACCCAGCATTATTAATTCTCATTCCTCTGATGACATACACAGCACTGTGTGGCCATAGCACAGCTGGGGAGCTGCTGTCTTATCAGCTCTCACTCCTGGAAGGCTTCTCCAGCTCTTCTCCTCAAAGGCTGACTTTCTGACCCAGCGCAGAGCTCCACGCAACCTCAGAGGAGCCGGTGGCCTATCTCAGGGCTGGATTTGTCCCCTCAGGAAATTACTGTGGGTCCTGACTGATCTCCAGCGGACACATCCAAAAAAAGAATAATACAGCTTTTCTGCAGACAACTCTATCTTTGCTACATACCAATCCCATGACAAACCAGTTGGCACGGGAACGCAAGCACGAAAGCAATTTGGCTTCTCTCCTTCTTATGTTGACAGCTTTAAAGCCGCTCTCTTTAAACTCACCTCCCGTAGGTGGTTCGGCAGCAGAGCCAAAGGCTGTGATTACACTTCCAGAATGTTTGTTAGCTGCAGGTCCCCAGGCACTGAGTTCTGGAAAATATTTTTCAAGCAGTGTCCTCAGGGTCAGAGGCAGGTTCTCTGGCTTGTTCCTGGCTGACTTCACACTGGGGTATGCATGCAGCAGCCAGTGTGTTTTTCAGGACTCAGAGGCAGACAGACAGATCTGATAGCCTCTCTGGGTACCGGTCCACTTAGATCCCATCCTGAAATCAGGAGCATTTGCTCGCTCCCCACAGGGAGAGCAGGGAACAAAGCACCCAGAGAGGCTCCCCAGGCCCATCAGATAAGGCGGACACATCTTTCTGAAGTTCATTAGTAAGAAAGCTTTGGTCTAACCCTGTCTTTCTGAACTTCATTACTAAGACAGCTCTGGTCTAACCCTGTCTTTCTGAACTTCATTACTAAGACAGCTCTGGTCTAACCCTGCCTGGCTGGTGATCACACCACACAGCACGGGAGTGGCTGGGCAGGAGGATCACAGCGTCAAGAGCAAGGTGAAAAGGTTTTTGGAAGTGCAGTGGGGGTAACAGAGGTGAAATTTAATTGCAGAAAGTGAGAAACAGAATGAAACGCCCTTCAGGTACCCACCAGCACTGAACCTGTGTCACTGGGCTGGATCATCCATCTCCTCACACAAGAAATTCACCTCCAAAACAGCCTCCAGACATGCCCCCCATCCTGCAGCGCACAGGTTTGCCCCAGTTGGGTGCAAATACCCATGAAAGCAATTAGGACCTCGATCTCATACCATTTCTAGGTCTAGCCATTACCATGTTGATCACAGCTTCCCCTGCAGGACATCTCTGCTCCTGGGTGAGAAGTGGGTTTGAAACTCAGGCTCAAAATTAGACTGGCCTGGGTTGGCTCATCCTCTCTTACAACCAGGGTGTTTTTGTATCTTTAGGGCATCATTATATTCCTGTCAAACTCAATCACTGAAGTTAAACCTGTGCTTTAGTGCTGAAACCTTGTATTCCCATAAAAAACCCCAAACAAATCCTTAAAAAAAAACCCCGAAAAACAACCTCCAAAGGATTGTTTGCCTTAGAAAGAAGGGAAAGAGGTGAGGACATGGCAGAATAGGAAGCAGCCAAGCAGGTACAGAGGTCCGTGGCCAGGACTGGGGGGTTCTCCATGACATTTAAAGGTGGTGCACTCAAAACCAATAGAAAGAAACACTCCTCTACTCAGTCTGTGCATCCAAGCTGTTGAATTCCCAGCCTTGAAACTAAACAGTGTCTCATTTTACATACACCACCCAACGAGCCTCAGTGCTACCTCCCAAGTCTTAAGTCATATCACTGGTGACGCTGGAGAAGGGAATGAGAAAAAGGAAACAGGCTGACATATCTGATCCGCTGAAATCACAGTCAGAAATGGCTCAGCTGAGAAGCCAATTTAAAGGGGAACAGCTCTGCACGAGCTGCACGTCCTTCTGGCTGTGCTGCCACACCTTCATTAACCCTGCACCTTCATTAAGTGTGGATTAAAGAGGGCAGCCTGTTCCTTGCAGTGGGTATAGGGCCAGGCACCAACCAAAGGGGCATCGATGTCATCTGAACTACTTCAGTTAAAACACCAGTGCAAGGAGTCTAATGAAAAATGTGCCGTTCAGTGGGATACAACGGTGGTCACACACCTGTGGCTGTTTGGGATCAAATCGCTTGTAGCTCTGAGGCCCATTTGTGGAAAAACCCAGTGTCCCATTTCTCTCCTCTTCCAGTTCCTACACAAACAAAATACAGGAGTTTTTCTTTTACTCTCTCAATTCTCTTCACAAAGTTATGCAAAGAGGAACAGAAACTTCTCGGCAAAATCAGGATTTCTTTGAACAATAATGGCATCACAAAGCATAACTGCTGCATTTTGAAGTCTGGGCTTACCAAAACCAGGTCTCTGGCTGCATATATTGAAGTTTTGGGGTTGCATTCAAAAGAAAATTAGCTCTGAGCAGAACCTGTGCACTGATATGTCACACTTTTTGCCGCAGCAAGGAGGAAATAGTTGGAAGTGGAGAAGTTGTTGAGAGTATAATTAGAATGCCCAAAGCTAAAGACACAGGCAAACTCTGCCAGGAAAGATAGTTTTCCTGCCCCAGAGGCACTCTGACCTAACCCCACAAGTTACACACTAGTGGTTCACCTCCTCCAGTTATTCAATAATTGGGTGGGAGGGAGAATGGAATGGGATCTCCTGAGAGCCTTGGACACCTGGGGCTGCCCTGCCTGTGTGATTGACACATTCACACACACACAAAAGATTGTTTATAGACAACCTGTGGTTTTCCAAAGATGCTAAGGTAGATCAACATGCAGTGTGCCATACCCTCTTTATTCCCTCTTCACTTATTTTCCACCTGTGTGTTTATTGAGCTCCATAAAGAGCTTGGACTTTCATCTCCTGTGTCAGGAGATCCACTAATCTGGTATCTTGTAGCAGCCTGGAGTCCTGTGTCTCCATCCTCGAGTCCACCAGTGCATGAAAAAAACATCCAGGCTCTCCAGGAGCCACATGAGCTCTTTCTCCTAACTGTAACTCACATTCAGAAGCTTTTTTTGTTCACAAACTTTCCCCTGGAGTTCTTTTCTTAAATGCAGATCGCCTGTAATATTCTTGACGTGTATTCATTGCATCTCTAATAACTATTAGTATTCAAGAGGTCACATTAAGAGCCTGGTGGGTTTCCAGCCACAATTACCCTGCTTTGTTTTACTTACTTGTCAAAGAGCTGGTCTAGGGGGTTATGTTTGTTCTGCTGAAAGAAAGCTTTATGGCATGTTTCAGGGCTGACATTATGACACTAGTAGGCCAGACAATCTGTCGTTGGAAAGAATTTCTGCAAATCCCCAAAGTTTTTCTGCATTTCTATGCTGTCATCTAAAAAGCAGCATCTGCTCTGTAAGGCTGCCAAAAGAAGGTCATATTTTTATTTTTACCAATAAAAGGAAAGGACAAGCCTGTGGTTCAGGCACTGGATGAGCCTTTGGGCAGCGCAGGGTTTGCTTCCTAATTCAGCCATGGCCTTGGGCAGTGGGCCCAGCTGGGGACAGGTACCTTTCCCCGTTTGGAAAGTAAGGAATTGCTTTCCTTCAACTCTTCAGAGCATCACAGAGTCATAGAATTGTTAGGGTTGGAAGGGACGCTAGAGATCATAGAGATCCAGTCCCTGCCATGGGCAGGGACACCTTCCACTAGATCAGGTTGCTCCAAGTCCTGTCCAACCTGGCCTTGGACACTTCCAGGGATGGGGCAGCCACAGCTTCTCTGGGCAACCTCTGCTGACCAATTTGTCAACTTGTTTCCCCCACACCTCTCTGTGCCCTTAATGTTCTTTTCCAGGGTGGCTGCTAGGCAAGAGTTGCCTTACTTGATATATGCACAGACAAAGACGGTAAAAATGGTCCAACATCACAGACACCATCACTGGTCATTGTATCTCTCCCACCTTTCATTTGGTCCTTCTGCCTCTAGTTCCTCTGCATCTACCTGTTTCCAAGCTGCAGCACCTTTTTCTTTTTTGTTGTTTTTTTTTTTTCCCATTTCAATACCTGCCTTTCTCCTAAATTAGGTTTTTCCTCTTCATTTGGCCTTGCCACAGCTCTGAAAACAAACAGCTCACATTAAAAACGTTTCTAAGGGAGTGTTATTTTCATGCCATCTTCGCTAATGGCATCTCTGTTGGAAACTGTCAGTTGAATGCTGTTTGACACATCCCTGGCTGTCACACACAGAGGAGAGCCAGAAAACGGGAACCTTCTTTCCAAAGGAGATGAGATTTCAATGGAAGTGTCGGTTTTTAACTTAAGTCTTCTCAAATATTACATTCACAAAAAAGAATTCACCAACAGCTGCACTTCTAAGAGACCAAGGGACTGATTACATCTGTCATGCGGATAATATATTGCCCTTTGAATGATAGGTGTGTACACGAACTCGCAGAGCATCTATGACCAATGGAGTGACTTCAAAGGTGGTGGTGGGTGGCTGTGGTGGTGGTGGGCTGTGCTGGAGGCAGGGGAGAGCCCGGGGCATTCTCTACCTCAGGTGTTTTCAATAAATCTCATGTACTTCACACAAAGATGCTTTAAAGCCCTTTGACAGCCTCAGCGCTTTAACACCTATTTTCGATTACGCAACAGCCGCTATTTGTAAACAGGTTAAGAAAATGGTATAAGTGAGTTGCATTCATATTTTAAACAGAAAGCGCAGCACTTCAAATGCAAATAGGAGACATCCTGTCTACCAGGACATTTAGCCAATTGCCTGATGCATGTGGTTTCAAAGATGGTTGACTTCTATCCAAAAGACACAGATGGGATGACTTAGACACAAACAGCTTTTAATTTACCACTTATGTTGCGTCTTTACTTTACCTGCTGCTATTAGGGCAGTAAGGCTGCAAACACAGACCTAGAAAGAGCGTTCCTGGTTAGAGCTCATGGTTTGACATGTGAGGAAACGGTCCCTGAAATGGCCTTTCTGCACTGAAATGACACAGTTTCCACAGTCAGAAAAACCCCACAGAAATCAGAACAGACCAACTGCCCTGTGCAATGGGCAGTTCCTCGTTTAAGTTAAAACACGGTTCAAAGATTCAATATTTTAACATCTAGGGACAGAGCTGTGGCTGAAATACTCTGCAGAATTCAGTGGGATATCCTCCTTCTGTTTTATTTCCTCTAAACAGTGGCACAGCTCTCTTGCAAAACCTATTAAGAAACACAGTGAAGTTTCACACCAGATGGGTAATTCATACACAAGATATCCAGATACTTTGAGGGGTGATCCAAAGTCTGCTCAGCTCCACAGAAAGGAGACTCACAGAAACCTCTGTGAGCTCTGGGTTAAGCCCATCTACTGGAAAGGACAAAGAAAAAGCTGGTTTATTCAGTTGCAGTAAAACAGACAAACTGGATAAAAATAAAACGTATGAGTTACCAGTCCACGTGTCTACAAGGGGCATAAGTTTCCATCGACCTCTTTGCCTCAGGGACATGAAATAATTGTGATTCTTATGTGCCAAAAAAGCCCTGTGTAAATATTGCTCATCGCTAAACAAAACAAAAGGTTGTTTGACCAAATCAGATGTGACAAAACAAAAAGAACACCACAAGGAAGTAAACATGTGAAGTCCACATTTTCTGAGGGACTCTTGAAAAATGCTCTGAATTAATATTTTGGAGCTTGGTTTTGTGCAGGTGCTAGGAAGTTTTATACTCAGAATGCCTGGAATATTTTCTCCACTACAGGGAAATTAATAAATACTAGTACATTTGAGTCTTTTGTGCCAATACTAACCATTAACTTTTGGCTTCAAGCCACAGCTGTCTACTTTGCAGTGGATTCTGCCACCAAGGGAAAGGTCATTACAGGCCTGTACTTTCTTCTCGTCAGTGTGTTCCAAAATAATTAACAGAAGTTGTTCAGCAGATGGTTCCCTTTCTGTCAGCAAGTACCTACAGTTTAATGGGTTATGCTGGATTCCTCACCGTCAGTGGGTGAGGCTGGAAGGAAAATTAAAATGTATGATCTTTGATCCACCCACTTGTAATTAGTTCTTCGGGTTTTACATAATAGAAAATATAAAGGAGGTGGGAGAGGGGAAATGAAATCATTATAGACTGAGAGATCAGGAGCAGCCATGTAAAGCTGTGATTACGTTATCCAATGGCATTGCTACACAGGCATGGAGTTGTAATTGTTTCAGCTGGGGATTAGAAGATTTACTAATTGTATGTTTTTCAGTGTCCTAGTCTGGAGATTCAGCAGGAAACCACAAAAAAAATAGGAGATGCCTGTGTTTGTAAACTGACAGTGATGATCCCTTCGTGCCCTCACAGCAGCCAGAGGCCCAAGCAGGAGAGGATGAGCAAAGAGGAGCAAAGAGCCAAGCTCTTTGCTGCAATCACAGGGAAAAAGTATCCCATTCTTGCCCCAGGAGTTTACACTGTCAGCAAACAATGACTGGTCAGGAACTGGGATCACTAACTTCATTTACAAAAGGAAAACCAAAACTCTCATCAAGAATTTAGGAGTTGCCTCCTCAAAAAGCCTGAAATGTTTTCTGTTCAGATAAAAGCACTGGGGTGTAGCCAGCTGCAAATTCCACCTCTCTGCTGTCCCAAGGGATCAATCTCACCTGAGCTCAGCTGTGTAGTCCAGGTGTCTCTGCTTCATCCAGAAGAGGGTCTGAGTCACCCCATAGGGACTGTGCCTCTTCATCTCCCCTGGCTGCCTCTGCACATTGATGGAAACACTCCAGTTTCCATGGAAAAGTAATAAAAATTAGCCCATCCTAATTATTATTGTCGTCACTTCTTCCGTTCTTACTCCACTGTCACAGAGCATAGGAACATTCAATGTGACAAGACAGCACCTCAATTCTGTGCATTTTCTCCTTGTGCTGTTACAAAAGAGACTTTAAAGGAGTTTTGTCAGGAGGTCTAGGAGATAGCTGTGTGTTTTGATTGCTTCCTCCAAGCATGGGAGAGAGCACAAAATCCAGCAGCACCACGTGCAGCGAAGGAGAACATCAGGGACCCGTGCAAACCTCCTTGATACTGAATGGGAAGTGCCAAGTGCCAAGACAAAAAGGGCTGGTATGAATGAGCTTGGGAACATTATAGAAGTGCACTGGTGGTGTGACATGGTGAAATCCACATGCTGGCACAGAATCCTTTCCAAGAGCTTCCTAGGTGGGAATTGTAACAGGCAGAGATGATGTTACAGGGACAGGAAGAGCTCGGACTATGTTGTAGGTCCACTGGTGGACAGAAGAAACCATACCTTCAAGGAGTGCTGTAGATCACTAGTAAGTGTTAGCTGCAGGTATTAGAGGGGATTGAAGGTGCAGATGTTGCAGAGCTGCAACACGAGGAGCAAGCCCAGAGTGATGTGGAGAGATGAGGTGAAAAGCACCAAGCTCCAAAGGAAGAGGGGAAACACAGAGCTGGGAGAGGATGGGGACATACCACCACCATGGACAATGTTACAAGAGGAGGATGTGTGGCCTGTGCTGGTGGTGGGTTCAGAATGGGTTTTTTTGGAGGATTTGACAAGCCCAACCCACGGCCAAGCCTCAGGCTTGGCTCCCAGTGATGGACAGGGAATAAGACCAGCAGGAAACTGGGCTGAAAAAGTTATATTCATAGAACCATAGAATCCTTTGGATTGAAAGGGACCTTTAAAGGCCATCTAGCCCATCCCTCTGCAATAAGCAAGGACACCCTCCACTAGATCAGGTTGCTCAGAGACCCATTCAATCTGTCCTTGGACACTTCCAGGGATGGGGCAGCCCCCATCTCTCTGGGTGCCAGTCCCTCACCACCCCATTCTAGAAAATTTCTTCCTTGTATCTAATATTCCTACAGTCTTAAACATATATTTTTAAAGTAGGGGAAGTCTGTTCACACTGGTTACACTTTAAACATGCAAAGACTTCACAGCTGCCTGAATGCCTGCAATAGGACTGAGGATTGCAGGATAACAAGGAAACCTAGTGGAACATTTGGGATCTTTGCACTGAGGACCTAGTTAGCTAATGAGCATGTCTTTGACATTGTCTTATGTAGCTACAATATGAAGACAATCCTTTTCTTTTGTTTCTGGGAGAAAAAAAAAAATCCCTTAGGGATCTGTGGTATTGGTAAAAAAAAATACAACATTTTAAAAGGTTTTTTAATGAAAAAGTAAAACTCATTTAACTCTTGCATTCATGCATTAGAGAAGAGAATATTGGGAATGATTCTGAGTTTAGTGAAGCTGCAGAAATAAACACAGGACTTCACTCAGTATAAAAGGAAGAAGCAGTCACACCTATGTATAGTTTCATGGAGCTAAGAAACAAGAGCCCAGAACAAAATAGTCACCACAGGGCAGAAAATACAGGCAAATCAAAGTATCTCTGGTAGCAGGGCTTTGAAAAATCTGAAGAAATTCTTTTCTTATAAAAAGCCCTGTCTACAAGAGGCACTGCAAGAGAAAGGCCATCACATACTTGATCCCAAACATGTCCTGGGCTCTCTACATCCACAAGGAGCTCTTGGCTCCATTGCTTTCTCCTCCCAAGGCACATGAGCTGTTTCTTCTCTCAATCAGTTCACTCTTCAGGGCAAAGGGCCTCAGAATTTTACAAGTGTCCCTAGTCATGTCTGAGCCCAGACCCTGTGCTGCTCAGGCCACAGACCTCTGTGCCCGGTGAGGAAGGAACAAGCCATTAAGCTTCCATATGGAGTCAAAGCCACTAGAGGGAGTCGATGTGTTTGCATGGCTCACACATCCATTCATCTCTTTCTCACTCTCCCCTTGGAAAAGAACAGGAACAGAAAGGGAGGAAAACGCACCGGGAAACTGCTCAGGACATTGCTCAACTCCCACTGGTGTTCTCTGCAGTAGCTCCACTGACTTCAGTGTTTCCAGTGAGTGGGACTGCTCTGGGTTTCCAGCAGTGTAACTCAGCAGAAAAGGGACTGTTGGAGTCCCCAGGAATGTTTATGTAAGTCTCGAGATCCCCCCAGGAGAAACAAGGGGAAAATGAGAGTCCAAAAAAAGTTGGATGGTGGAGTTGATGGAAAGATTATTCACACCTACAGGGAAATACTGGAGGGATCGAGTCAGTGTGCTTCAGAGAGGAAAAGGCTGAAGCAAGGTATAGGGCAATGGACTTCTGGTAAAGAAAAGGTTGTTTTAAAAACCTCAGGCCTCACTTGCCCTCCATGGCCAGTGTGGGAGGAAGGGCTGATGGTTCATACCCTCCATCTCACGATACAGAAAGATTCACCCTCGTGTCACTGCAGAAAGCCGAGGTAGGAAACCTCTTGAGATCCCTCAACCCTGCACTTCCATCAGTTGTTGCACTGTGCACCACAACCTAAAGATGAAGAAGTTGTGTCCCAAAGGTGGAGGTGCACAGCTGACTGATCATCCATACAACCAACCCTTAGGAATTCCCTTTCGGAATGACCACTGTGATTAGCAAAGAGGCAAGAACATCCTCTGGCACATGGAGTTCTCTGAAACCCACGGGGACAGTTGACCATTCTTTCCTCTGTGGTTCATGACAGCCAAACTCCATCCTTTCCCAAGGGGGAGCACACACCTCTTTTCCAGCATTGCTTCCCAAACAGTGACCTTCCCAGCAGGGAGGAGTTGCTCTGCCTTTTCATTGCCACCATGGGACCGACACAGATTCACAGAATCTCCTGAGTTGGAAGGGACTCACAAGGATCATCAGTCCAACTTCTGGCTCTGCACAGGACACCCCAACAATCCCACCGTGTGCCTGAGAGCCTTGTCCAAACACTCCTTGATGATTTCAAACTAAAGTTCCTGGACGAAAGTATCAGTTCCAAACAAGTTTTTATCTTGAGAAAAATTGCTTGGGTCTAGCTCATTATTTCTCATGAGTTACAGGCTGTCCTGAAAACCTCTTCAGAGGAACTCAAGGAAATGCTCTTTGCCTGATATCTGGAATCACAGTTACTGCTCCCCTTGTCAAGGCTCAGCTGATGTGCAGCAATTCTCAGTACCCTAAATGTGCATCTAAGCTCCTCCAAAAAACCTAGAGGTCTCCTTGCAAGCCACATCCTAAGCCCCTTTTTTGGACATGTAATAATCAAGATGAGCAAAATACAACCACTGAAGCAGAGTTAGTAAAAAGTAGGAAGCTAAATCTCAATAAACTTCATTTCTTTCTCTTTTTTCTTTTTGTTCACTGAACATGATATCAAAAAAAAGTGTCACAAAGACTTCAACACCACAGTAGCATCATCTGTCTGTTTTCACCAGTGGCCATCTGTAACCATGCTGTAGTTGGACCAACATATTTAAATTGAAGTGGACACTGAGCTCTACACCCCTGAATGGTCATTTTAGTTTTAGCACAAGTAAATAAACCTGAAATGCAAATTCACCACTTTTCCTCAGTGGGATCTGTGCTTCCAGTTTGCTTAAGGAGATTTTCTTCTGAGAGACCTTTATCTTTCTATCTGAAAGCTTCCGTGCTTGCCGGGATGCTGGCACGACAGAGTGGCTGCACTCGAGTTCCCCAAATAAAGTACTGACAAATTTATTGTCTGCAATAATATTTTCCTACCTCTGTGAGGTGGGTTGAACCTATTCCACTTTCCCCTTAGTAAAAAACAACACTGATGGCAGTAATTTATGTTTTGGTCAAGGCCAAGAGGACTAATTAGAGCGTATTAAGCTGAACCGTGCAGGCAGTTCCTGCTCTTCTCCGGGGTACAGATCCCATATGCCATAGGCATCCTCCTGCCTGTGATCATGAATGGCTGTTCACGGGCTGGAAAGAGCATTCTATGAACAGATATTTGTGCAGTTCCTTAGTAGGGACTTCCACTGTTTCCGGGATTCCTTAATCATTTCCCTAACAACCACGGATAACAAACGTGACCTTCCCATGAAAAATGAGGCTGGGTCTATAAACATGTTATTAAGAATAAATGAAGCTTTTAGTAGAAGGGGTTAGTTGGGGGTCTCTGCTGGGCTGTTAGCCCCTGGAAACTTGAATGTAAATAGAAAACAATTAAAACTGGAGCCCCAAAGGATGCTGCGCTCAGCCAGGGAGGCTGTAATTAGGTTTCTGCTGCTGTTAATCGCTCCTAAAGTGAGTGATCATAAATTACAGACGTGTACAGAGTCCTCCCAGAGCATGGTCTGAAAAGCTGCCTTCTCTGGGCTGGCTTGGGAGAGGAGAGGAGAGGAGAGGAGAGGAGAGGAGAGGAGAGGAGAGACAAGATTTCCCTTCTTTCTATTTCCTGCTCTTCCAC
The DNA here is from genome assembly GCA_013397135.1 of Pachyramphus minor. Classification (NCBI taxonomy): domain Eukaryota; kingdom Metazoa; phylum Chordata; class Aves; order Passeriformes; family Tyrannidae; genus Pachyramphus; species Pachyramphus minor. The sequence continues at coordinate 385,027 of VYXB01001739.1, read as the reverse complement.
ATGTATCCTTCAGGCTTCTAAATTAATGCTGGAATGGGAGGCTTAGGCTAAACCAAACCCAGTGTTGCTTCTTTTTCTTTAAACACACAGAGACACACACGCACACACGCGTGCATAGTTAGTTAAATGAAGTAAATATATCTCCAAACATCATATTTAATTTCATTAGCTACTGTTGCTTTCTTGGAATCCGCTTATAGCACATGAAGATAAACATTCTCTGAGTGATAAGGGTGTGTTTATAAACTTTGTTTGGGATGAAAGAAGCCCTAACTGGTGTGTTTTTATAGTAGGGTTAATGGTGCTTTACTAATCCTTTGCCTGTGACCAAGAAACACAGACATCTTGACTTTCCTGTGAGACTTTTATGCATTTCCCTTCTTCCCGGGCCCTCAGCGTGTAGCTGGAAGACAATGCACCACCCCCCCTGCTCCATGAGGGTGAATTGGGAAGCAGCAGCATCACATTCCTGGGACTTCACCACTAGCCACTCAATGTTCCCAGAGCGCAGAATTAATTCAAGGCATTGTTATTTTTCAGTTTGCCTTTGTTTTGGGGGCCTATTCCTTTCTTTTTTTTTTTTCTTTTTTTTTAAAAAAGAAAACCACCACAGCAAATGCTCTGCAGCTTCCAAACTCTCCCACAGGTAGTGCCAAAGCACCCAGCACATCCACTTGGGAACCTTAGTGTGGTGCCAGTTGGAGGATGTGAGATCCATTGGAGAGGGAAGGCTCCAGCCTTATTTTTGTTGAATTGGCCACTTCACCTACACCCCTCTCCCGGGCTCCCTGCCCTGCACACAACTCATCACCCATGGCCACGCTGCCCTCAACTTCCTTAGCCACATCCTTTTGGCTGCTCTGCTTCAGCTCCTTGCTGGTAAGCTGAATTGGAGGCTTCCTCCCCCCTGCCAGCCCCTCCGCGTGGTGCAAAACCCAACCTTCCCAAAAGGTCAGGGCTCTCTGTTCATCCGACCTTCTGTTTCGAATTTGGGAGACAATGGCTCGCAGGGAGCCGAGTGGGGGTGATGTGCCACAGTGCTGAGTCATGGGAGTCCAGGATGGATTTTCTGTTAATGCTGAAGCACGGCCCTAATTATGGCAGTATTCAGAATTATCCTCAGGCCAGAGAAGGTCGCAAAACGCTGAGAGAAATGGAGTGTTTGCACCCGTGTACCTCCACCACCATATCACTTAAACACTGTGGGCAGGCATCTGCTTTCATAGGTAACGTGCAGGTGGTAGCACTTTTCTTACCAGTGGGTGTTGTGTGTCTGTGTGACACCTCCCAGCAGAGTTTTCAGCCTCCCTTGCTGCCCATGCACATCAGGGAACCTCCTACATCCTCTTCCTGATTTGCAGACATAGTTGCTCTGGTTGGACTTCTAGTAGGACTGGGCCAGGAGGATCTAGTGACCCTCACTGGGTCCTTGTCTTCTTTCTACCAGCTTTCCAGCTGAGCATAACCACAGAACCATAGCATGACAGATTCACAGACTGGTTTGGGTTGGAAGAGACCTTAAAGATCACCTCCTTCCAAGACCTCTGCCATGGGTGGGGACACCTTAACACCTCATCCAGCCTGGCCTTGAACATTTACAGAGATGGGGCAACCACAGTTTCTCTGTGAAACCTGTGACAGTGCCTTATCATCCTCACAGGGAAGAGTTTCTTCCTAATATTTAATCTAAACTCGCCCTCTATCAGCTTCAAGACATCTTCCCTTGTCCTATCACTCCACGTCCTGTAAAGTTTGAGTTCAGAAGTTCTGTTTCTGGAGCAAGCTAAGGAGGCAGCCAAGGATTCATGTACATGACTGAAAGGACAAGATAACTAAGATAAAAAGCAATCCAGAGGCCTAACTTTGGGGCACTAATGCCCCTTGGGAACTGACGGTGATGGAAGGTAAAATAAGTTAGTCTGGTTTTGTCTCATGCAAGGTGTTCTGCTTTCCCATCACACTGCTCTCAGCACCAGGATCCTGTGAAAGCAAAGAGCTGTTGTAGCCCACAGTTCATTCTTGCCTGTGATAAATAGTAGCCCACAGTGCCTCCCTGTTATAAATAACATCCAGTTTAGGTAGAGGCTGCAGCAGAGCAACTTCCACTCTGCAGATTCCTCCTCCACCAGACTTGTCTCAGCACACAGCTGTTTCTCAGATCAGGGATGGATGGATGGATGGATGGATGGATGGATGGATGGATGGACAGGCGGACGGACGGATATACCAGGAGGTGTGATCCTCCTTTCCTGATCTGTCAAAAGCTACTACTGACATATGTCTAATGAGAAACAATCAGGAAAAAAAAAAACAAATAAGCATGAGGTGGGAGAAAGGAAAAAAAATAAAATCATAGAATCGTTGAGGCTGGAAAAGACCCTTAACATTTTCAAGTCCAACCTCTCCCCCAGCACTGCCAAAGCCACCACCAACCCATGGCCCCAAGTGCCACATCCACACGGCTTTTAAATCCCTCCAGGAACCACCACTGCCCAGGTCATCTGTGCCAGGGCTGGTCAACCCTTTCCATGGAGAATTTTTTCTCATTATCCAACCTAAACCTCCCCTGGTGCAACTTGAGGCTGTTTCCTCTTGTCCACTTGCTTGTTACTTGTGAGAAGAGACTGAACCCCACCTGGATACAACCTCCTTTCAGGCAGTTGTAGGAAGTGAAGGTCTTTCCTCAGGCTTCTTTTCTCTAGGCTAAACCCCATAAATCCAAATGCTTTGCAGGACTGAAAAGGTTTTCAGCCACACTGCTTTATTTCAATGACTTCCCAAGGAAGTTCTGAAGCAAAGCATGGGGATACTGCCCATGGCATCATTTCATAACAAATTTCAGCATGGAATTTTTAATGTACTACTTGTTCTTGTGCAGTCAGTGCCTTTTTCTCCCTGGAGGTCTCATCCTGCTTGTGAAACACTTCAACTTTTCTCACCAGCTGGAGGCAATGCATGTTCATATTGCCATAGGCCCCAGACCATCTAAACCTTTTGCCTTGGAGCAACGTCCTGCAGGAACATGGCCAGCCCAGAGGAGACTGTGAGAAATTCTGTCCTCTGGAGACTCCTGTTTATTTTAAGCAAAACAGCTAGTTTACATGTTGACCTTTTAAGCAAAATACTCCGGTTCATTCTGCCTTGGATTTAGTTATGCAACCAAATCGCTATGTTTTTTAAATAATCTAAATGGAATTTGCAACGCCGCCTCTCAAGGGAAAGGGCCAGATTCTGGTCTTACAGCAAATGCAGGTGAGGCTTCACCAACTCCAGTGCCCTTCTGCTTGAGGACTGCTTTGTTTATCTCTGCCTTGCACCCAGGATGTCTGAGGCACAGAGGAATGGAAGGGAATAGACCAAAGATGCGGAGCAAAAGAACATCAGAGCCAGGACCTGCTGCAACACTCCGGAGCTCACAGGCATTGCCTCATTCCATGGCAAGGTGTTGGGAATGATCCAAAGTGACCTGAACACTGCTGGTCTCTGGCAGTGTGACAGACCCAGCAGATGATAGACTCAGTCTTTGAATGACCCAAGTGTCCCTGAGTCCTGGCTCATGCATTCCTGCCTTCCATGCCAGTGCTAGACCCTGTCACTAGGCTGTGCCCCCTGGCACAGGTGTCCTGTGACTTGGAAATGAGCCATGTCTGGTTTAAACCCCCAGTTATGGAAGGTATGTGTCTTGGAGCTGAGACATCTTGTGGAGGAGGGGCTGGAGGCTGGTGTCAGGAGTCCTTGGCTACTGCTTTGGGGCTGAAATGCACAACTGGTTCTGAGTCCTCTTCACGTACTATCTACTGAAGTCACTCTTCTGATCAAACGACATTATTTTGGTTACTACAGGACACCAATATCATATTTGTCTTCCTCTGTACTTTCTGCCAGCCCACACCAAGGTCTGCTGTCACAATTGCCACTGTCTGGGTAAAACCAGAACACAGAATTTCTGGAAAACTTGCTTTTGTGAGATTTCCAGCCCAAATTAATGAGTTGTGGAGAAACACGGTCTTTGATGTACGCACAAACACCATCCAGCTCCCAACCATCTTGAACTCAAAGAACTCCTAATCCTCAATCCCTTCCCTGCAATTAGGACACTTGGTGCTCTGCACACACCATATGACCAGTAATGCCATGTTTTGGCTCGGAAACATCTCTGCTCTAGCAAGGAGCTGCAGTGTAAGTCAGAAGTCCAGCCTGAGCCATGTGTGGTTAGCGGCAGCTCTGGATTTCTGCAGTGCCTATTTATACAAATTGGATTGACTTTGAATTCTACAGCTTAATTTCTTCTCTGTCACAGTATCGTGCAGAGGAGCAAAGCCCCAATCTTTTAACCGATCCTTACACTGTCAGTGCAAGATCCAAGGCTAAATTTCTTATAGATGTGTATGAATCCTGACATGGCAGATGGCTCTATCCTGGGTTGAATTATGGAGCATATTGTAACATGCATCATTCCTTGATAGACCTTAATTATGCCACAGGAGGGAGCCTGAATGGTTTAACCTGAAAATAGGCTCCTAACCAACTTCCAGTCTCCGAAAATTATCAAACACCAATTAATGCCACCACAGAAGCTGATCAGCTTATGTGACTTACATATAAAGAGGGAATAAATATAAAATTTTGGGGTGGAAAACAAGGAACAAGAATGTCATGGATCAGTTCATTTTGGATGGCATGGTGGGGTTCTTCACCTCGTCCCCTGGGAGCCACGATGCATTCACTTCAGCAAGATGAATGCTGCTGCAAACCTTCCCTCCCCTCCACCTGCCCCCTTCTCTCTCACCCCTCTCTCTCCACCCTCCCTCTCATGCAGGGACAGAAAGTAAAAGTGGGGTGTCCTCTGCAGCCAACACCAGTGGTCACCTTGGTCTTCCTCTTTCCAGGCTGTCTGTAAGACCAGAGCATGCCTAAAGCATCTCAATCCCTCTGTCCTTGCTCCCACACTTATCACTGTGGCTGAGGACTCAGGGAATGGAGGATTTGGGGTGACCCCAAATGAGCCTGGCTCTGTAACATCCTGGCCTGGCATCTCCTGTCCTCCCTGTGGCTCAGCTCACCACCCGGGCCCGTGCTTCTCTCGCCTTGCCTGACCGTGTTCTCAAGGCCAGTGTGCTTTGGCTGCCTCTCTCTGAGCATTCTGGTTCTCAACCCCGAGTTATTTCAGGCAGCACTACACAGTTTCCCTTCCAAGGGCTTATGAAACCCTCTTCTGGGACTCTTCACCTGACTCATTGTTTCCTCTGCCACCCCACGCTGGGAAGCACCGCCTTGCCGATGACTTCTTTGGGAAGCTCCTGAGGAGGAGAGAGCAGGAGTTGCCAGGCAGAGTCTTTAACCCCTGGGTTTATCTCCATGGGCTCAGAAGAGTGGGGATTTTTCTGCTTTTTCTTTCCCTTTCAGCAGTTCCTCTCGAAGTTGCCTTGAAGAGATTTACTTTCACTGAGCTGACACCCGGACACACAGTTTGGACTTCTCGCAGGCCAGACTGAAGTGCTACAACACAGACCACTCCATACTTAGCAGGACACGCCAAAATTGCTGAATTCCGTATAACCACACCCATCATCAAAGGCCCGTCCGCTCCCATTTCATCCGCTCAATTACAAACCACAGAGTGACTTTGTTTCAGTCAATGGCAAACAGTCGGACATGGAAGCCACCCACCTTCAAAGCCCTTCTGTTTGTTTGTTTGTTTGTTTGTTTGCCATCTCACTCAAGCCAGCCCTTCCCGCCACCTTCTCTCTCCTTGTGTCAGAGGGGCCGCTTATAAATGCGAAAACGCTTTTCATTTCAAGCCTTCTTCCTGCAATTTGTGCCTCTTGGTTTCAGCTGGAAGCAAGGAAATGGCTGTTTGGTTCAGGCAGAATTAACCCTTCTTCTCCCTTGCAGTTTTCCCACCACTCCACCACCCCCACCCTCTATTTTTATTTTAAAAAGCTTTTTTTTCTCCCCTGAAATTCTCGAATTATTTCTCAGCTTTGAGGCCAGTGATTTCAAAGTAGGAAGAAAGTACAGTCCCAAATTTACAAAGTATTCTCTGACATATTCTTCTTCCTTCTCAATTGCTTCTCTTCTTAAAAATTACAGCATCTCTGATAAAAAATAAATTCTTCTGCTGAGAGGCAGACAGGGACCCATCTATATTAATAAACACAGGCCTCAAACAGATGTCTTATGACCTCCATCTACATGCTTTTAGCCCAGATTCTTGCAGGAACAAGGCCCTGTTTGATCAGATTATGTGTCCATCTGCCCATCACTCCTCACCAATTACTGTGGAATTCCCTGCCCTTTTCTGGTTGGGTTTGATGAGATCTTCAAGATGTTAAGTTCCTACAAGGTCAGGGAAAAAATAAAAGGCCAGAGAGAAAAGTTGAAGCAGGAGATCAACTCTTATGAAACATCATCAAATCCACATGGGCACTCACATTCAAATCACAAAGCCATAGGAAACCGAGATTTATTAATCCCATTGCTGATGGAACCGCTCAGATTTTCTTTCTGTTTCTTTTCTTGTTTGTCTGCTTGTTTGTACATTTACTAGAACAAATAACTCACTCTTGTGGAGCATCACAAGCTTCACAGATCCAACCCAAATACAGTTCTGGCTACAAACACTCAGGAATTTGGGAGTCTTCCATGCAGACCCACATCCAAACCATCACAGCTGAGATCCATAAGGAGTAACATGGGCAGGGAAAAACTTATCTGAGTCTGCTCTGACCACTGGTGTCATTCCTCTGCAGGGAACCTGGCTATACCCTGATCCTAGTTTTCTGGTAGATCCCACGGATCTGATAGCACAGCACAGATGAATCCATACGTGGAATATCAAGTCCAGTTTGGGGAATCCCCTCAGGTCTTGGAGCTCAAGGTGTTCACTCAGCATCAAGAGCAAAGCCCCCATTTGAAGGTGCTGTGGCACTGGGACAGCTCACTCAGGATGTGGAGACAGTTTCCATCCTTGGAGGCTTTCAAGGCTCAGCTAAAGTCTGATCAGTTCCCATTCCAAGCAGAATCTACAGACCTGCAGAGAACCCTTCCCACCAACATATGATTCTAGAAACATAATCTCTTTCCTTTCTTTTTTGTTGTTGTTGGAGGTGGTGGTTGTTTGGTTGGTTATTTGTTTTGGTTTTGCTTTCCTTTTTATCCCACTTCCCTTGGATGTATTGGCTCAGTAACACTCCCTCCTCTCTCTGGAAATGCTCTTATTCTGTGACTGTTTTTTTCAGATTATAAAGTACCTGTTCCTTGAATAAAGAAGACACCAGAGACCAATCTTCTGCCTGCCCTTACTTGGCACAATAACAAAGAATATCACTGGGGTATTTTCTGTTCTTCGCCCTGTTCTCCCTGAGTGTTTTCACAACTTCATTTGTGTGAGCTCAGAGCTCACAGCATCACAACTTGGGACAGTCAAGAGCTGAGTGCATCACCCATGTTAACTCCCAAGAATTATTAGTTTGAGAGAACTTACAGGGCTGATGGAGCTCCTACTACTTTCCCTGTCACAGGCTGGTCCTTGGCACTGAATTTGAAGTAGAGGAAAGGGCCAAAATCATCTATCAGCTCTGAAGAGCATTTTCAGCTCATTAATCTAACTTTTCATGGGCCAGCTCCTGCCCCATCTCTGAGTCACGAGACCATGTGCCACACAGTGAAACCTTGAAAAGTGAGAACAGCCACAGGCAAAATACCCAAAAGTGCCCAGGAAGATTGAGTTTCCTTTTCTTTTTAATATGACACCAACAGTGTGGAAACTATGGATACCCCACTGAGCACATCCATGTCCATCAGTGCCCAGTCTTGGACAATCTGTCCGTAACTCCATTTTGGAAAAGTCTTCCCACATCAACAAGTCAAGAAATAGTACAGACATTGTATGCTGCAGATTCAAAGAGTACCTTAGAGAGAACAGAAACAGCTAATGTAAACCCACAACTCTGCTCACCACATGGATGCAAAAGCCTCCAGTTCTGATGAAAAATCATCATATTTTTCCCTTTTACATTACAAAATAATAGCCCCACCTATGGGCACTTACTCTGCACATAATCCTGATTTGTGAGGCAGATAGGTAATAAATTTAAAGTTAGAAATGGCTAAATATTCTCAGATTCAGAATATAAATTTCATTTAAAGTCAGTTTGCGATTGCTAAAGACTCAGATTCATTAACTAGCTTGTCTGAATATTGTCATGAAAACCTAAGCTTTATTGAGTGCTAAAAGCCTTAAAAAAGATGGGAACATATGAAAATAAGAGGATAAATTCCCTGCCACCACCACCACTCCAAGTGCAAAAGAGAACCAAACCATAACAATGGGCTCATTACAAATGCTCCATCATTTTGCAATAACCAAGCACTTAAAATGTTCTTGGTAGCTGCTCTGAGGATGCCATTTTTTTCATTATGAGCCTTACTTAGTACATAATTTATAGCTGGCAGGACAGGGATAATCCTACAGTGTGAATGCCCTGAGAGACTGCTGTAATTACACCAGAGCTGTGGTTATGGGCCTCGTGGAACTGATACTTCTTTTGAGTTGTGGAGATGATAAGATCAAATCCAACACCGCGTATCTCAGTGGAAAGGTTTGTGGCTGTAACAGTAGCTGCCAGCTGCTTTCCTGGTCATCTGCTCTCCCTCCAGGAGCCTGTGGATAGCGGGATGTTTGCAGAAATGAGGGCTGATGGCTCAAAGCCCACCTGTCGGGGCAGTTTGTTGGGAGCACAGACGCCTGTAGGATGTGTCTCTCAGTATCAAGGACATTGCAGAAACTACTGTGCAGGATAACTAATTTTGTGGGGAGGATGGGCCTCAGTGCCACGACCCCTCTGTGGTACCCACCAAGCCCATCCACTACCCACCTACTACACCCCATGTCTATGGTCAATGAGGATCTCCCAGGCCACGGCATTGTCTCAACACAAATCCGCTTTTTCCCAAGTCTTGCATCCCCAAAAACATCAACCAGTTAGAGCCTGGCCTTGCTGGAAATAGTAATACAGCACAAGCAATTCAAAGGAAGGGGCAGATGGGATAAAACCAAGGAAAACATCCAGATGTTTCTTTTCCGTCACTTTTGGTTTGTGCTCCGTTTTCTCCAGTAAGTCACTGAAACCCTTTGATGTGAGAATTTTATATTGGTGATGGCTCTGTATCAGCCAAGTCACCAGACAGTAATCCCTTGGTGTTGATGTTCACTGGCTTTGTCATCTTCTTAGGACAAAGGAAAAAAAGACCTAAAACTGTTCTCTACCAAAAATAACTTTAGAAAATAAATATTTTGGCCCCATCTTGCAAAAAGTCAGTGTGACATTTAGAGGGAGCTAAGAAAAGGAGTCTTTCCTGCCTTAGGAAGAAACTTAGCTTAACTTGGGTCCTGTTAACTTCGTCATACTATTACTTGGGCACTGTTTGGTATTAGTCACTAGCTGCTCCCTCTCAGCTTTATCCAATTTAATTTCAAATATAGTGCAAACAGATGCCTTTATGTTTCATTTTTAAATCATTTATTGTTCTACATGTAGCAAAGAAGCTTAAAAAAGAATGTGAAAGAATTGCCAGAAAGGTTTTTGGGTTTTTTTTTAAAGATATATATATATAATTGCAGTTGTGGTTACTGTGGTTTCTTTTGGGTGGATCAGAAAAAAATCAAGTCTTCCTTCCTCGGGGATATAAGGGGGGGAAAAAAAAAGAAAGGATGGAGAGGAAAACTCATTCCCATGTCTAGTGCTTTTTATCAGTAATGGAATGAAGCAATCAGGTTTAAGGGCTTGTCTAGACGGAGGGCTCTGGCACTGCTGTAGCTCCTGTGGTGTAGTAAAGTCTGTGCAAGTCCCAAACGCTGCTCACAGCAGCTACAGAAGCCACAGGGATGCAAAGCCACCACGCACACTGAGGCAGCTCCAGGCCCTGCACAACCCCAGCCTGGGCAAGGAAGGAGATGCAGCTTGTTTGTACAGGAGACAGCCAAACAAAATTTGATAAATTGTTTGGGTTTTTTTTTAATAATTTATGGAAGTGCTCCAAAACAGCATTACCAGCACAACAGAGGTGTTGATGAATTGGAGTGTTTTAACAACTCGTTTCTTCTGGAGGGGATGGGGTTGTAAATGAAGAAACATGAAGGATTGCTGAGCCCACTCATTAAGTCCAGGTTTTAAAAGAGGTTTATTTTAATGGAAAACTTAACATGTCTTTAAATTGACCGAGGAAGTTTACAAGGAAGAAATTCTCAGTTGTGAGGGTAGTGAGGCTCTGGCACAGGTTGCCCAGAGAAGCTGTGGCTGGAAGGGTTCACATCCCTCAAAGTGTTCCAGACCAGGTTGGAGGGGGCTTGGAGCAACCTGGTCTAGTGGAAGGTGTCCCTGGCCATGACAGGGGTTGGAACCAGATAATTTTAAGGTCCTTTCCAACCCAAACCATTCTGTGATTCTGTGAAAAAAAAATGAACAAATATTCTTTGAAATATTTTCTGAGATGCACAGTAATGGAGGGATATCTTGATTTTACCACTCTGTTTGTCAACAAAACTTGAAGCACGTGACAAGTCACTCTGTCATTATCCCCATTTTTTTGGCAGGGACACTGTGTGGCTTTCCAAAGGCCTGGTAACAGCTCATGGCAACATCAGCAAGAAAGAGAACATCTCTTGAGCTCCTTTCTACATCCAGTCCCTTTAGCAGTGCATCCTGCACCTGGGAACATGAGTTGGTGATGGGCTTAGCAGTGCTGGGCTGATGGTTGGACTTGATGATCTTAGAGGGCTCTTCCAACCTTGATGATTCTAAGATTCCATGATTTGCACATCTGGGAGAGGTTAAGCCTGCTGGGTTAATTTAGCAGTCCATTTTCTGCAGAAATGGAGGGAAGCTTTATTCACGCATCTCCGGTGTGATGTTCCCTTTAGTGGCTGTGATGGGACAGTTCAGAACACTGGCAAATCCTGGAGAGCCCTAAATCCTACCCCATATATACAAAAATTATCCAGGAGATGGAAAGAGCCTGCTTTGTCCATAAACCTGGCAAACCAGGGGGCAAATGCTGCTTTCAGTATCCTTTGCATGACTCTGACTGAGCTGAGACTAAAAATCTGTGAGGCTGTGGGGCAAAGCACTGGGAAAGAGGCAGGAATAATTTGGATTCCAGGCTCCTGCATCCTGCACTGGGTTAGGGAAGCTGCCATGAGGCTCCAACTCTCTCCTACAAACCTTCAGGCTTCATCTCAGTAGGATAGTGATTTCAAGTGGGTACGTTGACACCACAAGAGCAATCCTTATCCTCATGATGGGGCAATGCCCAAAGCCATCTGTGACGTGTTAAATTTGAGCAGGTAAAGTCCAGTAGCTCCAAAACACACTAAATCCCATCAAAGATTTCAATGTTTGTCAGCCAGGACTCGTGGAGGTCAGAGGAGAAACTAAATACAGCTTATATCTGCCCTGTATTTTCACCACCTTTAATAGGAGAAGGAAAGTCCCTCTTCAAAAAAAACCCACAGGAACCCCACACATAGAGTCAGAGGGGACATCCTGCAAGCGCAGATATCAAAATATAGGACCACAGGAAATAGCCAGCCAGCCAACACTGTCCTGGAAAGGCTAATATTTGCATAATACTAAAAAGCATTTTGCCTTTCGGGTCCTTCCATGAGAAAAGGCTGAAATATTTGGTGCACACATTTTTCAAGACGAGAACATACCATACATAGTTAAAGTAATGACTAGTGCTCTTAATCCCAGACACAAACGTTTCACTGAAGCTTTTTTTGGGCTGGATCATGTGATTTATTTGGTTTTCAGTATCTATATATAAAGCTTTTTTTT